>KK113801.1:82721-120405 GCA_000611955.2 Stegodyphus mimosarum
GTGAAACATTTAGAGCTTAGAGAGATGGCTAAACTGTCACTGCGCTCGACCATATTAGGTACCTTTTGATAGTTCGCTGGCTAATTTAATATTACGGGCCATTTTAGAACTGCGTTAGCTTCGGCTAAATCTTAGTTAGTCATTAGTTAATTCTTATTTCTTACTTCTTTAAGTCCAAGGGGAGGCTTTGTTGTACGCCCAAAGAAAGGAGCCGACTATTAATCTTATTGTGAGTAAATAAAGGGTAATTAACCCATCTTGAGTTTACATTTCTGTTCTTGGACTTAAGCGATTCACTTAGCTGTTCACGAGGTTCCTCGACATTTAATTAGAGAGATTAAAAGATAGGAACCCTACAACCATAAATCCCAAATACGATAATTTCTAACATTACTTTGTGTTCAAACACGCTGATTTCAGAATAACTATTATATAAAACTGTAAGCATTCATTTGAGGGCTTAAACAGAATCATAGAACAGAAATAGACTCTAAAATTTGAATATGAATGCATAAACCGCAAACTATATTAAGAAAAAAATGTAATTGAAATAATATGTGACAACGAAATTTTAGAACAAAAAAAAAATCAAGTACCTCAAAATGAAATAAAATATTCATTAACAATGTTTGCAGAATATGAACGCGCATTATCTTTCATAAAAAGAACTTCAGGTATGTATGTAATTTTAAAAGTCTTAATTATATAGCTGAAAATTTTCATCTCGATGGATATGGAGAGCTACAGATGCTCTGTCAAACATGTATATAGAAGTACCTTCGTTGATCATTTGTTCTTTTTCGATTACATCTGCAGTACTGTAACAATTGTACTTCGTGATGCTGGAGTTCATGTCTTGCTTAAGATACGTATAAATGTATTTGTAATAGAATGAGGTGGCAAACGAAAGTTTGATTTATCACTGAAGAGAACTTCAAAAAGAAATTGTTCAAAAGAAGAGAAATCCTCACTAAAGTGGACAGGTGTTGCAATCACTGATCTCATTACTAAAGAGAAGAGGAAATGGAACAACTAAAGAGAACTTCTTCCGGGAGATAGTTTACGTTGTAATTATTGAAAAGAATTAGCCCCTGAGGAGGCTATATTGAAACTTTTATCTCTGACTTACTCTGCATCAGTTCAGTGAGCTGTCATTTGTCGTGAGGGCATAGAATGAAAAATCGCTAAAATATTTAGAATAGCTTGAAACTGAGAAATGGAGACATGAGAAACAAACAGTTTTCTGGTGTCAAATAATTTTCATGAGACATTCTATGCGCTGTTTGCAGCAATAAAATGTTATAATATATTCTTCAAACTGTAATCTTAGCTGAATAATTGTCAAAGCTTTGATGTAATGGGCTATTATGTTGGCAAATTGCTCTTAATAAGCTGTTGATTTTCTTCTATTATGTTGTACTGTCTTCCTAGTAATAGTTCTAAAAAGTCTAAATTCTTTCCAAAAGATTGTTGCTCCTTAAATACTGAGACAATTGTATCTTCTGTAATTGTCTTCTTGCTTCTAAAAAGCCGACTGAACATTAAAATACGCAGCAGATCAATGCCGCTTTTGACAAACAAATTCGTTGACGAACAAATTATCTGAACAAGAAGTGTCGCAGTTGATGAGTAGTGTCTCCAGTTACGAAATTTAAGTGGGCAACAAATGATTTTCAAAAGTTTTTTGGAGGTAACCTCTGGCACGGAATTAACAAGAAGAGACTTCTAGAAATATCATTTCAGTATATTTAGTTCATTGTTTAACTCTTATTAACAAAGGCTGGCAACATGTGATTGATAAGTTTATAAATTCGACCTGGAGAAGATTCTAGCCAGCATGCTATAGGCTAAGACTTTAAGGGCTTTGATAGTGAGGATGATTTATTTTTGTTGCTATCTGTGATATTTCTTTTCTCTTCTGTTTTGTGCGGAGATGTGCTTTGATTGTCTTCTGTTTGTGAGAAAAACTTCTGTTTAACAGCGAACATGTGCAGGAACTCCCATCAGACCATAAAAATTAACAAGAAGGAACTAAAGCAGCTGTAAAATAATGATTGTGTAGGAAATATTTACAGAGGAACAGGAAGTAACAGAACATGATCCTCGTGCTTTTATCCGCGGTATTTGAACAAAATGTGGTAGGACAACAATGGTGTGACAATATCACTCTGACAAAGAAACACTGAGTCACAACATAACAGTTTTCAGTCGCAGTGTCATGTCTTAGTTTAGAAATATATTAAAATATGGACAACAAGTAATCACAATTGGACGAATTTTGTGAGAAATGGAAGATCAGCATGCTAAGAGAAAAATAAACATGAAAGAAGCCTCCCATAACCTTAATTCCCATAATTTCCTTAACTTATGGAAAGACAATCTTCATCCAAATAATAATAACTTTCCTCTTAACATTCCACATGCTCGGTCTCTTGAAAGATAAAATAAAATTAACGATGAAAGGAATTTAAATTTAATTTCTGTTTTGTTTTACTTGCTTAGTATATTATAATATAGTTAGTCTTAGATTTAATGATTTCCCGTGGTTTGGTGTATACCGAACGTTGAGGGCCGTGTCCTTAGAATCGTTATCCTGATTAAAAGTTGTTTCCAGTATGAAATTTTGGACAGATAATTTTAAATTATCTTTTAAAATATTCAAGTAAAAAGCATGATTCATTGTGCCATCAATAAATACAAAATTATTTAATCCTGATGCTGACGTGCACCCTCACACAAGAACACTTCCACCGTCATGCTTTACTGTACCAAACATTTTTTGGGATTAAGCTCCTCGTTTTTTTTTCCTCCACATAATTATACACTCGTCGGAACAAAACATTTTAAATTTCTTTTCATCTGCAAATAAGACATGATTCTAATATGCTTCGGGATTATTTACCATTGATTTTGAAAAGAAAAAGCCTAAGCTTGCTAATTTTTGCATTTCCAAAAACTAATTTTTTTCGCGCAGAGCGAGCATGTAATCCAGCTGATATGAGTACTCGTCGAAAAGTTTTAAGGGAAATTAAAATAGAAAAGGGTTCAGTAAATTCCGTAGAAATCTTTAAAATACTGAAACATAGGTTTTTCATATATTTTCTAACTATAAATCTCTGATCACGTTGAGTCACGTCGTGTCGTCTTTGCCGGACAATGCCTTCTTATTTTTATTCCGGATCCGATTTTCTTCTTTAAAGCATTTTGTCACATACTGCACCGTAGAATGGAATAAAGTTCCTAATCTAGAGATATCCTGAATCGAATTTCCAGCCTCATGATGAAAAATAATCAATTTTGAATGCTGTTCCTTGTTTGCTTACGCCTAAGAGCTAAATATAATATAACGAAGTAAGCAAGCAAAATTAATGTCAAAAAAGTTTTTAAACCCTACTAAAATGCAAACATAAAAAATGTGGCAGATGATAATTTTATTTATGAAATTCTAACGAAACTGTTTCGGCGTACAATCACTTTTTCCGAGTGTTTTGTCTATGCCACCCTGCATTTTCAATTATAGAAAACGAAATAAGTCAGCATTAAAAATTAAAAGTTTGGTTTTATTCAAAGTCATTTGGAGATAATATGAAAAAAAATATTGGATTTTATACTCGAATTCAGTTTCGGTTACAGCGCTTTTCTGCAAATTCTTGTACAAACACTTTTGTGTACAAACACTTTTGTGAGACAATGTATTTTTGAATACTTAGAATTTATCTTGTGATATGATTTTCAAACTAAATGATTTTCCATACATTTTAAGTTCCAAAATACTGAATGAAAGGATACTTTTTACTAAATTTTAGAGCAGCAATGTATGATTATACACTGGTGAAATTAATTAAAAGAATTTTTCTATTTGATCTACGATCTCCAGAATTACTCGACAGATTATAATAAAATTTGGTGTGAACATAGGTTCATATAATACAAAAAAAATAAACATTCAACATTTATAATAGACACACATGTTTGTGTGTAACACGCGTGGGAGTCTGAAGGTCTGAAA
Source organism: Stegodyphus mimosarum (assembly GCA_000611955.2). NCBI lineage: Eukaryota > Metazoa > Arthropoda > Arachnida > Araneae > Eresidae > Stegodyphus > Stegodyphus mimosarum. The sequence goes on from KK113801.1 coordinate 86,731, forward strand.
CAGCGGTTGCAGCAGACACAAAAGAAATGGGTTAATAGGGAGTATGATCCCCTCTTACATCCATGCAGGCCGCGCAGCGTGATGTCATACTGGAAATAAGGCAGTTTATCAGTGCCTGGAACAATTGATCCCGCTCATTCAGCAACGCTGTTTTCAGTTCCTGGATGGTTCTCGTTGGGGGGGCTTGCTAGTTGCAGTTGCCCTCTCCAGAGCGTCCCAGACACGCTCTACTGGGTTGAGGTCTGAACACCTGGCTGGCCAACTCATTCGGCAAATATCCTCACCTTCTAGAAATTCGTCGCCAGAAGAGCTCCATGTGGCCTCGCGTTATTTTCCTGTAAGATGAACTCGGGGCCCACTTCACCCCGGAAAAAGCGAACATAGAGCTCCAAGATTTCATTCCTATACCTCTCACCAGTCACAGAGTCTCTGTCAAAGACGTGGAGAGGTGTGTGCAGCCTTCCAATATGATGTCTGCCCAGACCATTACACCGTCACAGCCATATTTGTTGATTCCGCGCACATTGGTGAGATAGGTAGCGGGTCCCTGGTTCTCTCTATATGAAAGTACGGCGAGAATCGATGTTTAGGCTAAAACGCGACTTGCCGGTGATCAGAACGGTCGCCCTTTGCTCCGTACTCCAATCACTATGCTGCCTGCACCATGCTAATCAGACTCTCCTGAGACGTGAGCGGGACGCAAACAGTCGGTCTTCTGGCAAACAATCCTCTCTCATTCAGTCTTTTGGAAACAGTCACCTTTCTTACACGAGTTCCTGTGGCTGCATACAAGTCCCGAGAGAACTGAGAAGCTGTAGCTTCTCTGTTACGTCTCGCTAAAATGGACAAATAGCGATCTTCTCTGGCTTTCGTCGCTCTTAGATGACCTTGCCGAGACTTTCTCTCGATGGATCCAGTATCCTGGAACTGTTTCCATTGGTTACACACGACCCTGGGCGTTAAATTAAAAATTAATCTCTGTTCGTTAAATATCTGGACTTGCGATTGGCTTGCCTCTAGCCTCCCCACAATTCGCCACATCATTCCATCATCTAAACGTTGGTGGTTACTCATTTTTGCTGTTCCGATGTGAATTTAAATGATTGCTGCAAGGTAACACCAAGAAATTCGCCAAGGAGGGCTAGCGAACACAATTCGTCTTATCCTCCACGCGCTTATAAAGCCTGTTTTTCTGCAGGCTTCGCCTACACACACGTGTACGCTTACGTATTTGTTGTACAAGATTTGTATTTTTATCTAGAAGCAGTGGTTTTTCCTTCAGTTCAGTTCTTTTCATACAATTCGATAAAATATTCAAATTCTCTTAATTTATTTCACTAGTGTACAAATGAAAGTACCAAAGGTTACAATTATATTTCATCGGTTCTTTTAAAAACAAAACTGTATACATTAATGGAACAGTTATATTACAAAAACGTATTTGCTATATTGCAGCGAAAATATTGGTGCTTGTTTATGTATATAAAATTTCGTGCTTGTTTATGTAGGTTGAGACGGTAATTATTTCATTGGCGACTCAATTAAAGTTGATTAACCAATCATATGATGGATTTAAGTAATATATTTGCTCTGTTCCTAATGGTAAGTAAATAAATACTACAGATCTAGTTAAAAAAAGCATAATTGTATGCTGTGCATTAGAAACGTTTTCCCATCAAGTGAACGAGTTAGGCAAGATTGAAACCTCAGTCAGCCGTGGTAATATCATACATGAAAGCCTCAGTTAGCATTTGGTCTGATTTCAATATTTATTCAAGCACTTAGCTATCAAACTCTTATCATGGGGTATGCCATTAATATCCCATCTCTTCAGAAAGTCTCCTTTTATGCCTCTGAAGGGTCTCTTTTGAGTGAGATTTCGGGACGGAGGATAAAACCAGAAGGGGGTCCTCATTGTCATTTTATCATCTGCCTGGAACCGTGAAATGATTGATTGGATTTCTTTGTGTGCGGGATCAAAATGTTCACTTCTGCCTAGCAGACTGTCTTTCAGAATTGTCTCAGATTTACGCATTCAAATGTTATCCAAGGGGGTCTTGAATGGTAATCTAAATAAATGTTTCTAAAACTAAACTGTCTTTTGTTCAAAGAAATAATATGTTGTGCAAAGACACAACGTATATGTCAAATAGCCTAGCAACAAAGATACTATTTGATTTATATGACGTTACTCAGAATGGCTTGAGAAAAGGAATTATTGATGTACAGGAGACAAGGCAAACGAGCCTAATTATATTCCTTAGTACTTTTTTTTGACAATTTATACATTATGTCAGCGTCAAGATTTTCTCAAACTAGAAAATTACGATTTTATCTACGGCTTAAGAATCATGCTCGCAGGCCTTAAATTTTGCTTTAGTAAAGGAACTGTTAAAAGAGTTTTCCAGATTCGCTGAGAGCCCAGCACAGTAGCCTACAATATTTTAAACAAATTGAATAAACTTATTGTCGATCCATTTTGAATTGGTCTATAGTTGTATCACAGACAAGAAATTTTCCGTAAGCTTCTGAAGATTATTATTTAAGTGAAATATAAATAAATGCGATAAAAACGATATTACAAAAATTTCAGTTTAATTTCGAATCTAAGACTTTTAATCTTTATCTTATCCGTTAATTGCTGAATCAGGTATTACTTTAAATTATAAAGCGATAAAAGACATACAAAAAAATGATGACTTTAAAAAAGGAACCCGGAAATTTGGCTTAAGTATTAACGCCGCTGGTATATATTTTAAAGTTTTAAGTAATTTATTTTATAGCCATTACAAACCATTCAAATTTTTTCCTGCGCTCACTATTAGAAAGGATGAAACTTTTATTAAGAAATATTACTTTAATAGATAAAAAGAAAATTCAAAGTATATTAGTGTTCTTGCTTAATTTATTTCATCTCTGTGTTTGCGCAATAATGCTTAGTAATATATCAAGTCTTAGAACTATATTATTTTGTTTATATGAACATTTAGAATATTTATATTCGAGAGGCATCAGGAGATTATTTAGGAATGTCATGCAAAATAAATGACTGTCGATATGCACGTAATAATAAACCAAATGTTTTATAAATAAAGTTGCTTTAGTTATATAAAATAAATAAATGAATTTCAGATATTTAATTAGATATAAACCTGAGGGCTATTATTAATATGTACGAATTAACTTTTCTTGTAATAATATGCATAAGTTTTATGCATACATCTTGCTAATATTTTTTTATTTCTGGAAAATATGTATTGAGGACAGATATATTTAAACCTGAAGAACATCTGCATGGGAAACTTTTGCTGCATAAATTGTTATTTTGAACCACCGTCGAGAGAATTCTACGTCTCTTGCTTAATTGCTTGTACATTTTGCCTTTTCATATTCTAAGTACAATTAGAATTTATTTTTGCATTTCTCATTAACCATCGTTCAGTTATAGGCAGTTTTTTCTCTTTTTTAAAAACCTGTCATTCAACATTTTTCAGGATGATTATTTTTTCCAATATATGATATCACTGCGCAAGAGTAAAGACCACACATATTTTGATTCTCTTTTCGTGAAGATGAAAATCGAAATTTCCAAGAGCGATAATTTTTAAGAAAAGGTATGTCGCTGTAAGCAAAATTCTACAAATAATTCCGAATTTAAGCATTTTGTTTACCATATTTTATCAGGACTGAGTATTCTGTGTGTGTTCTTTGCAGACATTGTGAAATATTTACCAGGGTGTTTCTTCTTAGGTCCTGAACTGGAACAGTGAGCTGATGAAACGTAAGCTTTGTTCTGATGTAACTGCTGGGCTGGGTAATAACTGCACGTGAAGGGATTTGAAATCCTCTTTTATTAAATCACTATTAATTACAGACTTCCCAAATCGGGAAAGATACAGAAAGTAGAAGACCGCACTTGGGTCGAACTTAACAATCAGATAAATTTAACTCAATAAAAATAGAACTTAAATCAAATTTTGCTCACAGAACGATTCGCAGAGATTGGCCTCTACCTAAAAGGGTGCGTAGCAAGATATACTAATACTAACGCACTTCAAATTGTTTTACAATGCAATCACGTAGTAAGCACTATGGCTTATAAATTTAAACTGCTAGCTGGTCAGGCGAACGTCGAGCAGAGTGACCGTGGTCTGAGACTAAGCTCTCTCACAATAAGAGGTTTCTACCTCTGGCTTAAATAGTACTTCGCTGTACTTCAAAATTAGCATAAGCTGAAAACGCGCGCTTCTTCTGACGGGAAGTTGAAACAGAGAAGAGATAGAAAGATTTAAATTAAAATAAAACTTGGTTAGTTTAACTAAAACCTTACAATTTTACTTTCTCTCTCGACGCTATGATCCAATAATTTGATGGGTCAAGAATCGTACTCTTAGAATACTAAACAGTACTTCTAAAACGGATCAATTAAAGCATGCAGCATTAATGCTCGTTAAAGATCACAATCTCAGATTCATGAAGATTCTTATTACTATTGCTTTTGATAAGCAATGCTAAAATTGCTTTCAGTTTAGGTCAAAAGATTTTTACTTACTGGGGGGGAGACAAAAATATAAACATTTAAGGATGAACATTTGACATGAATTTAGAGCACCAGACCATATGAAACAATGATCGAATGCAATCACAATATAAACTGAATAATAAAAATAAATGCAAAACTTCATGATGAGTAATTTTTCTAGTTCCATATGCTATGTCAATGCAATAGATATCGTAACGAATGAGAACAGTATACTCAATTTTACTGCGGTGAGTGTTATCAAGAGCTGAAAATTGGTAGTGTGAATCGCGTTCAAATTCTAGCAAATGAGCTGACTTCATGGTAGGTTTTCGAAATTTTCTCCATGTGTAATGTGAATACGAACCAATTTTCTTCATAACTATCCTTCACAATGACATTCCATTCAAATTGTGTTCCCAAAACGGCGAAAATATTGCCATGCAGATTATAAAAGCCTATTTAAAAATTTTCTTTATATCGCTTTTCTGATTTCAGGTCGATATATTACATTTACAAGTGCCCTGACAAGTTTGATTTCCACTGAGAATAAAGTAGAAAATATGATAAAATCCATTTATCGATTTTTGAATCTTTAAATATATTAAAAGTATTCTCAGAAAATGACATGTAACGCCGCAGGGTATTTATTTTTTCATGACTTACACAGAAAGAATTGCTGAGTGTATTGCTCATTACCGTTTTCCCTTGCATACTCATGTTTATTTCATATAAGTAAACATCCATAGCCATCACACTAATGAATCATATATAACTACAATTTGAAAAACGTAAAGTTATCACGTAATTTGCATAAGTTCTGTGTTATCAATGGCATCGATTTTCCATTCTCTATCGTTGCAGAAAATTTTCTGAGACAATTTGAAGTTAATTATTTTGAATAGAAAGGGTAAATGCATGCATTAATGAAACAATGTTTGAATGCAATCAAAATATGAACTGAATAATAAAAATAGTCTTAAAACCTCATGATGAGTAATTTTTCTAGTTCCATATGCTTTTCCCTAAAGCTGCACTCAATTCTGGATCAATCTGTCAGGTAGTCTTCTGTCTACACATTACACGTCAAGCTTCGCCTCAGATAACAAAGGATCTCAAGGATGCGTATCTTCCGTCTTCAAAATCCTTCTCAACGAATCGCTTCCTGTCACGAAAATTTTCTAATTCTGGCCAGACAAACAGCTGGAGTTGACAGCTATAGAACGGAGACTTTGCTTAGGGTGGTCAAAACGTGAGGAACTTGGCACGAAATTTCCTGTACGGGACATTTTTGTTATCGTTATTTTTTTATATTTTTATGCATTTGCTTGCCTGAAATAAAGTCCTCCTTCCCAAGTTCGTGCTGCCTTCAACCGGTTCGTGCCATTAAGAAACCAAGTACTAAAGGTTTCGAGTCTGAAAAACTATTTTATCTGAATGATTTCTGAGTAATACTTCTAAGAATAGAAATATTACTATAAACTTATATATCTAGGATCGTATTTACTGTTTTATGTTAGAAAGGTATTTACGTGTTATCCATTCTACCAGTCTTAAATACTTTTTGTGTCTCTAGAAGATGTAAAATAATCTTATTATCGCAACTATTCTGTAGATTAGAATCGAGGGTGTGACATTGATAATTTGAGTTTACTAATTAAGTGGTCGATGAAACTACTTGATTAGCTGATTACTGTTAAAATAATATCTTAATTAAATATCGCTCTAGAAACCAGAGCACTTGTCAGATTATAAAGAGTCCTTTACTTTTAACAAAGTATTACATAATTTTTGCGCATTTATCGACCTACGAACCTGCAGAAGTTTTAGTTCATTATCCTTTTAGATTTATATAACATAAGGTTTAGTTAAAAATACTTTTAATTAATTTTATTTATCTTTTTTAATTTCTGAAAATGAAATTAAGCTAGATAATAGATTGCCAAATGTAAACTTTAATTTAAATTTCTTTAAAATATGGTAATCTGATAATCTAGCATGGGGTAGAAAAACTCACAATGAAATTATGATTAGATATTTAATAGGAGGTAAATGAATGCTTTATTTAGTAAACATACTTTCGTACATGAATATAAACATGCAATTAATATTTATTGTTGAATCTGTTTAGACAAAATGCATATGCTTATAAAAATTAAATGAAAGTATTAGAAGCTTTCCTCCTTGGCCGCATAATATATTTCTACTACATTTGCCTCTCATACTGGCATTAAAAATTCTATTACAGAGAGTCATAATGAAAGAAACTGAGGATTCTTCGCAGTTATAAATGTTTGATCTTCGCCTTCTGAGAGTTAGACGAATGAAAGTCTCATCACAAATTCCATATCCCTTTCTGCAATTAGCGCGGAAAATTAATTTATAAATATACACACAACATATGCGAGAACTTAAGTCTTAAATAAGTAGAGGGAAAAAGTGGAGGTAGGAATCGTTATATTAAAGTATACTGAATCCTCGTCTGGAGTAATAATATCCGTTGTGCATGCGCAATGATTTGAATATCACAAGGTTACATTAATTGCAACATTTAACATTACTTTATAATGACGGATACAAAAAGGTGACTTTTATACGCTACTTGCGAAGACATATTCGCCTTCCGTTAGTATTCAAATTTAATTCTTTTTCTTTGTTAACTATTTAAAAGGATAATGCTTACGGGTGAAGGATAACAAAACAAGACATAAAACAAAGAATATTAAAAAAAGAGTTTTAATTTAAACCGAATGTTCCTCTCTGTATATCGAATTATTCATCTTCAGTGAAATGTTACGTAACCATTTATTAACTTATAGTTATGAGTTAATTTACTACGTGGCCTCTTAAGTATTGTGAGAGATTAAACCTGATCAAATTCCGTAATTAAAATTTCAAATATCTTGTCAAAATTCAGATCTCAAGAAGAAATAGCTATGACCAGATGACGATTATCAATTTCAGGAGATTTGTTACCTGAATTCAGAAGTCGCCTTATATATGTGAAGATTGTTGTCTTAGTTTAGACCATTTAACAATGCTACCTGTTTAGGAAAAGACCATTTGTTACCAAAAATATTTTAAAAGACATTAGCTTGTATTTAGATTGTATATTTGAATAACGTACGGTTCAATTTATTCGCGGAAATGGAACTAGCAACAACTGAATTTGTATTGCCAGTGGTTATTGGCTGTTCCTGTACATTTCATACTAGAGATCTTTGAAATGAAAATCATTATACAGAGTAATTCTTTCTTACAGTTACGTTCAGGAATCTTATTGCCATTTCCCACGATATAGTATTTTGATCGACGGACAATTAATCAAGAAGCTTTTGATTCTTGAAAAGAAATGTACTCTGATTATGCCCGAACTATTTTATTTGCCAGATAGTCACCGCTGTCCTAGCTTATCAAGAGGGTTCTAAGAAAACGATGTTTTCAGACAATTCACATTATTCAAATGGATGCCAAAGTGTTCTGTGATAGATATCCTATCACATTCTTCGAAAGCAGCCAAGAATTGCCGGAGTACTGGAGAAGATGCGTATGTTCCGATGGCTGTTACATCATAGATGACTAATATTTTTTGAATTACAAGCAGGTATTCTTTGCAAGTATTATTTGGGAGCATTTTGATGCAGGATATCTCAGAAATCTAATGCAATCTTCTCATTTATCAATCAATATTCGATCCTCAAATGAACTGCCAATAGTCTACGTTTCATCCCCTTAGTTATTAGTGAATACAAGCCCCAATTTTAAGACTCCAGGAAGAAAACTAAATAGGATTCAACTATCGGGAGAATATAAATGATTAAGTGAGATTTTCAAACATGAATAAATGTCTCAATTTGATAAATAATGTAAGCTTTACCCTGTTCACCTATTCTTCCAATTTTACCGATTTAATTACATTATTCAACTCTAATAATACCAATAAGTCTACATAAAATGTTTTGAGGCCTTTGTCTACTGCATGCTTGCATTTAGAAATTCTTACTGTCCTTCCACCCTCAAACGAATTTTGGGATTTTCAACTACCATTAATACTACTCCATAATACATTTCTTATCGATACATTTTCCCCCGGAATCATTTTCTGCTTCCTGCAGTGTTTTGAATCCATCGATTTTACCCTTATTTTTTCAGTCTGTCTTCAAAATTATATATATAGATATAGATATTATTTCCTTTAGTTTGTCTTGAGTCGTTGAAAAGAAAAAAGAACTGCATGGAGGAAAAAGAAAATGCTTTAAAACTTTATTATACGAAACTGCTTATTAATTTTACTTTCTTTTTCAAAACTGCCAAACTCTAAGGACACTGCTGCAAGAGGAACAGACGTAAAAAAATTAAAATTTACTTTAACGAGAACGGGAGTTTGAAATAAATCAGACAGAGATTCAAATTAATTACCAATCGATAAATAAGGAACTGTCCCATCCTTAGATTTATAAAATATGCATGAAATGGGAAAGAAATATTTTGCAAGTTATGTATGCAAAAACTATGATTACTGAACGCAAATTGTGGTTAAAATATCACGAATTTACGCTGATATTTAATTTCAAGTTACTTTATATACCTATTTTATGCTTTTTTCATATGCGTATGAAGAGAATTTAAAACGCATAGTTTTTTAGTTTTATCACACACATATTTATTAAAAGTGCAATTTATAGTTATATGTTAGCTAGCAGCAGTATCATTTTTCTCAAGATAAAAATAGACTGAACGACTGACTAAGATTTCTTTTACGTATTTAAGTAATTAGGAAGAAACCATTTTAGTTAGTTTGACTATGGCAAAACACTCTAGGGTTATCTGCTTTCGTAGAGAACTTGCTAAGACAAACTGACTTGTATCCATGTTACACATGACAAGAACCACGAATATCCCCATGCAGCCATTCCGCTCTTCTCAAATCGAATTTAGGTCAAATTAAGTGTTTAGTAACTTAACTACTCTGCCGCTGGTGGTATTTGAGGGGAAATGATAATTTTCACTTTGATTTCTTTTGATTCTTTGTTATAAACGCTTAAAAGTTTCGTAAATCACTGTTAGTTTCATTTCTTTCGATTTGAGATTACAAATTTATACTGCGAGTCTCTGCCTATATTTGAGCTCATAGGTCTTTTTCACAATTTCTCTAACAACGAAATTGTAAATTCTCCCAGCCGATAATCATCAAGAAACTTTGAAAAATACAAAACCACCTGAACAAAACAACAGAATTTGTTGATGTTTGCGATGTTTGCATTTCAAAAATCATCAGCAACTTCTAAATCAAGAAAACCATATAAAGTAAGGCTTTGAAAACTTAAACAATAAGACCGTATGTTTTATCTTAAACACTGCAGGGATTGTGTCTGCAATGAAACGTAACTTGTGGCAAATCCTTAAGTAGAAGTATAATCTAAGAAAAAACAGAATTTAGAAGGCTGTAAAAGGCTCTTTTATTTAAATCTAAGTAAGTTGAACAAAAGCACACCGGGTCAGCTAGTATTTATGACGGGAATTCAAAAGTAGAATTTTAAACTGAAACTAAATCAGAGCAGCTATTATCCGAAGTCTCCGCAGAAACATTTGAAAGCGGAAGTTGACTTTTAAGCATACACCAACGTGGCCGTAGACATGAACACTTCTCTTAGGATAACAACTAGTAACGTGGCCTTCAGCAATCTGATTAAAATCTTAACCCTTCATTTAAATACACGCAGAATAATTCGCATTCTGACAGGAAAACGGAAAGAGGGAAGTGAGAGTACAGATTCGGAGCATAAAATAACTGGTTACATAATACAAATAAACCTTGCAACATCATTCGAAATTACTTTCCAAGTATACGTAGTTTTTTGAAAGTTTGTTTATTAGGTAATCTTATTAATTATTTTATTTTTTACTAAGCACTGTAAATTTCAAATTGCGTTTGTTTTGTGGACTCAAAATCAGTTCACATACCTAAGAAAGGAAAACAAATTCCGTAGAATGTACTTGAAAAAATAAAAACTGAGAAGAAAGAAATTAGCAGACATAGTAAGCGTATTTGAAATACAAGAAGAAGCTGTAAAAATATTACAGGTTTTCATTCTATATACGCATTACTATCATCCTCTAAATTGGAGGATGGAGGGTAACTGACTCCTTTCTGTTTCCTGTAATTGTTGCTCTTCTGTTAATGCTAAGAACATAAAGTGTTTTTGTAACGTATTTCTCCCGGCTTTTTAGCATGCCTTCGTAGTGTAATGGTCAGCCCACTCGGCGCGTATTCGAGGGGTCCATGTTTCGAGTCCTGGCGAGGACTTTGCTGATTTTTCATATCTTCTGCTTTCAAAATGTACCTAATATATCTACACTTCCTTTCATCTAAATGAAGTACTTTTGCTAAGCAATGCAACTTATACTGTGATCTCTACTTATGTGTGAGTCTCTACTTGTCTTTGTATTCATAGTTCTTTCGTAGTTTCTCTTACAACGAAATTATATGTCTCCGCGCCGATAATCATAAAGAAACTTTGAACGATGCAAAATCATATGAACAAAACAACAGGCGCGACGTTTTGCACTTCACAAATCATCAGTAACTTCTAAATCAGAAAGCAAAGAGTAAGGCGCTCGTTTGCAATATCTGCAGGCAGAGACTATCAAGCATTACTTGTGAGATTTGAAACATTCCAGAAATTTAACAAAAAATCACGTACTCCATCAGGTAGTAGTATATGTCTTATATTCACGTTCCTCCAAGGTATACAAATTCGTTAATCTCGAGACATGAGTAATTGATGAAAGTACTAGACTCACATATAGGGGGGTTACACATATCCCGCACAATAAAGTTTTTGATTTGAAGAGTTATTACTTTCTTGTACGAAGCAAAGGAAGTACTGTAACCGAAAAATTTCGAGCATCATAATTCTTCGAAAAATCCATTTTGACTCCTCTTGAATCCATTTCAGCTTTTTGTTTCCGTGACATCTATACGTAGGGACAATATGAAGGAATCTTTTGCCTAAAATGAATTGTAAAATCGATTCAGAAAAGGGTTTTTGTTTGTACGTATGTATGTATGTATCGCGCATAACTCAAAACCTAATAGCCTCAGAACGTTCAAATTTTAAATTTGAGATTACTATAACATGTAGTTATGCGTGTCCCTTTTTGGTTGCAATCTGTAGCGCATTAATATACATACATATACTCACTATGTTACTTGTTCGGTAAGCTCAGATTTTTTACTCTTATATGTTGGTAAATTGTACATTTTTCCCTTTAAAAGTGATTGAATAATGTTTTTCTTATATGTTCCGGTTAAGGTTTCTATGCCTTAAACTAATCTGCATGCAATAGTTGTAGAATTAATAACATTTTAAACGTTTGTTTAAATACTACTATGCCTAAAGTAGCCGCCATTTGTTTACATTTAAAACTCTTTAGAAGAATAGCCCATAAGTCCGTTTCTGTACTTTCAGTGCCTTTTTGCAGAACGAAATCCAAAGTATACTTTAAATTTTGTGCACCGAAAAATCTGCCTTCTTGCCTACTGGCCGAATTGTTTGGTTTTGCATAGAAACACTAATTTTAATTGTAAAATTGTTTTTTAATTGTTTTAATCATATTTGGTGTTTTATGTTTTTATGTATTTCACAATTTAAAAAATAAGTAGAGATTTTATGTATTTTTGCCTTGCCGTGAAGGGACAATTGAATTAATTCAATGAGAATTATATGTCTAATGAAATACGAGGAAACAAGTTTGAATAAGATATAGCAAAAAATGTGTATAATAATTTTTTTGTTTCCGTGGCTGTACAAGAAAGTCACGTGGTCTCCACAGCAGAAATTTTTAAAGGGTGAAGGAATATGTTTGTTGGATTTTTAAATGAGAAGGTCCAACGAGATAACTTACACTGGTGTGCAAAACTTAAGCAAAAATGTAAAAATTTAGCAGATAGCCATGAAATTGCAGAAAAGGAGGTCTAGAGATCAGTACAATGAACACGTACGTCAGTAGAAACGCAATGCGTATGCAAATATCAGGAACGAAACGTCAGAGGCAACGTGAGCGTACACAAAACGCATGATGTCGGCGCGCGCAGCTCAACAGTAGAATACGTGCCAGTGACTCAGTCCGTGAAATATGGCTAGAAGAAATCACCTGGAAGACTTCACACATGGAAGAATGACCGGAAAGCTGGAAGAGGGCAGTACTGTCTTCAGTGTAGCTGCAGAGTTCGGAATCAACAAAAGTGTTGTTTCGCGCGCTTGGAAAGCGTTCCAAACCACAGGTACAGCTGTTAGAAAGGTTGATGGTGGCCGCTCGAGGACGACATCTGCAGGGGATGATTGATATATCGTCCTGCAGGCGAAAAGAAGCCGACAGCAGTCAGCAAGCGCCATTGCTCAGCAACTCTGTGCAGCAACCGGGCGACAAGTGTCGCGGTTTACTGTGGCCACACGTCTTCACAAAGGTATCCTATTGGCCGGCGTCTCTGAACGCTGTCTCCCGTTGAAAGTTGGCCACCGTTTACAGTGGTGCAGAGAGCACAAAAACTGGACAATTGATCAATGGAGTCGTGTCCTCTTTACGAATGAGAATCGGTTCAGTACCAGAAGCGATTCTCAACGCGTTTTGATTTGGAGAAACGTCGAGATCCGGTTTTATCCCAGTAACATCAAGGAAAGATACCGCAACGTGTCTTTAGCTACAGATAGTGAAAGATGAAGATATTGCAAACACAGAACACGAAAGATAATTAATGAGTGCATAACATGCGATTATTTATATTGTTGCTTATTTTATGGGTACCATTCCAAAATTTACATAATTAGATAATTTGTATAATCCTTTTTTTTAAATATCAAGTTATGAAATTTCGTATACATTTAGATTTGGGCAAATTCCAGGAATGAAATTATAAATCATTTATATACGTATCTCATAGAATCAGTCCCATATAACTATTTTATCGAATCTATCTCACATACGTACTTGTCTAATGAAATTACTTACATTTCTTTGTTTTCTATTCAATAAAAAGTCAAAAGAAAACACACCCAATTCATGTAAGTGAAAGAAGCCAAAACTACTTGGCACGATGTTGATATAAATACGATTTAGAGTGACATTCTCCTAATGCATAAACTGTAATAACGTTATACGTATATTAGAAAAAGATTACGAGATAGAAAGGTACACTGAGAAATACCAAACGGACAGTTCTATATCGCCCTTTCTATTATGCCGATTGATGAAATCCAACTTGAGTTCATGTCTCGAAAGCGCGACTTAAGATACGTATTAAATTTATACATAGCAGTGTTCTAATGTAGGTATTTTGATACAAAACTGGACTTTTTCTGAAATGACATGCTAATGTTTTTCCATATTTCGATTCTATGATTCAAATTATGCCAGACTGCCAAGTTTTGTAAAAATCGCATGAGCAGATTTAAAAAAAAATTAAGTCTCAAAATTGTACCTCTTCAATGTTAGTTGAGTTTGATAATATTAATTAATATACCTTTTTTCGTTAAACTTACTTGATTCCTTCTTCTACAACTCGAAATTTGGGCTTAATACAAATATAACTCGCACATTTTCTATGCTTTTCTTTTAAATATTTTTTATAAATTTTTCAAAAACATGTTTGTATTATAACCTATCAAATTTTTAAAATCATCTTAATGTACATCTATTTCTAGGCACACTTGCAAAAAATTAGAGGTTTTATTTAAAATTTCCTAAGATATACATGAATTGACACTATGGTGTGTTCTGAAATTTGGCATATTCGTTACAAGCGATAATAACAGTCAAATGTGGTTTACGCACTTCGTTAAAATTACTTGAAAGTGATGAACGTGAATAAAAAAGGAAAGAAAATAGGTTGTTATAAATTAAGTTCACCAAGTGAATTATTTTTGGCGCAAAGTGAAAAAAATTCGCCAAGATAAATATTTGAATTCCTCCGTAAATTTCGCAACAAATTTTACAAAATTTTATATTTATACATAATTAGAATCGAAATATGAAAAAAATGGTATGTCATTTCAGAAAAGTCTGATTTTGTGTGAGAAAACCTATATTAAAACAGTGCGGTATATGAATCTAATATATAACCTAAGTCGCGCATTCGAGTCATGAAAAACGCAATTTGAATTTCGTCAATCAGCCCAGCAGAATGGGACATATAGAGCTGTCTCATTTTATTTTCGCAGTGTACCTGGAACATGCATCACGTGCAAAGTACTCAATGAAAAATGTAGTATATATGTATATATGTATTCTGTGGTAAAACCATTTTTTACAGTCTATAAACGTTTTGTGCAATTGTGTGAAGAATTTGTCATTACATTTTTATGCTTTTACAATATCCATTCAGTATTAGTAAAAACTGAACCTAACAGGGACTTCCTAATAACATAAGACAATAATATAGGGAATATAAGATGACTAACAGACTTCCCTGAAAATTTTTCTTACTTGTCTACTTACTAAAAATTAATCCTACAAATTCTGGCTCACGTGAAATGCAAAAAACCTAAGGTTGCATCTGCATACTTAAACTACCACCAAACCTTTCATGAAAGAAGAAAGGAAATAAATATCCATAACTAAGCGATTTGTGAGAATTGCTTGGAAGAATCATATAATTATAAAACAAAATGCAGAAAAGAAAAACCTTTTTTTTAATATTAAAAGCGGAAGAAAGAATAACTGTCAGTTCAATTTATAAATATGAGCGTTTAAAACATCAACAAGTTTGATTCGTTTGCTTTGGGATTTAATGAAATTAAGGGAACACATAGAAAATATTGAAATGCAAAATTCAGATATTAAAGTTAATGAATGATCGTATTATTTTACAATCCATACAACCGAAAGTGATAGAATCGTTCAATTTCTGGGAAGAAATATAAACAATATTTTACAGCAAGATGGATTTCCCCAAAAATCAGGAAAAAATTCAACAGTGTATTTTTCTTTTACAGTTTTGTTCCTAATTTACATATTTAATGTATAAAATGGCGATTCATAATTAGGAAATTGCATCTTGGTAGGAGTTAAGTACTATTTCGAGAAAAGTGCGTAAAAAATTATATTTTATCAACTGGATGAAAACTACGACAATATGAAATTAAAAATAGGTTTTAAATTGATATTTGTTATGTGTGTAATCTGAATAAATGTTTGTTGATATCGAAGGCAATCAAACATACAGCTCTCTTTTTGAGGAGCAACACATTTTTGCTAAGGTATGAGAAGTAACTACCATAGTTGTAAGGAAACCAATAGTTAGGGCAAAGAGGAAACCGACATCGTGCTGCCCGTTGAGCAAAATAATAATTGGAAGTTTAAAAAGATAAGATATTGCGATCTGAAAAGATCTAGAAAGAACTAATTTAAACTAAGCTTTTGCGATAAATTAGATGTTTGTAAATGTAAATACTCTGTTAGATATATTTCATTCATCTATGCATGTATCTATGTCTAGCTAAGCATAAGAAAGAAAGAAAGAACTGTTAGGAAACAAACAGTTTGTAGAGACATTAGGTTATTTCGAAGCAGGAGACATGAAAAATGAGCAACGCCTTCGCCTGGAATCGAACCACGGATCTCTCGGATACGCGTCGAGCATGCAGACCACTACACCACGAAGGAGTGCGAAGAAGGCGGGAGAAATACCTTATAAGTTCTTTATAACAATTCCTCATTTTTTCCAAAATGAAATAACTCTAAGTGAATAAGACAGATTTCAGAAACTATTACCGAATAAAGTGACCTATTTCAACATCACGAGTTTCAATTATAGTAACTGTCAAAATACATAACTTTTTGGCGACTTTTTTTACATATTTCAGTCATTATTGATACTAACGTAAAAAACGAGTTAAACAGTGTGTTCAGAACGCCTGCTTTAAAAGCGGAATGTTTATGCATTTGAAAGGCTACAAGGTAATCAAATTGCCCGTTAAAATGTTTTATGAAAATTTTTGCAAAACTCGAGTAAAAATTGTGGTTAAATGGTTTTAACTCTTTGAAGAACATAAGAACAAAGACGTCATTCTCCAAATGCATTGCATTAGTTTATTGCAGACAGCTTGTCCTAAAACAATGCATCTGTGGTTTCTTATCTTTTTTTCATAGGAAGTAGAAAGGATGTCATTTACCTCTTTGTGAGTTAATGGATGGGAGAGGAGGACCTCGAAAGGCATTTCGGGCATTGCGGTATTTGAAGCATACAGGTAGCGAAACCTTCGGTTTTCAAAGAATTCAAAGATGTAAAAGCAGAGGAATCATGATACGTTCGTAGAAGACATTTTAACAATAATTGCCCCATAACATGCAGAAATTTAAATTTTTATACTATCGTGTAAAGAAACATAATGTCAAATGAGGAAATGTATTTCAAAGTTGAATTATAGAAAATCTACCCTCATGCGAACAAAATGTTTTTATCACTTAAGTTAAAACTTTCTAAAGACCGTATACAGATAGGAGCAAGATTTCCAATGCAAATTTCTGAAATATTTACATTGTATATGAAGGTTTCGGATTCTCTCGTGGGGAAAGCGAAGTCTCACAACTTTTTTCTAACACTTTTCAGATGCAACCGTTAAAGTCAATATTTACTGCCGTTACGGTTCAAAACAGTCATTTTATCAGCACAGAAACAGTAAATATAGATATATATAACTCGATATAGTGCTAAGATGTTAAATTGTTCTGTAGGACCAAATTTCATACTATAAAATTGTTTGTTTTTTAAAAGATATTTGCTTAATAAGGAGTAAACTACTTCCTAAAAATTTCTCTAATACTTTTCTTGGTAAAATATAAATAAAATTAAAAGTTTCCCTTAATCGTATTTATTTGATCTAATAACATTTTAAAGAGTTTGATTTACTCCTTAAATTCAAATTATGATTGTGTGACCAGAGCAAGTAGTACATTACGCCATTAAGTAATTCATTATGAAACACATAGATAGGTACCAGACAACATATCTAAAAATTCATAGTACGTATATCAACAGCAATATATCTTTATATAAGAAACAAAGTTACTAGTACACTAATAATCAGACATTAAATAATCAGAATAATAATTTAATGGATATTGAAAAATTATTTCAGCATCACTAAGGATATCTGCTTAAATTGCGAACAGGAAAGCGAATGATAACAAACTGAGTAAATTTTGCAATAATATTAGAAATAAATAAGTTATCAGTAAAAAACGCATAAAATAAGCAAAGAGACGAATTTTTAAGATACAAATGAGAAGAAAAGAAAAGGGTATAAAAACACCTTTTTAATTTCCAAGCGAGTTTTTTTTGTTTCTACGAATTGCTTAATATTTTGCCTGATGTTTGCCGTATAAATACAATAAAAGTTTTACATAATTGTATTGATTATAAACTTACTTTTTGACTTTTCCTGCAACTCAAAAGGGAACTCAAAAAAAATTATTTTTGAAAAAGTTTAATTTTTTCTTCCATTTTATAGTAATTGATTATTTCTTGGGGCTATGTCCATTTAGTAATTAATTTAATATCTGTAATTCAGTTTACATTTATTTTTTCTGTAGCCCATTTTTTTCATAATTACTTTTTTACAAATCTTAGTTCCTTGAAGAACTTCATTTATTTTATTTTTATTTATTTTTCTGTTAAGAATATATTTTATAATTTTTGCTGACTTTAGAATGATACTAAACTGTGTTAATCGATATTAAATATAGATACATACTTGTATCTATGTACTACATACAAATGCAGATGGAGAAGGATAGAATGTAGAAGACACACCGTTGGAAATTAAGCTGAAAAACTAATATTTAAATATTTTTATGACTCGAATTGGAATATAAAATGTACGTTTATTTGTAACAATCTAGTTATCATTCTTCGTAAGACTAGTGATCTTCATTTTTTTTTCTCACTTATTTATTTCAATGAAAAGGAGAATAGCAGATGTTCACATATTGTTTGTTTTTCTAACGGTCAGAATTGTTTTCCATCTTAAGTGAAATGGCAAATATAGCATATATTTTTCATGTATATTAACTATGCATGTATATTTTTCATAGCCACCTAGTTTTCAATTTACTGTGCGAGAAAAAGGGCAATTAAATGGGCGAATACTTTTTTAAATTATGATTTATTACAGAAACGTTCTTCACAAATGTTTAGAATATTACTATAATTGTTTTCAGTTTCTAAAGTTTGCTTGAATATAATAAATGAATGTGTAATAAATGTCTACAACTCAATAAATAGAAAAATCTAATTTAAATTAACGAACTGCAAATAAAGTCAACATATGCTCTTCTAAATAAAATGGTCCCGTTAGACTTTTCATACAGATTCTACATGTAATTCCTTAAATAATATATATATCTTTATTTATGATATTGGAATGTTCATTTATCATATGAAAATACTGACTGTATTCATATGAAATTAAGGTACAATTTAATTTGATAGCGTGTTTTAAAATGCTTTTAAACTTAGAGCAAAAAGTGCTAAAGAATATTTTCGAATAATTAATAGTTAAATGGGTGATTTGATTTTAATTAATTAAAAAAATAATTGTAATTATTTTAAACTTATGATGGAATTTAACACATATAAACTAATATTTTCTATTTAATTAAGTGAATTTCTAAAGAAATATTAAAGCATGGAATGCTGTGAAAATCTTCCATGAAGTGATTGCTTCCTTTAAAGGGTTTGAAGCAGAGTTAAGCCTTTATAGCCTTGCTCATTGAAAAACAAACACGAAAACCCATATGGTTACCCAAAACATTATTGATTTAGTGAATATGTCTGGTTATAACGAAAGTTTTCACCTAGAAACATGCTTAATAAAGTTAGGAAAAAACATGCAAGGAGTACCTTTAGTGCGGGTAGTAATCACCATCCAAATCTGTGATTTTCTGCCAACGTTTTAGTAGTTTTTCAAAGCCTTCGGCCGCGAGTTCAAAAACAGACCAACCTCATTTCGGATGGCATCTGCAAAGTGTAAAACAACACCAACAACATACTACAGGTGTGAAAAAAAGGTAGACGTCCGAAGGAATGATGTCAAGGCTATAAGGTAGATGTGGCAAATGATTCCATTTGACTTCGTACAGAGTTCAGCCGGCGAATGCAGACACATGTAGTCCTGCGTTATCTTGATGGAACATTACTTTCTTGCGCTGGGATTCAGTTTGACGTGTTTCCTTGATAGCAGCGTCCAGACGGACTAGCATCTTGGCGGTACACCTTACTGCCGAGGGTTTTACCTTTTCCCAAATACTCTTTGCAAATACCACCACCGTAATCCCACCAGATGCAAACAATGATTCTTTTGTTAATTACACAGCGCTTTGCGACCCTGCCAACATGCTCCCGGGGAACAGACCTATCAGCTTTTCTGTCTGGGTTTTTGAAGTAATTCCACTTTTCATCACAAGTGACAATCCGGTCGAGAAGTTTATCCTTGCGCTGATATTCGAGCTGATCATTGCAGGCCCGAGCACGTCTGTTCGTATAAGCTTGACTGAGCTCATGCGCAATTAAACTTGTACGTCAATCAGTAGGCCGGCCAGAGCACTCTGCTTCTCAAATGTTATAGTCGTTGTTTTTGAACTTTCAGTACCAAACCTTCACAATATGACAAGATACAACATTAGTACTTAAAGCTGTGCACATGATTTGGTGGCAATTTGAAGTTTACGTTTTGCAAAAGAACTGTAAGTAAACGATGGTTCTAATCTGGTAGCGTAATAGTTCCAATTTCAAATACCTTAATGATAACGATATTGTTTTAAAATTTCAAATCACAGTGTTGTAAAGCAAGCGTTTTTTTTTTTTTTTTCAGATGCCAAAAATTATTTGACAAAAGATGATTAAACAACGCGAGCTGTTTGCGCAGACGATATGTGTGGTGGCAGGAAACTTTCGTTAAAACGCGATAAAAATAAGTTTAGAAGAATGTATGTGTACGAGGAGAAATATATGTATTCATGGACCACTCATATTATTTTCTTTTGACTGAAAATTTCTGTGTAAGTTGGAATGAATTTAGAAGCTAATAAAAACCATAAGTTACACAATGTTACTAAAAACAATTTACAATGGTTTAAAATAAAATTTTGAAATAATATTGACTCAGATATATGTTAATAAACGCTTTGATTACGTAACCATAGCTAAACTACCTTTTTTATTATTATTTTTAAACAGACATTAGTTAAATGTTGTTTACTGTAACAAAAACTCAATTGAACTCCTTTCTCAAATATAAAACATTCGTTTCAAAGACACTA
This sequence comes from Stegodyphus mimosarum, assembly GCA_000611955.2. Classification (NCBI taxonomy): domain Eukaryota; kingdom Metazoa; phylum Arthropoda; class Arachnida; order Araneae; family Eresidae; genus Stegodyphus; species Stegodyphus mimosarum. The sequence continues at coordinate 107,570 of KK113801.1, forward strand.
AAAACAATTTTCTTTTTAGTGACTAAATTTTCCTGTTTTGATTTTTAAAATAACTATTTAAAGTAGAAGACACTAAAAACGTAGACATAAATTTCGCTATTACTATTTTTCTTCTTGTCTGCAGCATTGAAGAAAATTACGCGACTCGATAAAATGTCCAGACAGGAAATTAAGGTCAAAAATAGGAAAAGGGATCAAAGCATGAATGTCCCGCATTCATTAATGTGTCCGATAGACTAAGTGACAAATTTATTTTTTTTACAGTGTCTGAGATTTTCGAAGTGGAGCCAGCTGAGATAAAAGACATGAAGTCAGATATTTGACCAAACTATCTGTTAGAAATTATATAATGGAGATACATGGAGAAAACTGTATTCTCTTCACTCTGTAAAATATTATGATTTTGCTGTTTAAAATAGACATAATAATATAATAATACATAGTGCATCACATTTAGAATAACAAATATTCATTACACATAAAGTAATGTAGGTAGTGTGCAGATTTAGTATTAATCCAAAAATCAGAGCACTATAGCTGACATGAAATAAAAATAGATTTACATTAAAACTAGCTTTGGCTGCAAAATAGCAAATTAAAGAACCTCTTGCAAAGAAACTATGTACACTGCGAAAAAAAATGGGACAGTTCTATATCTTCCGTTCTACTAGGCCTATTGACGAAATTCAACTCGTGTTTTTCATGTCTCGAAAGTGCGACTTTTGATATGTATTAGTTTTATATATAGCATTGTTATAACATATGTATTTGACACAAAATCAGACTTTTCTATATTTCGATTATACGACTAAAATTATGGCTAGATATTAATTTTGTAATTTTTGGTGAGAAATTTACGGAGAAACTCAAAAAATTATCTTGGCGCATTTTTTTTCAATTTGCGCCAAGAATAATTTACTTGGCGATCTTTTTAATATACAGCTACCTATTTTACTTTCCTTTTTTTTCATTTTACAGGAGTAGAAAATTGGTCACTGTTCATACTCATAAACCACATTTACCGTTGTTATCGCTTATAACAAATATGCCAAATTTCAAAACGCGCCAAAATGTAAATTCATGTGTATCTTGGAGAATTTTGAACAAAAAGCTCTAATCTTTTGAGGGCATGCTTAGAAATACATCTACTTTAAGATGGCGGTAAAAATTTCATAGGTTATAATTCAAAATGCTTTTAAAAACTTTACAAAAATTATTTAAAAACACAAATTTAAAAAATAATTCATAGAAAGTGGGCGAACTCTTATACCAAATTCAATTAACACGGGTGGAGCTGAAATTTTGAAAGCTAATTTTTTAAAAACTACTGGTGCGATTTTTATAAAACTTGGCACTTTGGCATAATTGGAGTCATATAATGGAAATATGGAAAAAATGGCATGCCATTTCAGGAAACATCCGATTTTGTGTCAAAATATCTATATTAGAACAATTCTCTATATAAATCTAATATATATCCCAAGTTGCGCTTTCGATACACGAAAAACGCAATTTGAATTTCGTCAATCGGCCCAGTAGAACAGGAAATAAATAAGTATCCTTTTTTTTTTTTTTTTTTTTTTTGAGTGTACTGCAAAATATCCGATATGTACTGTAAGCTACATATCTCAATGTTTTTTTTTATAAATTTTGCGAAGCATCTCAGAGCATCGCACTTTGCAAACCAATATTTTTTCATTTTGTATACATGACCAGGTTAATATGTAACTGAGGTGATGTTTAACTCATATAATAAAAGCAAGTTTCTCCAGGAGCCGTGTGCTTTAAGAGTGCGTAAAAGCTATCAGTTATAAAAAATGCATAAATTAATATTTAAATGAAAAGTTAACGTTATATCATATTTAACTGCCTAATTTTTTCTCTGGCGTTAAATTTTATCATTCTTTATTTAAAATGCTGCACGCAGCTATCAAATGTCACATGATTAAGAACTCATGATATTTCCAACTGGGATAAAATTATTTTCAATTCTAACCTGGGATACTGAATACGGAGTAGATTCAAAGGCCCAGATTTTTTAGACTTAGTTAGATTTTTGCAACTTCGTGTGTGACCGTAGCCTTTCGCTCAGTTATCTGCCTTATCGCTAAGAACATTGCCCAGGTTACAAAGAAGGTTCACTAAGATACGATATGAGCGTGAAAATGCTATTTGATTACATTTTTCTATGGTAATAAATGAGATTGGAAGCAACACCTATTACCACATATTTTATTTCTGCTCATTATGGTATCTAAATAGGCAGAATCAAACTATTTCGTTAGGGAATAACATGAGAATGTATAACAAATCTACCTCAAATTATCAATTATATAGCTGGAAACAAAGAAAAGCAATGAGAGATAACAGTGTGTTTACTGATCTCTCACGATTCTCAGACTTTACTGTTCTCTCACTGTTTTCAAACAAAGCAAATTTGGAACAATAATAGAAAAATTAATTTTCAAACTTTAAATTTATAAAATGTGATCCAAAATATATTGTATGGGTGCCGTAATGAAAATTATCTCAAAGTAACGCATGAATTGTAAATACTGTATCTTGGCACGTGATAATTTTTAAGATAAATAATTTTGTATTAGCTACGTACAAAAACGAATAACGATATATAGAATAATTTAATAACTTTGCAATTAATTTGAGTAGGATTTTAAAAAAAGAATACCTGCTTCAGTTAATGAGTGATTAATTATTTATCGTCAAAATTATCATCGCTGTTATTATTGTTTCCACGATAAATATAATCCCAGAACATATAATCGAAGAACATGCATAAAGATTTTGACTCTCCCATCAGTTTGTGATTGTATCAGTGTTAAAAATTCTACTGCAAAACTGTACTATCTTTAGCCGAAAATTAGTGACATTTACGTGTGTAGCAAGTGCCTCATTCATTTTAATCAAGCACCAATCATCATTTAACAAATACTTCAACCATAAGAATTCATACAATGAAAACTAGATAATGAACACTCTGTACTATACCAGAGAGGATTCCTTCCTGATATTAAATAATATCTTGCTTACTGTTTAATTATTTCAACACATTTTAAAATTTTTGTCATGTAAATTTAAAGTAGTACGATAGGTAATTTTGTTTATTTCTTTTTTTGATCGAAACATATTTTGGAATTTAATTCGTATTATGTAAAGGAAAGTAAATTATAAATACGCTATTTAAGTATTTAATGCATTCGTTTTTAAATGAATAAATTCAGAATATTAATTGATAGACATATTGATTTGGGTTATAATTTAACTGTTGCATAATTAACTTCCAGGTAAAGTAACATGAAACTATGTTTCGAAAATCGTAGTCATAAATGCAGCTCATAATGTATGCTTTTATTAAGAGGACGAACCGTAAAACCGCTAAATGATGGTAGTTCGATCCATGTTTCTTAACCCCAATGAACGGGCTGGCTGCATGGCATTTTCTTGGTTTTTCCCCGTGTGTCTTCTACAGTGACTACCAATAAGTATTTGGACACCTATGCAAATGACGATATCTGCGGTCCTAATGTACGTCACGGACTCCGCCGGTATATATCGTGTAGGAAACAGCATCGGCTTTAGTCGCATGCAAGTTGCCTCGCAGTTCGGAGCTCTCTGATTTCGAGAAAGGTATAATTATCGGGTTTCATAAATGTGGCCGATCCTTAAGGGACATATCTAGCGATCTGAAGTACCCAAAACCGACAGTGGCCTATGTGATTAAGAAGTGGAAGGTGAGCGGTGATTGTCGGAATGTGCCCCGAGTCGGCAGACCAACGAAACTGGGAAATAGAGACCGACGAGTGCTGTCCAGAGAAATTCGGAAAAACTGCACCCAACCGATGGCCTTCATCCACAAGGAGTTTCAACATGCATCTGGGAGTATTGTTTCAATGAATACCATCCGTAAGGAAGCACATCTGCTTGGTTTTCATGGTCGTGCTGCTGCCCATAAGCCTTTGATCACAAAGTCCAACCGCGCTGCTCGGTTAATGTGGTGCAAAGCACATCGAAATTGAACCATAGATCAGTGGAAACGAGTTCTTTAGAGTGACGAATCAAGGCTCACCCTTTACCGTTCGGATGGCAGGGTCTGGATCTGGCGTCTACCTGGAGAATGTCTCCTGCCAGAATGCATTGTGCCAACAGTCAAGTTCGGCGGAGATGGAATTATGGTCTAGGGGTGTTTCTCCTGGTATGGGCTGGGACCCTTGGTCCCCATTCATTGTAAGCTCAACTCCGATGCCTACTGCACTATTTTGGATGACAATGGGCTTCCTACGTTGTGGCAGTTTTGCGGGTTGGACCCCTGTTACTTTCAGGACGACAATGCCAGTTGTCATGTTTCGACGTTAACCAAGGCTTGGTGTGGTGCCAATGTGGTTCATCGAATGGACTGGCCTGCCCAGAGTCCAGACCTGAACCCTATCGAGAACCTCTGAGACGAGTTGCATCGCCGAATTTCGGGGTGCACTACCCGTGCAAAATCGGTGAAGGAACTTCTATGTCTTCTCCATGCCGAGTGGAAGAAAATACCACTAGCTGTCATACAAAGACTTGTGGAAATTATGCCCCGGACGGTCCACGCTGTAATTACCTCTCATGGAGGCTCTACCAACTATTGATTTTGAATAAAGTTAGTTTTTCTTTTCTGTCACAGGTGTCCAAATACTTATTGGTAGTCAGTGTATACGAGCCAGGTTTCCTTACAAAGTCATCCACGAAGGCATCCTTCCCTTTCAGCAGACAGCCATTGAGTGCCCTGTTATAATCAAATAAACCAAAACAAACTATGCTTTTATTTCAGCTTTCAGAGTAATAATTCCTAATTCTGCATGGAATTCATCTCCACATTCAAGAGAGGTATGATGAACTATGACACATCCATGCGAAGTATGATGTTAGGTTTGCAATACATATTTAGTTATATGCATATACTTTGCGTAAGCATACATGTCTAATATTAATAGGAAATAAATCTATCATTGAATCAAATTTTAATTTATTCTTCTTTTTCCTTCCTACTTTCAAAAGACAGAAAGCGTTAAAATATATTAAAAACTAACCAAAGAGTTTTTGAAATTTCTTTAGTTACTTGATGCGTATAATCCATCTTTAACGTTCTTCTTTTAAAATCCTTTCGAACTGAAATATGTTTTATAAAAATATGGAACAGCATGTTGTCGGTAACAACCTAAAGTATAGAAAACTTTGTATACTTTCTTATACAGAAAGAAAAAAAGCATTTTAGAAATAACTACTTTGTTTTAAGAAAACTTTGTATACATGTCTTTATACAGAAAGAAAAAAAGCATTTTAGAAATAACTACTTTGTTCTATTTGAATAGAATAAGAAACATAAAGCAAAGTAACAAAGTAGCATAATTCGCAGATAATTCAAAAGATCAAGTATATAGATCGAAAACATAAATATATATTTTGCAGAAGTAATGGCGTTCTTTTTTAACACTTGTCTATAAAATAAAACTTTTACATTTCATATAATCTAATACCACACATCATTTTGCTCAAAGTGTTATTGTTTCTATTATTTAAGTTAGTATATTTATTCTATTCACCTAGTTGAACTGCACTATTAATTAAAAAAATATCTTTCTTTAAAAGCTGTTAAAATGGCGTTGGATTATTTCGATAAAGATATTAAATTTTGCACTAGAAGAAGTGCTTGTTTACGAGCGTATAGCGAAATACTGTGAAAAATACTGTTGCAAATTTTTGTAAACATTTAATTTTTTTCGTGTGTGTTTCCTTTTTATTTATTTGTGTATTTAAAGGATTTTTTGTAATATTTTAGAACGTATTTTACTTTAAATGAATTTATGGTCAAGTCTTTTACTTGTAAACATTTATTTCCTTTAAACAGTTGTAGATCTAATATAAAGTCGTGATTCTGAATGGATGAAGGACAAAATTGTGAAACAGCTAAATTATGAAAAGAGCTAAGTTAGAAGAATCTATATTGAAAAGAGTTTGGAGACAACGATAATGCGTCTCTAGTAGCGATAAAAGCTACCAAGGAAATGCTGTGTAAGCGCAGGGATGCTTTTCATATAACTCTATTGTTGGTCTCTTCGAACGTGCTTGTCCATTATGCAGATTTGCCAGTTCATCCAAAAAACGCATTGAGAATAAGAAAATAAAAATAAGAGTATTATGCAATCATTTTTCATTATTGGAGAATTGTGATCTTGGAGTATATTTTAAGAACAATTTAAAAAAATGGTATACACATAAATCTTACAAAACGTATAGATTATTTATTGTACAAAGCCTTTACCAGATTTACTAGATAAATTGTTATATTCTCTGAATAAGTAACAAAACGCATTTGGTTTCAGAAATGGCTTTTATATATGAAATTAGAAATTACATTTTCTTAGAATTTTATTTTAAGTGTTTATATTTAAAACACAGTTTCAGATAATGCCACTAATCTCCTTTAGCTTTTAGTATACAGAATTCATATTACTGTAAGGTAATTGAACAGAAATATTTCCTAAATATTTCGGAAAATAAAAACAAATTGTTTGAAACTTATCGCCCCCGCTGGGAACATATTTTTTAGAATGTAATTTTTGTTTGCCTTTACTACTTTTTTTTTATTGAGATCTTAAATTTTATTTACAGGGTCATCGAAAAAGAATGCCAGGATTTTGCAACCTTATTATGTAACGAAATCATAAACTTAAAGGAATAATTCTCAGGTTATATTTGAACTAAAGACTGTAAGTTTTTCACACGCTCTCTAGATTACTATCGAGCCCACCAGTTAAGTCGCTGAACACTGGTAGTTCGATCCCCGAGGACGGCTAGCTGCATAGGCGTTTTCATAGATTTCCCCCTGTGTAACGTGTATACGAGTCAGTTTCTCTTAGAAAGTCTTCCACGAAGACATCCTTTCCCTTAGGCAGACAGCCCTCGAGGCTTTGCCGTAATCATACAAACCAAAACTTGATGGTTATCTATGAACGCAGCCTTAAATGACAGGTTCTATAGTGTATGGAATGGACGGGATGGTCTAATCTGTGACTTCCACGAAGCTCAGACTTTGCGCCTTCTCCCAGGAAAACATTAAGAACATTGTTTAGTGAAAAAGTTACCGATAGCAGCCACCTATAATTTTCATTAATATTTGAAATTGAAGTAGTAATTCCGGAGGTGCTTCAAAAGGCATGAAGAGTAACTGAATATTGTTTGCTGTCTGTCTAGGCACATATCGAAATGTACGGATATGTAGAGTATAAATCTTTACACGTTTCTTAACACAGTAGTAAAACATTTACATGCATTGGCGCTTAAGTTTTGCATAATACATTTTTGTAATCCCCGCATTCGTTTTCATTGACTCTGTGCATTATCTATTAATGCAGCGACAAACATAAATTAGGTATAATAAATATTGTATCACTATTGGTTTCTATGTTCTGAAAGTTGTATATTCAGTGCAGTGCATTATATATTTAATGACTGAAGCAATCAGGTTTCTCCACTCAGTTTATCAACGAATGAAAGGTAAGGGCATATTTATTACGAACGTCATAAACATAACCTGAGCGAGACTTCTCTTCATGCAATGCATCACGTGTCTCAATAACTTCCGACATTCATTACTCCAACTGGCGTCAGGGAACTAATAAAAACATTCATTCCTACCCCTGCTTCCTTCGACCTATTGCCTTTGGCAACTGACCATTGTCCACTTCTAGAGTCCATGCGACCTGACGTTAACCGTTGTCTCCAGGGAAATAAATGATGATTTATGGAGAGTCGCCACAGGTGATAAATTAGGTCTTCGGTATTTCTTGTGTCCTTGAATCCAAAATAATAATATTATCAATAATAATGGTGATTAGTGATAAAGGATAACCTTGAGCTTAGGGACAACATATTGGGCTGCATCATTTACTGGGATGTAAGTTACTAAACCGCTCACTATTCCTAAACAAAAAGTAAGAAGTATGTTAAAAATTTATGTACGGAATTAAATGTCACTGCATCTAGCTCTTATGTTTATCGGCGCTTAGAACGAAGGTAAAATATAAAGTGGCATAAAAACTTGCATTTAGTAAAGCCTCAGTTAACAAACTGAAACAAGAGAATTAATTTCGGATACCAATATTTTCGAAAATATTCTTAATAATTCTCTCATTAATTCAGCGTTTAGTAGAAATATATATCACTTCATCTGTGGCAGTGGCTCTAGAGCCGCATGTGGCTCTTTGGCTCCTTAAGTGCGGCTCTGGTACAAATATCCACGAAAGGCGCAATAATATTTTCATTTAAAAAAAACTTGGTAAGAAAAAAATTACATCTTATTTTGATAAATTAAAATTCTTCTATAAATCGAGAACATGTATATTTTTTTGTTTGAGTAAAAAGATAGACAGGTAATTAAAATTTTATATTGATGAGATGAGATGAGAACTTGGAATCAATCATGCCTAAAGTTAAAAACACGAACATACAAACCTAACTTACTCAAATTTTCCAAGGAGATGCAAGCACATTGTTCGCATTAATAAATATTTATTAAAAATTAAATTAATTTTTATTTGTATAACAAAAGTTTACTAAACAAGCAGATTTGGCTCCCAATTCTTTTTAAATTGTTGTAATGTTCATATTTGGCTCTTTGTCTAATAAGTTTGCCAATTACTGGTCTATGCTTCCAGACCAATGCGATTAAATTTTTAGCACGAATTTGATTTTCCTAAATGTATTCAGTTTATGACTTTACTATATTTCTTATAACATGCATTTCATGGAATGTGATATAATGTGTCTAGCATAAAATAACGTGGAACATTAAAAAAGAGTTAAACGATAACTGTAACTAAAAGCAGGAAAAACTTCAGTTTTGGGACTTTGGTTGGAAGCCGGCAATAGTATGCTAACAGTTGTTACAGAAAAGCATTTGTACCGACACATTTATATATGATGTTTTCCTAATTGAACATTTATTCGACTGAATTCTTGCAACTCTAACCACCTGCTATATCACGTCACCGTCTGATAAGCAGTACACATAATTATAATTCGCTTTACAGAAATTTCACTACTCTGCATATAATACAGATCACCTAGTTTTTATTGTAAGACAAATATTTACTTTGAAAGTAACTCTACTAACGAAACTTAATTGATTTAAAGAAAGGCATCTTGCTTTCGATTCAGGTTTACTTAACCTCACACCAGTTTCCGTTAACTCGACTGCAGTTAAAAGAGGTTTGAAATTAAAACAGCCAAATTTCAAGTGAGTCTCAAACCAACTTTAAATGCATTATAATTTTCTCTCCCGTAACTTCAGCCTGCATTTGTTACTCATGATTTTAAAATAAAATAAAATCTATGTTTAGTTTGACCATGACAAACGAAGCCGTGGCTGGCATTATGCCAAAACACTTCGAATCGCCCAAAAAGGACTTTAATTACATACCGCAGAGGGAGGTGTCACATGAGAGTTCGTTCTTCGTCAAAAAAGCGAATTTTAAATCGAAAAGGGGAAAGTAGCTGTTTAATGTGGGATGTTGTCTTCAGTTATCTTTTGCTGTTTTGTTTCATATTCGCCGTGACAGCCGATGATTCGCATTGATTTGCAATCCTAGAAACGAAATATATTGAAATTTTCTTTCATAATTTATGAATTTTATGTGAGTGATGCATGTTTCGTTGCTCACTTTTAAAATAATATTTCTAGATATAATGGACCTATATTTTCTTAACGGAAATATTCTTTTCGTAGTTCAGAAAAAAAAAATGTCAACATGTTTTCACTCCGCCCGAGCTAAATCTCTCCTGAAAAATGTTTAATTAATGCGATATTAATTAATTTGCCAATATTATGATATTTTATACAACAGATTTTTTGCTCTTTTTTCGAAAAATTTTTTACCGAAATCTAAATATGTACAAAAGTGCTATAATGCACTTTCTCCCTCCTTCCAGCATGCCTTCATGGTGCAACGGTAGATACTTGGCGCGTATTCGATTCCAGCTTCGAGTCACGGAGAGGGAATTGGATATTTTTATGTCTCCTGCTCCCCCTAAAAAAACCTAATGACTATACAAATGGTGCCCAAACTAAAATTTGGTGGACAATAAAATATCTCACTCCTAGTATCTGGCGATTGGGTTCCCTAATCTCCAGTCACCCTTTAAATGGGGAAGTATATAACATATTTTCTTCTTTCTTTCAACATACCTTCGTCGTGCAACAGTAACACACTTGGCGCTTTTAATAACGATCCTTTTAATAACTGTGTTGAAAAGTACTTTTTGGATGTGTGGGTTTAAATCCCAATTTATTCCTTGAATGTTTCTTAGATTATTTGCTAGTTTGGATATTTTTGTCCTCATGTGTAGCAAGTGCTCAATCCAGTTTAGTTTTTTGTCGATTACCAAGCTTAGAAATTTCAGTTTTGAAACTATTTTAATTATACTATTGTCTAATATAAATTTTGGAAATCAATGTTCTGAGAATTTTTGAGAAATATTATTGCTTTAGATTTTTCTTCGTTGATGGCACACTGAGTTTTGGAAAGACGTAGTGCTTCATTTACATTAGATTCAAGTTAGTTTCTGGATTTTCCACTAACAACAAATTCTGCATCATCAGCAAATGCTATACCTTTGGTGGGGTCTGGTCATTCAGTGTTCAGGTGAGATCTCCGTGGACAGCCTCCTTGTCGCAATTTTTCTATAATTTATTATTGTAGATGATTAGGCTCTTCCTTTCTTTTAGAAATTCTTGTAAGATAAGGAATATGTTTTTAGGACAGTTTAAAACTCTGAATGGCTCTGTTATTGCGGGCCACCAAAATGAATCAAAAGCTTTATTTAAGTTTACCACAGTGAACAAGAACTCCAGACTCATATTGTTCGTTTTAGTTATTAAAAATATGAATTCCCAGTATTATTAGATGTAAAATAGAAATGGCGATTGGATTTGTGTTTATGAAGTAAAGATGGAACGTACTGAATCTTGATTACATTAATAAAATTTCATCAAAGTTTTTCTTTAGAAATTGAATTACTAAGGACCGTTATAGGAAAACCGTATTTGACTTCGGTTTCTTTCTCCAGCTGAAAGGAAATATAAGACATGTTAATCTTTTAAGTATATGAATAAACTCGCGTTTCTCAAATTTTGAAGCTTAGGCAATCCTCGAAATAATTTTTAGATATTTATTTATTATATTAGTTCTGTATCGTTAAGTAGTGTACTTTTTCGCTTTCCTTGCGAAGCGTGTGTAATGTAATTGAATTAATTGGGAAGAACACGCCACCAAGTATATCTTTTGTACGTGAGAAATATATTTCTAAATTGATGCTTGGGAACGATGCAGGAAAAAAGTTTTCTCTCGAATTGAAACTGTAATGCGCAAGAGATTATTCTGCCAAAGCAATTCGCTCTATTTATTAATTTACCTTCCGCTTGTCTGTCTCTCTTACATAGATAATTGTGACTTTTATTTAATTATAAATGTTAAAAGATTTGTCGTTATTGTTACCCTTGGGGAAAAAGAAATTAAACGTAATCGTATTAACTTGAATATTGAACAAAAATTAAAATCGACTGAGATGCTTAAAAGAAATGTACTTGTTGCACACACTTACGAGACTTATGACGTCAAAAGGCAAGTACTTTCCATAACTTAAAAAAATATTTAAAATAATTTTATTGAAATTGATCGCAAATATTTGATCGGCTACAGGAATAATTTAACTGAATTTAACTGTTCTTAATGTATGATTCTGACGTCCGTGGTTCATTTAATTAACATTAATTACAGAGTACTCACTGTATCTCTTAAATTTCTCATTTATTTAATTAAATTTGATGGTTATGTTGTATTCGCTTATATTCGTATTGTTCTATCATAAAATAATTATTTTCTTTCTTCTATTATTATGCTCCAGAGGCTGTATGTTTTACTTGCTGTTAGATGCCTATAATACTGCTGTGCTTTTGCCATCGAAAGTGGTAATGTCTAACTTACAGTTTATGTTATACATTAATTATTGTTATGCAAGAAATAACTATAATTCCTTTAGTTAAGATAAAACTAACACGCCGAATAAGTATTAATTTAGATGTCAAATAACCAAATCAGCGTTATATTTTCAGTATAATTATTTTAAACTTTAACCTTTCTGGTATGGCTCCGCTACGTAGACGATATTTTTACCCTGTTTGACGGTAATAAAGATAATTTAAACAAAGTTATTTCAACAATGAATCCCATTGATTCTGCTATTCAGTTCACTTTTGAACTTGAGACATGCAATTCTTTTCCGGTCCTCGACCTTTTGGTCACACGTAACACATATCACTTCAGTAATACAGTTTATCGTAAACCTTCATAAGTCTGCCTTCCAGCACACTTCAAATCATGTCATCCGACTGTGCTAGTAAGCCGGCATCTATCATCAAACTATCGCTTCAAGAATCGTCATCGTTTCGTCCAAGCCCTTGGTGGCAGTTGTTGGACAGGTTTCTGCTCTTCGCTGCTGGGAGTTCAAGGGTGAAGGTCGGGCTTCGGCCTGGCTCTTCACCGACTGCGTTTTCACCTACCACCTCGCTTCTTGATGCACGTTTAACTTTCCTGAAAAGTCCGATGATATGTTTCCTGATTTATAGAAAGCCAACTGTAGTTTTTTTTATTGAATATATTCATTCTACATGCAGTTTCTGAAAATTCATCCAGCATGGAATGATATTTTTTAAGCAAGAATCATGAACGATCTCATTGTGCAATTTAAGACTCATCCATTGTCTATCGCCACGTGGTGCACTGCTC
>KK113801.1:120891-184792 GCA_000611955.2 Stegodyphus mimosarum
TGATAAAATTATTCAAAATTTTGGTTATCACTTGTACACCAGAATAATTATAATTAATATTTCTCATAACTTACAGAAATTAACACAATTTTAATTACGTAAGAAATTAAAATATATTTAAGTATTTTTACTATATATAAAATATTTGTTACTACACCGACTAAACAAAAGTTAGCTTCATTTTAGTCCTATATTTTTTGTGCACTTCAAGTTTGTTCCTCCAAACTGGCTCTTGATCAAGAACTAAATTATTTGAAAGCGGTAGCGATTGACAGGGGATTTTTCACCCACCATTATTAATCAAGCAGTTAAAAAATTCTCATCTCAACACTCCAAAAGACACACTCTTGTTTTAGGAGATTATAAGATTTCTGTTGTAATTCCTTTCTTTCCATAAATTCGTTTCACGTATTTTACAGAAATTTGTTTCGGGTCGTTTATTCTCCTATCAATATAATTTCGATTTTCATACTCAAAAACCCCATTCCGGATATAAATTCCTGAGATATTTACAGAATTCTTTGCCAGTGTGGTTTAATTTACATTGGTCAAACTAAGACAGCCTTAAAATATCGCTTTAAGGAACATGAGGCTTATGTTAGAAAAAAAGAAACGCAAAAGTACTCTCTTGCCCAGCATTGTTGGTCCGAAAATCCCACTTATAATTAAATAAGTGGGATTATTTATTAAAATTATTATTATAATTTAATAAAAATTGAAAATTTTTCTGCAGCCAAAATTATTCGAAGAACATCTTCGATTAGTGAATTAGATTTACCAGAGGCGTTTCACATTCAAAACAAATTTTTCTGTTGTAGTTAACGACCCTAATTCCAATCCATTTTTGCCTTCAGTCTTAAAGGAAATTATGTTTTAGCCTTCTTTGGATCAATAGATGGTGCCAGTAGCTTAACTCCTGTCCAGCCATTCTTATCTTATCTTAACACCTTATCTTACTTTGTTCATTTGCATTTTGGCAGCTGAGGTGATGGTTCGGTAAAACCATCGAAACTAAGCCTGTGAAAATTTCCAAACATAACCCTGATTTTTTTTTGTTGTTTGACTTCTAAATTAGTATAATTTCTTTACCTATTACTACGGCATCATTCCTTTTATGTTACCATAGCTGCAATTATGTGTTAATTTGCTATGCATCTATGCATGCATTATATTCCATACTAATATCTGTGTCGACGCATTTCTATATTCTGTTATCACACATGTAGGGTACCATTGCTCTAACACAGTTGTATTTTAACAGATGTATTGTACTAACACAGTTCCCACTGTGCTAAATTATCGTTTATTGATTTGTGTATAAAGAATTACATATGCTTTTAATACGCATAGCGTATTAAAAGCATATGTAAGCATATGTAATTGCATGATATTTCTATATAATACTTCTATATAAAGCATATGTAATTGCATGATATTTCTATATAATATTTCTATATAAAGCATATGTAATTGCATGATATTTCTATATAATATTTCTATATAAAGCATATGTAATTGCATGATATTTCTATATAATATTTCTATATAAAGCATATGTAATTGCATGATATTTCTATTAGCCGTAAACAGCATAACAAAGTTTTCCACAATATCATCTTCATTTCTGTGAATGGTAACAAAATATTCGTCATGGAAATGCGATTCGGTGTGGCCGTTTTTTGATGAATGCGATTTTAGCCACGTAAATGCTCCCATGTAAACCGGATTTTTGTGAACAAAGAAATGAAATTACATACTCTTTTCCAGATCAAAACGTGTCTTGAATCACAGTTTAGGATATGTCTGGATTTGTAAGTAAGCAGTATATGATTCAGTTCCTCTTGATCCATTAAATATGACAAGACCACCTTAAACCGGCTCCTTCGGAATAAAATGTTTGGATGACATAAACGTTTTTGAGTTCTATAGTGAGTTCATAAGTTCAAGTTATAACATAAGTTCGACGACCAATTCTCTTATAATATCTTCACGACTTCGTCGAGCCAACAGTGACCGAAAGCGGTCTTTGGACGCAGTTGTTGATCTCAGCCCTCTTTGACTCGGCTGTCTATTAACTGATTCACTTCTCAAAATGTGGCTGCAAGTTTTTTTATTTGATTCTTAGAGGGACATTCTGATCTTCGGAGACCTTCTCTTATGTTTACCATCTCTCGAGTCTACAAATGTATCACCATATTTGTACTTTCCATAAATGTTGACTCTGATTCATAATCAATAAATACAGATCATTTTCAGAAACCTATTTAATATTAAACTTCCTCGCATCCGAATTCTAATATATCACCACTGAGGAACACGTTGTCGTTGCCTAATATGCACATTTCATTTGCCTAATATGCACCCTTGGGATGTAGTCGAATATTTCATTCATTTGCGTACAAATCTATACTATTAAATAATAAAGAATCTTGTGTATGTAGGTATACATGTAATGCATATATATCTACATACATACAGATTCTTTAAGACATACATATTATGTATATATGTAATTATGCATGTGTGATCTCCTTATTATGGAAAATCCGAGAACCTAGAACCAGGTACCCTTAACATGTGCCCTCGAAGACCGAATTTTGAATTTCGAATTTTTTCTTTATTTTATGTTTTGTACGAAGTTAAGGAAATTTAACAGACCGAGAGATTTAAAAATAATTTGCCGCCACTCGGCAAAGCGTAAGATATTTATGCTTCAAATTTAATAAACAGACTCTGCAGTTTGAAAGATACGTCTTGCCACACGAAAAAGCGTAAGACTTTGTTTCAAATTTAATAAACATTCTCAGCCATTTAAAAGAAAAGTGGTACTGATGCAAAAAAAGTAAATATTTTTTATCGTCCACGCCCCAGTGTGTTGAATTTCGACAAAACGTAATATATTTAATTTTCCTTTAAATTTAAAGTGACTGCTGTTGATTAACATATTAATAATTTGAAAGGCAATAAACACAGTTCTTCAATTCTATTATTATTCTTCATGTCTATTATTTACTAGCTATAACAGTTACATTACACTGTATGAATTGTGAAAATCATTATATATTTCTTTTTTATAATAATTACTTTAAGCAGTTATCCATGCAATCGGCTAGCAACATAAGTAATTACACTGTTGGCCATTGGTTGAAAACCGAAATTTGTGAACGTAATGTTTCAGATTAGCCTTGACATGCGATGTGTATTTATCCATTAAAGATGCTTTACTTATTTATTTATTTTTAGTAAATTTTGGAGAGAGACGTACATCTACCACTAAATCATGACTTAAAAAAACCGATAATGTAACATTCATTAAAATAACTTATACAGAAGACTAAGAACGAATTTTACTCCCAGAAGAGTCCATTTGAAAATATGTTTTCTGTTGCATTTTACAAACGTAACTTATTGAACGAAAGAGAATAAAGAATGGACTGCTTAAATTTGAAATACCAGATATACAAACAAAGTAACTATTCTCGAAGAATCCTGAAATTGAACTGTTCCGTTTTACAAATGTAGCTAATTACATTCACTCGCGTTTCTCAGATTTTTTGTTTCCTTTTCCCAATTCCAATCTGGCGTTAGTTCATCAAATGAGGTTTCGCGTGAGTATTTAAGGAGAATTTTTTTTTCTTTGCTTAACACTTCATTAGTATTCAAAGGAAAAATTGTGTATTCTGTGATAGTGCATCTTCCTCATTTCTATTTCAGTGCCTATGAGAAAGCTTTTCCATGGTAACTGATTGCTTTTTTCGGAAATTATTCAAAATATGTGTTTTTTTTCCTTTTGACTTCTTTTCAAAAGTAAGTTTTTAATGTTGTTGAAGTTGAGTATTTAATCATTTATCTCAGAAACGGAAATTAGTTCTAAATTAGGTTTGAAAAACACCTTTCATGTAACATCATTTATTATCATTTTATTATCTTTATATTTTACCATTCCTTTAGTTTATTTAATTCTTTAAGAACTGCTGTGAAACTCTTCGTATCGTATGCGATGGAAACTAGCTCTGTTGCTGTTGGATCGAAGGGTATTTTAGGAAATAATGGTAACTGCGGGAAAAACGATTGAACTTATAAAAGGTTACACATTATACATAAAGAGAGATTTAAAGATGATTAACACTTATTATCTACAAATACTATATTTTGGACGTAAAATGTTTTCTCGGTGCTCTTCGCTTTCATCCTGTACATAGAGAGCGCTTTGATGTTTTGTAACTCTTCATAAGTGAAGCTAGGTATATTCTGTTTGCCATTTCTGTTTTCTTCATTTTACTTCTGTCTTACCGCTTGCAGATTCAAAACGAAAACTAACTTAGAATATTATGCTCATTAACAAGAATAATTTAATGAACGCTAAGAAAATAGTAATGCCTGTTCAGAATTGAGGGGCTAAGTGCGAAGCTTTAGTAAATAATTTACTTTATTTACTATTGACAAATTGACTTTCAAATTGCAAAAAATTATAGTTCAAATAGAAGATACGGCAAATATAAAATATGTACTTCACGTAAAAAGCTTTTCCGAAAGATCTGTGCTGAAAATTCTGCCCCTGCATTTATTTTAATTTAGAAACGATTAAAACTGGAAAATTATACTTTTGAGAACATTGGATATTAGAATAATTAACATTATATATGCAAAATTCAGTCGGGATAAGGAGATCAAAAGATACATAAAAACAAATGAACGTTTCTGGAACCTTTAATAAAAGTTCTAGAACGTTTTATCACTCATATTCACATTATGTACCCTTTTACAAAAATGGTATTGTTATGTATTTTGGGATGCATATCTAAACCGTTTCAAATTTAATTCTCCCTTTATAAGAGCAAAGTAAATTTACTCCGAGCTAGGGGATTCCGTGAAAAATAGAGTACGTTATCAAATTGCTGCTTGAATATTAATACCACATGCAAAACACATTTCATCATTAAAGTGAACAGCTTCTTCTATTAATATAAGTCAAACAACAAAATCAGCGTTACATTTGCAAATTTTCACAGGACTGATTTCGGTGGTTTTAAAGAATTATCAGTTTCAGTTGCCAAAGTGCGAATGAATGAGATAAGATATAATGATAAGATAAGATTAGAACATCTGAATGGGAGTTAAGCTACTGGCGCCATCTATTGATGAAAAAGAAAACTAAAACATAATTTCCTTAAAGGCTGAAGGTAAAGATGGATTGGAATTAGGGCCATTAACAAGAACAGAAAGATTTTTTTTGAATGAGAAAAGCCTCTAGAAAATCTAATTCACCGATGGAAGATGTTTTGTAAATAAATTTCATTGCAGAAAAATTGAAAGTGGGACTTTCGGACCAACAATGCTGGGCAACATAGGACTTCTACGTTTCCTTTTTCCTAATATATGCCTCATGTTCCTTAACGCGAAATTTTAAGGCTCTCTTAATCTGACCAATGCAAATTAAACCACAGTGACAAGGAATCCTGTAAATACCCCAGAAATACATATCCGGAAAGAGGTCCTTAAGTATGGAACTGGGAATTTTATTAATAGGAGAATAACCGAATGGAAAGTTACATTTCTGTAAAGTACGTGCAATTTCATGGCTTGATGGAAAGAAAGGCATTACAACAGAATGCTTATTCTTATTAGCTTCTCCTATTAACCACATTTCTCTTATTAAATCTCGCCTGAAAGTCATTAACATATTTACATTAAGACCAGATTATCAGAGAATTTGAAGTTGTGATGTAATTTCTGTGGACCTTGGCAAACTGACAGACAATTTATTCGACTCAAGTATAGTTACGCTGAAGAATTTTTGTTCTCTCTCTATTAAAGAGAGCTATTGTACTTGCTCGCGAAATCTGACAAGCATCAGTGCCCAAGCTTTAATGTGCAAATTTCAGGTGACACCAAAACCATATGAGGTGATTGCTTCAAGAAGGAAGTATCGAATGTTTCTACAATATTTGTGAAAACAATTTCTACTCATTGTTGTTTCTGTATGGGTTGGCAAATCTGTACTTACTCTCCAAAAGCAGTTATATCCAATCGACGTTATTAATTTATTTCTGTGGGCTTCCTCGCTTGATACTGCTGAAATCAGACATTATATTTACCAATATTCACAGTTTTCTTATTCCTTTTAGTTGCAGAAATAACTTGTTATGTTACTTTGTAGAGATATTAGAATATTTTCGAAAAAGCAGGAGAGATGAAAAATAAGCAACGCCTTCGCCGGAATCGAACCACGGACCTATCGGTTACGCGTCGAGCGTTCTGACCGCTACACCACGAAGGCATGGGAAGAAGGGGGAGAAATACCTTATAACTTTCCCGTCTTTATGGCATTGAATCAGACCAATAATTTGGTGATGCAATTTTTTGGGAATAATTATGTAACGGTAATTATGATGAATACATTTTTGAAACGCTTTAAGACATGTGATATTACCACACAGAGGGTGATTCAAAAGTATCAAGGGAAAGTGTAAAAAAGGTAGGGAAACCGAAATAAGATTTTATAATGGAATGTGTTTCCGGAAATGCTGCGTTGAGGTTGTACACGATACGATTCACTTTTGGGTTAAAACTTTCTGCTGGCATAAATTGTTCTTCTCCTTGCGAAAGTAGAGCTATATACAATGCTACACGACCAGGGAGTGCGATGGCGTGCAATTTATCTATGGAGCTACTCTCTCTTTACAGACCTCTAGACAAAATGCATGTAGGCAAGCTATGCATACTATTGGAAATTCGAACGAGGAATGCAGTTTCTACTTACGAATAAAGAATGGATTTCGAGGAATGACGATTTATGGTAGGAGAATCTTTTTATCAGTCGAGTTGGTACAAATAGCTGAATTAAACACTTACCGGTGGTTTTTTTATTAGAATTTTAGTTCTGATGAGTATTATGCAAAGATAATAAACCATTGACGAAAAAGAGGTGCACTTTTCTACGCGGCTGATGCTCTGTATTCTTTGATACGCTGATTATTTTAAATTCTCTCCATCTAATTTTACCTCCTTTTGCGAAATAAAGGAAAGGTTGTAATCGCCAAACATTTTGGGTTTAGATTCAAACCGAAATATACACTTTGATCATTATTCAATCCATTTTCAATAGTTTTTTGCGTGACGTCTGTACATACGGATATACACTTACTTCCAAAAGTTAAAAATGGAGAGGAAAATGCTAATTTCCGGAAGCCAGTCAGAATTGAAGAGGATGCAATTTGCTGCAGAGGTAGATGGAAGTATGCAAATATGTTAGGTAACAGAAAATCTCGCTTTCATGTCAAGAAATATGCAAAAAAGGCAGCCTTATAAGATGCCAGCTTTGTGAAGGGTTAAAGAAGTTGATTGTAAGTGCTGATAGAAGGTGTTTAAAACTTTCGTACAATTTGTTTTCAAGACATACGTGTTTCTATGACTTCCAGAAGACGAATATCAGATTCTGAGCGTTGGAGTGCTGTGGAGCACATTGAAGCAGGACAGTCGATCACGGATATTGCTCTTCTCTTCGACGTTCATCATTCTGTAATCATTCGTTTAGGGAAACAATTCCAAACCATACAGTCTGTTGTCCGAAGGCTCGTGGCCGGTCGTTCAAGGGTTACGACCCCCGCGGAAGATCGATATATTACTACTGTAGCCAAGCGGAATCGCAGAGTGATCTCCACACGTGTGACATCTATGGTTACAGCATCCATTGGTGAGGCGCTGTCTGCAGCTACTGAACGCCGAAGATTGCATATGAGTAGACTGTACGCTCGGGTACCTCGAGTTTGTGTTCCTCTATCCGTCCAATCAAGAGGGGCACGATTACAGTGGTGCCGGGAACATGTCAATTGGAATGTGTCTGACTGGGGCAATGTCATGTTTACTGATGGGTCAAGATTTCCTCTGGAGCCAGATGATAAGCGTATAAGGATATGGCGTGAACAACGGACATGGAATCACTTCCAAAACATCACCGAAAATCACGCATTCCGAGGCGGAAGCATTATGGTTTGGGCAGGGATTTCATTAGAATATCGCACCAACCAGCGCATTTTTAAACGGGGTTCTTTGACGGCTGTCCGGTATCGAGATGAAATCCTAGAACCCATTGTGAGATTGTACACTGCAGCAGTTGGCCCTACTTTTGTTTTAATGGACGAAACACACGTCCCCATAGAGCTGACATCGTCGATGACTACCTGAAGGGTGAAGGGATTGTGCGTATGGCGTGGCCAGCATATTCGCCCGACCTTAATCCCATTGAAAATCTTTGGGATGCTCTCGGTGTGCTACATCTTCACGTTTCCCATCTCCAGCCACTCTTATTGAGCTGGAAACTGCTCTACAAGAAAAATGGCGATTGCTTAATTCTACGCGAGTTGACCACCTAATTGAAAGCATGGTCACAAGGTGTAAACTTTGTATACACATGAGGGGGATCACATACCCTCTTAATGTCCTTTTTTTCATTTTATGCTGTTTATTTTCACTTAAAAATCTCGCTTTCATGTCAAGAAATATGCAAAAAAGGCAGCCTTATAAGATGCCAGCTTTGTGAAGGGTTAAAGAAGTTGATTGTAAGTGCTGATAGAAGGTGTTTAAAACTTTCGTACAATTTGTTTTCAAGACATACGTGTTTCTATGACTTCCAGAAGACGAATATCAGATTCTGAGCGTTGGAGTGCTGTGGAGCACATTGAAGCAGGACAGTCGATCACGGATATTGCTCTTCTCTTCGACGTTCATCATTCTGTAATCATTCGTTTAGGGAAACAATTCCAAACCATACAGTCTGTTGTCCGAAGGCTCGTGGCCGGTCGTTCAAGGGTTACGACCCCCGCGGAAGATCGATATATTACTACTGTAGCCAAGCGGAATCGCAGAGTGATCTCCACACGTGTGACATCTATGGTTACAGCATCCATTGGTGAGGCGCTGTCTGCAGCTACTGAACGCCGAAGATTGCATATGAGTAGACTGTACGCTCGGGTACCTCGAGTTTGTGTTCCTCTATCCGTCCAATCAAGAGGGGCACGATTACAGTGGTGCCGGGAACATGTCAATTGGAATGTGTCTGACTGGGGCAATGTCATGTTTACTGATGGGTCAAGATTTCCTCTGGAGCCAGATGATAAGCGTATAAGGATATGGCGTGAACAACGGACATGGAATCACTTCCAAAACATCACCGAAAATCACGCATTCCGAGGCGGAAGCATTATGGTTTGGGCAGGGATTTCATTAGAATATCGCACCAACCAGCGCATTTTTAAACGGGGTTCTTTGACGGCTGTCCGGTATCGAGATGAAATCCTAGAACCCATTGTGAGATTGTACACTGCAGCAGTTGGCCCTACTTTTGTTTTAATGGACGAAACACACGTCCCCATAGAGCTGACATCGTCGATGACTACCAGCTGGAAACTCTCTACAAGAAAAATGGCGATTGCTTAATTCTACGCGAGTTGACCACCTAATTGAAAGCATGGTCACAAGGTGTAAACTTTGTATACACATGAGGGGGATCACATACCCTCTTAATGTCCTTTTTTTCATTTTATGCTGTTTATTTTCACTTTATACATAATTCTGCTTAAGTTTCCGGTATGTCATTATCTGATAACTTACAAAAATTTAATATTGTTTTCATTTCTATATATAATTATTGATTTTGTTTTATGCATAAAATATACATGCCAGACATACGTGTTTCTATGACTTCCAGAAGACGAATATCAGATTCTGAGCGTTGGAGTGCTGTGGAGCACATTGAAGCAGGACAGTCGATCACGGATATTGCTCTTCTCTTCGACGTTCATCATTCTGTAATCATTCGTTTAGGGAAACAATTCCAAACCATACAGTCTGTTGTCCGAAGGCTCGTGGCCGGTCGTTCAAGGGTTACGACCCCCGCGGAAGATCGATATATTACTACTGTAGCCAAGCGGAATCGCAGAGTGATCTCCACACGTGTGACATCTATGGTTACAGCATCCATTGGTGAGGCGCTGTCTGCAGCTACTGAACGCCGAAGATTGCATATGAGTAGACTGTACGCTCGGGTACCTCGAGTTTGTGTTCCTCTATCCGTCCAATCAAGAGGGGCACGATTACAGTGGTGCCGGGAACATGTCAATTGGAATGTGTCTGACTGGGGCAATGTCATGTTTACTGATGGGTCAAGATTTCCTCTGGAGCCAGATGATAAGCGTATAAGGATATGGCGTGAACAACGGACATGGAATCACTTCCAAAACATCACCGAAAATCACGCATTCCGAGGCGGAAGCATTATGGTTTGGGCAGGGATTTCATTAGAATATCGCACCAACCAGCGCATTTTTAAACGGGGTTCTTTGACGGCTGTCCGGTATCGAGATGAAATCCTAGAACCCATTGTGAGATTGTACACTGCAGCAGTTGGCCCTACTTTTGTTTTAATGGACGAAACACACGTCCCCATAGAGCTGACATCGTCGATGACTACCTGAAGGGTGAAGGGATTGTGCGTATGGCGTGGCCAGCATATTCGCCCGACCTTAATCCCATTGAAAATCTTTGGGATGCTCTCGGTGTGCTACATCTTCACGTTTCCCATCTCCAGCCACTCTTATTGAGCTGGAAACTGCTCTACAAGAAAAATGGCGATTGCTTAATTCTACGCGAGTTGACCACCTAATTGAAAGCATGAGGGGGATCATACCCTCTTAATGTCCTTTTTTTCATTTTATGCTGTTTATTTTCACTTTATACATAATTCTGCTTAAGTTTCCGGTATGTCATTATCTGATAACTTACAAAAATTTAATATTGTTTTCATTTCTATATATAATTATTGATTTTGTTTTATGCATAAAATATACATGCCACTTTCCTGCCGAATTTTGTATCAATCAAAAAAGTATTTGCTGATTTTTTTGCATTTTACATCTTCGTGCTTAACTTTTGGAAGTGAGCGTAGATTACCGGAATTTTTATTCCAAAACAATATATAAAATGGATTCATTATTGAGTTGTTCATAACGTCTTGATGCATGTATATCCCACAAGTCAAAAGTGACGAAATCGTAGAACTTTAAAATTTTGTATATGGGTCTGCTACAGAATTTGGTTGTGTACTTTAGTTTTTATTGAAATCATCAGTACTGCATATATATGTATATATATATATATCCTCTCGCTTTGTAATGCTTAAATATACGTCTCCGACTTTTATTTTCGCAATCGTTTCTCGTAGTTCCAAGTGTTTTAAATGACAAAAATTTTCGTCTTTTGGTAATTGCAAATAAAAGAAATTGAAAGGTTTCAAATTGTAAATTACGTCCAAAGGAGCGTTTTTTAATATTTTGGGTGTTACCTTTATTTATTAAATATATCACATTCTTCGTCCTTAAACCATAAAATTCAGTTCAACAGCAATATCTCAAAAGAATTTCAAAATGATCATATCTTTAGAATTTCCGATACACGCAGTCTCACGAGCTCGAGATAAAAATGTTTTTTCTGTACACCGTTGCCATTGCTCGCTTTGAAGTCCTTGAATTTGTTAATTAAAAATTCGTTAAAGTTTTACAAAATATGAAATCGATAATCATACAAATTCCAGATTTCAAATTTAGGTTCCAGATGCCCATATTTGGGTGCAAAAATTCAATACTCCAAATTAGATGGCTCTAGGTACAGTTGTTTTATCACAATGCCAGAAACGTACATACATTTATGTAAATTCTTCATTATTTAATTACTTTAAATAAAATACAAAGCGATAGTATTTGGTGGCAATAATTTGAAAAGTGAAACAACGCTTTTAGTAAATCAACGCAAAATGCCAAAACGAAATTAATAGACCTTCTGGGCAAATTGCCCCTTTGGACAAATAACAAATCTAACTTTTAATGCTGTTTCCTAGTTCTATTTTTCTATTTCGGAAAATTTGATAGTCGTTATGAAAAACTTTAAATGCAGAAAAGTTTGTCACCCGTACTCTAAAAATGGATCGGGGTATTTAATTTCGAAGAAACAAGTTTAAATGAAATGCAGCGCAAAAAACATATAATTAATTTAATAGGCGTACAATATTACTGTTTTATTAATGTTTAATATTATTGAACTCATCTGGTGTCCCCAACAGACTTTTTATACTGCGTGAGAGTGGTTATTTTCTGATATGAAAGAATGCTTTGAAAAGATCAGACATTCCTAAATTCGTACTTTTATTCTTAGCAGATTATTGAAGCAACGTGGAAAAAAAATCGATCGCGTTAGCCAGCGCTCGTGTATATAATAACTGCGAGCTGTTGTTCTCCAGTTCCTTTTTTCACCTTGAGGTTAAAATAAAACATCCAGTTCCTATAAGCTGCTCTATAATCTGCAACGTATTGCTTGCTTAGCCTAAAGTTAAGCCTTCAGATCATTATTTATACAATGCTGAAAATTGATTGCTCTAGAAGAATGCATCATTAAAACCAAAAACTAACAATGGAGCAAAAAAGCGTAACGGTGAACGAAACATTTTCCTTAATCGTCAGTTTAACATTTACCGTATCTGTAGGAGTTATTACTCATTACAATCTCAACTACATGCATGTCTTGTTGTATCATCGATGCTTAGAAAGCTGTAAGAAAAACATCCAACCAAATTCTTATGATTATTATTAATAGTAGAAACATTTGTGTACTATGTGCAAAATTTTAAGCGCTTGCTTAGTGTTAAGAGTTACGAAGTTTCGAGTAATAACAACATCTTTTAAAGAACTGAATTCTAGAATAGATTTGGATACGTGACTTCCTTTTGTTGAAAAGGGTCTTATTTTTGAACTGGCTTCACTTGCATGTGCTTTCTTAGCCATTCTACTTGGCTTGATTTCTCACATATTCTGCGCAAAGCTTCTGGATCACTTATTAGTTAATTCAAAAGTCTTCTTAATCATAACACCTGGCCGTAAGAATTGGCTGCACAATCGCAATCAGTTTAAGAGAACATTACTGATGCATATTATTCGCAAATATTAAAACAAAATATTAGCTCTAATTTTTAACAAGTTCATCATTGTTTAAATGTTTAATCATTTAATCAAACGCGCTTAACTTAGTTTCCCTGAAGTTGAGTAGTTTGTAATTTAAATTGCATTTGGGAAATTATGTTTGGGTACATAAAGTTCACTATTTAAAAAGAGGGCTAACATTTCGATAGACATTAAGTGATTTATCGCTATGTCTGAAGTGCAACAGAAACTTGAGAAGGGTGTAAAAGGTTCTTTATTTAAAACTTAACGATGTGAACAGAAGGGACACCTCGTGCATACACATACGCTAGCAATTATGGGCGAAAACTAAAAAAGTAGAATCTCAAATGTAAAGCTAAATTTAAATAACTAATATCCAAAGGCTACACAGAGCAATTTTATCAAAGTTTGCTCGGATTTTACCTATGTAAATTTAACTATCGGCAAGTAAGGCGGAAGATTGGAACTCTTATTTTAGAATAGCGAACCTAGTAACGTGGCCTTCAAAAGGCAGAACACGCTCTGTCTTAAAAATCTCAAAACTTCGCCTAAACTCGCGTGATCTCATTTGCATTACAACTGGAAAACGGGAGGAGAGAAGTGACAGTACAGATTTCAAACATTAAATAACTGGCTGTTCAAATTAATGAAACCTCACAGATAGTAAGCCTTTTTAATTAGCATTCTACAGGCATAATAGGTTTTCACAAATTTTCACATATGCTGGAAGCAAGATCACATATACTGAAACGATGTTTAATATTATACAAACTATTTTGCTGAAACTTATCTCACAATAAACGGAAGTTATTCATCTGGTAGTTTTATACTTCCGCATAAAATAGTTTATTAGTTATCTGTGGATTTTAAAAGACTATAACCTCAGTTTCGCTGACTTCATAAAAACATATCAAAACCTTTTTATTATTGCATTTGATTTGCAAACTAGTTATCTAGGTCAATTGAAATCCCATTTTAGCTTTATAGTTACATGATTAATAAGGAAGGTGCATACATATGTTCAAATTTCATATATGTAGGCTATCTTCCATAATTTAAATGGCCAAGAAATAAACGGTTTAATAAATTAGTATCCCAAAAAACAGCGAAGTTATCAATCAGAGTTCCATAATCGTGTTTTATATTTTTCTCACAGGTCTTCTGACTCGATTGTGAAGAAATAAAAATCGCAAAAAATAGCCAAAGCCTTCGTCATAGACATCGGGGCATTCAGTTTACGAGTAAATTACCCTGAATGTGATACCTGTGAATCATGAGAATAATGACTTCTGGTAAAATTGTTAAAACCATAACTGGACATACAAATTCTGGTAAATATATAATAAACTTTAAAAAGTATTTCTCTCGATTTCTTAGTGTGCCTTCGTGGTGTAGTGGTCGGCACGTTCGGCGTGTATTTGAGAGGTCCGTGGTTCGAGTCCCGGCTAGGACGTTGCTCGTTTTTCATCTCTCTTGCTTCTAAATAATCTAATGACCTTACAACTTTTGAAAGTGTTGTAAAATTTGTAAGTTAATGGCATTGTAACTAAGCGATTCCTAGTTTTTCACAATTGTTAGGAACTACACTTGTGAAAACCTAGGAACTATTACTATTGTTAGGAACAAACAAATATCTTGGGAAATTGAAACTATCTTATCGCGGCTGGGCATTTCGTAACATTATATTGAGCTTACAAAATTCATTTAATCTTTTATTAGCGAGATAAACTTTTGCTTTAAGCAGTAAGTTTATTCTAAAATAAATGCTTAAGAAAGATGTTAATTGCTCCGGAATAAACCGCGAATTAAGAAACTTGCAATAAACAATCAAATTAATAAAATAAGAACACAGTTTGAAATGAAGCTAAGAAAATCAAAAATGCTCAAAATGGAAAAAAAAAAGAATAAACTTTAAGAAGAAATGTTTGTTTTAATGAAATAAGACAACTATATATGCATACGATGACACGTTTTTTAACATGGAGATTATAATAAGTAAATTCAAAGGAAGGCAAAAAAAAGTATTTATAAACTAAAAATATATGCGAGTTCATATCTAAAACTAACATAAAAGGCTATGAAAATAACAGATGCGCAGATAGAGAAAATCTAAAACAATTGTATTGAATTAAAAGTAATGCGTAGGAAGTACAAACTGAAACAATGTTCAGCAATGAAGTATGTTTACTAAACTGCTAATAATAATTTTCCTTGCTATGATAAATTTTAGGAACAAACAGTAACTCACACACGCCAGTAACAGTACTGCGAATCTAGTGCTTAAAAGAATGATGAAGTGGAGGTACAGTTTTATTTAGAATAAATTTGCAATAAAAATGCGTTCTGAGTTTATTAAGTTTTATTATTCAATATTTGAATTCATGTCAAAAGTTACTGGCTGCATAAAAAATTAAATAAAAATGTACGTTTAAATTTATTTTCGTAAGCTGTTAATAGGATAGTGGATGAAAGCAAACTGAGACATGATAGTAATGATTACATTAGTTATAAATTAACAGCTTCTCTGATAAGTTAAAATAATTTCACCCCTTTCAACAACAACAAGAACAAAAATTGTTAAAAGAATATTTGTATTAAAACTTTGCAGGTTTAATATATTTTTGTCACCAGCAAATAAAATAACTGAATGAGTAAAGTAAAAATGAAGAACGGTCTATAATTAAGCCCTAAATAGATTGAAGGAAAAATAACCCTCTGAAATAACTGCAATACTTTTTTCTGTGGATATTTGAAACTTAATCTACTATTATAATTTTTGAGGTGTTTTTATAAATTACATAGTAAAAAGAGCTTAGCAGTGAAATATTATTCTGAATACTACGCAGGTAACTCAAAAAAAGAAAATCGCAGAAATTGTCTCAGTTCAAAAAATGAAGTAAATGTCTTAAACAGACATAAACGAGCATATGTTAGACAGAAATTGCAATTTATTGTGTAACAGAAAAAAAGAAGTGATTAAAACAAAACAAAGAAAATAAAAATTAAAAATCTGAAAGTTTTCAGATTTTAAATTACGTCCAAAGGGGCGTTTTTTAGCATTTTGTGTAAGCTAAGTAGACAACGTCAGTTCACAGTCTAACGATTTTGAGGAAATTCTAATTAGATAATAATTAAAACAATTTTGTTGAATTTACCAATACATTAATAACGAATTTAAACAGGTTTTCTTAAAATCAGTTAAGAAATAGTTATTAATTGGTAGCGACAGAAGGACATTCTCTTTCTAATTTAGAGCATCTAGAGAATATATAGACAATAGATTTTTGTCTTTTTAAACTGTATTTTTTCAGCAATATTTTAACTTAAACAATGAGCTTAAATCGCCTTTACCCTCTTGATTAAAGCTGCAACTTTGCTTCGTTTTTTCATCTTCTTTGATTTTTTTATTAGCTCTTGAGATATATTTTAGCTGTCATTATACCTAGTAGAATGGTAATTCGCTAATTTGCATATTCATTTTTTCCAGCTTTCTACTTGAAATAAAACTTCTTTCCCCATTTTACTTTCGATTTCCGCTTCCTTTGAGAATTTTATTGGAAAAGAAAATTAGTTTTTTTTACATGCACTAGTAAATTACTACGCAGGTTTCATTACTCTTCTTTTAAGAAGCACCGAATAGAAAAGTAAACCTGAAGAAAACCCGAGTTTGGATAAATGACACTAGAAAATATATTTCTACAAAAAGGAAAAAAAAAACCTTCAATACAATTTCCTAAAAGGGAACAGCTATTTTAACTCTCTTCTTGTAATTAAAAGTGCACATAACCTTCACAAATCATTATATGAAGTTTAAAGCACATACAAAGTGTCAAGATATTATCAAATAACTTTGCGTAATTAAAATGCTCGGAAATCATTGTTATAATTCTCCCAAGAATGAAAAATGTTCCTCTTTAAAGAAGGATTTCAAAATATTCCGTGAATAAAATTTATTTCTTATTTATTTGAACTCCTGAGCTGCCTTAGTGCCAGGTACCTGCATCTCACTCGTCATATTGATTAGTAATGATCAATATTTCGATAATATCCATACCAATATTTGAAACCCGGTTTGGAAGACTTTCTGACGTTTATACCATGTAGCAGATACCAGTTGGAATCAATAGCTTATTCGAAATATTTCCGACTGATTTTGTGCTAGTCTTTAAGCATTTCAGTTAGTCAGCAAAAATGATTTTGAAGTGCAGCATTAATCTTACAAGAGTGTGTTTTACAGTGATTTCCGTATAGGTTAAAGTATTTAACTGGAAAGCTCGGTTTCTCATTTGTGATGAATGCTCACACTTTCAAGGAGTTTTCTTCTTTTCCATCAATAATAGTTTTGCAGTCGTAAAAGAAATATGAGATTTGATTTTCCTTTTTTTCATTCAGCGGAAATAAAGATTTTTTTTTCAGTTTATTGTGTTTGAAAATTTTACTGCTTTGAGCACGCAAAGTTTCGTGCGTAGCATGGGAAATCGGAAATATTATAAATATTAAAAATAAATACATGATTATAATAATATGTGCCAAACAGTTATCAGTATTCATTTAAAAGAAAAATTCTTCAATTAAAATATTTTATCAACGACGAATAAAAGGAAGTTACAGTTTTTCATTCTTTAATAGGTTTGTATCTATTTATGTGTATGTCGAATAATATTGATTCTGAATTTAATGGAGCTGTAGGCTAAGACTATTCATAAGGAGCTGAATTAGCCTTCAGAGAAGGAATTTATTAAAACGAGAGTGGATTATCCTTTCCTCTTTTACCAAATATGTAAAAAATACTGTTTTATAAGTGTTAAAGTGTTAGAAATTACGTCCTTTCGAACTTTCCTTTCGAGCTTTGCTTCTTGGTACCTGCCCTTTCTTACGCGCTCTCGCGGTATATGTATACAAGAAAATTTTTTTATACATATACCAGAGGGTAACAGAATGATAAATCGATATTTAAAAGACATTTAAATACGAAACGAATGACTAAATTTGCACGTACATAAAACTGCACTTTTTATCTTAAATTGTTTACCGAAATGAGGCTGCAGAATGGAATAGAGATAATGAATACTTTACAGCAATATAAAATGTTAAAATATATTAACTTTAATCCTCGAAATTAAATACTTTTAGCGAAAATCATTCAATTTCGATCATCTATAAGCTTGAACAACTCAAAAAGGTGTGATAAATGGCAAAGATTACTGGTCTTTGTTTCATTGACATTAAAATACTGAGCTACGAAGTACAGCAGTATGCTAAATTTTAGGCTGAAGAAAAAAGGAGAAAATCCAAATGTGTACGAAATGCTAAAAATGTTACTAACATTAAAATAAAAATTTCATTTATCTGTACCATTTCATATTTACAAGGTGCAATTTATGAAGATTTCACAAACTGTGTGATGCTAATGTGAAACTTTTAAGGAGAACATATAGCATTATCTTAGTGGGGTCTCACAATGTTTTATTACAAATAAGAAAATCCATTAAATACGCTAAAACATTTAAAGAAATAAGTATTATGATGTCAAACACATGTTCCAAAACGAGGTGCTCATAATTGTAATACTGAATCGCGACATTAGGTATTTTTGAAAGCAGAAGAGATGAAAAATGAGTAATGCCTTGCCGGGATTCGAACCACAAACCACTCGAATACGCGCGGAGAGTGCTGACCTCTACAACACGAAGGCAAGCCCAAAACGCGGGAGAAGTATGTTATATATCCCCCTTTTAAAGGACGGCTGGGGATTAGGGGACTCAGTCGCCAAATACTGGTGGTAGGAATCATCATCCACCACTTCTTTTAGTTCGGGCGCTACAGTAGATTCCTTTTTTTTGAATTTTTCGAAACAAAGAAATCGAGGAAATGTGTAACGCCCTCTCCGAGACCTGTCGAACCTGTGAAATACATGTCGAGCGTGCTGACTACTGCATCACGAAGGCATGCAAAGAAAGCGAAAGAGATACCTTATAATATAAGTTGGTGGTACAGTCGTTTTCGTCCGCTGATAACATCGCGGACGAAAACGTCGCGGAGAAAACAACGCAAGGCGAAAACGTCGTGGTACGAAACATCATAGGAGAAACTAACGCAAAGAGAAAACATCGCAGTTCTAAAACATCGTCGTCGCAAATAAAGCGGTTCAAAAACTTCGCGGTCGAAAATATCGTGGTAAAAATAAAGTACATACAAATCATTGCATGACGATAACATCGCCCACATGCGTTTTTCAGGCTTTAATAATTGTTTAATAATTGTAAAAACTCGTATAATGATTTGTGAGCGCAAGGTGGAAAGAAGGATAATTTTCACTTTCATATTTTTATTAACCCGCGAGAACACGCACTCATTTTCAGACACGAGAACTCGCGCCGGGTATCTCATACCCTAGAGTACATTTCTGCTATTTAAATATCAATTAATACTGTTTATAAGCAAACCGAACATATTTAAATATTACAAAATAATACATTAAAGAATTTAAGTGAATTTAACTATGCATACTTTCATGTTTAAAGACAGTTTTGACAAACTGCATACTAATGTTCAACATAGAGACTTTTTTTCACATTTTTGGCACATAAACCTTGATTTTCTGTCCTTATTACATGGACAAAATGCATATCATTTATATGTCATTTTGCGCATCATTCATATATCATCGTTTGCTTTGAGGTTTTTCACAGGCGGTTCACTATTAGAGATTTTCTGTTCCTTAGAAGTGGTAGGATAAGTTGTTTTTCTTTCAGGCTTACATTTTCTGCGTTGCTCTGAAAGAGCGAGTACCTATGTTTTCAAAAATAAATGTCTGTTTCTGAACTGTTTGCGAGGATGTTTCGTGGATATCAACAAAATCCTGGCTTTAATAGGAGCCACATTCAACATGAAAGATAAAATAATCATTGGCCAGTGATTTGATATCCTTGCTGTAGTATATGTTGCAGCCATTTCGTCGACAACGTCCACAGCTCCTTTCGTAAAATTATAAAACGTGATGATGTCTGGTTTTTTTCAATTCCATGGTCGTTTCGTCTATTTTATCATCAGTATGCATTGCGGATAACATCACTTCATTCTTGTTCTTTTTTGCAGAATAAGAAACAATTGTTGTTTCTTTTTGAAATCCGAAGACTGAAGAGTACAACTCCTTTATCACTAAAAATTCAGGCGGTATTTCTCTTTTATTTTGTCTAAGTGTTCCAACCACTGTAATTTTCTTTTTTAAAGGTTCTTATGCTAGCTTATATCCTGTATACCAGTTCTTAGTTGTCAAGTTGCATCCAGAATTGAAAATCTGTGTATTTTGAAGGGTCCATCGGGTTGTTGACCGGCATAAATCTCCATATTCCAGATATAAAATACTCTAGAATCTCCTAGTGCAAATATCTTGATGCCGCACTTAGTAGACTTTTTGGACATGTACTGCCTGAGTTCGCACCCCCACCAAAAGGTTCCAGTTTTTCATCAACTGTGACAAATTCTCAAGTAGTATATGCATTTTTATAATTTGTAACAAATGTTTAAAAAAATCTCTGATAGGAGCCAATTTATCTATCGCTCTTCTACTTTGGCGATCATTGATATTGTCAAAGCGTAGACATCTCATCAAAAAGAGGAATCGAGTGCGACTCATGGTTTTAGGAAATATTTCAATACTGGTTCTATCCGTGGTGTACAAATCCTTCAAATTAGTATGGGATGATCTATGAGTTCCACATAAGTATAACAATCCAAAAAATGTATTTTTTGCATCTTGCTCTCGAGTAAAACATTTTTGAATCGATTCAATATAAATATTTGTGCTCTGCACCATCATATTTAGCATGTAGCTATCGAATGGAATATTCCATACATCTACGGGAGAAGCGACATCTCTTGAATAAGCTGTATTACCTGGGAGCTTGCTAATTATATTCCTTGAAGGCTTTATAACATTTTGCCGGTATTTTTTCTTCTGCCATTTTGTAACTTTATCTTGTATAAAAATCGATTGTTGAAAGTGAACTGTCATCTACTGTTTGTGTCTCAGTTTCAGTAGAAGAATCGTGATTGCTACAGTATTCTTCATCCTCAGAGGCAACACTATCATCAGATATAGGTTCATTATCATTAGAAACAGTCTCGATAAGTTGTCGAAAATATTCATTTTCTTTATTGTAATTCAAATAGCGCGTCGTAATCCACAAAATTGAGAGAAAAAAAGGAAAGATCTGACTGACGCGAGGACTCGTACGGGTATGACATACCCGGGACACCTGTTTCTCAAAATCTGTTTTTAGAGCTGAACTAGTTTTTCCCCTTGCTGAAAGAATGTGACATTGAATACAGCTACACGAAATTTTGGCCTAATCCGATAAGGATAAAGTAACAAAAACGTTGAATGAAAATGCATTGGGCATGTCATACCCGGTGAGAATTCTCGCGGGTTAACTAATAAATATTTGCTGAAAATGTAAAATGGAAACTTTAGCGTAGAAAATTAACACATCTTATAGCACTTAATTTTAAACTGGCATAGTTAACTAACAAGATCATTAATAATTTTTTATAAAGTTTTACTGGTAATTTTTCATGAAAAGTATAATCTAAAAAAGAATAGAAAAAGAAAGATAAGTAACTGCACGAACTTATATATAAGAAAATTGCTAAGTTAATAATGATATTATTTTCTTCATATTTGTTAATCTGATACTCTTGTAACGAAAATTATTTCTTGTTTTATTTAAATTTCTTATTTTATAAAAACTTATTAGTTAATAAAATTTTGAAAAACAAGTAAAAATTACCCTTCTTTCCACCTTGCTCTCATAAATCATTATGCGAATATCCATTAACAATGATTAAAGCTTGAAGAACGCATGTCTGCGACGTTATCATCCTACGACGATTTGTAAGTACTTTATTTTTTACCACGATATTTTCGACGACGATGTTTTTAAACTGCGAAGTTTTTGAACCGCTTTATTTTCGATGACGATATTTTGTACCACGATGTTTTAGAACTGCGTTGTTTTCTCTTTGCTTTATTTTCCCCAACGATGTTTTGTACGACAACGTTTTCGCCTTGCGTTGTTTTCTCTGCGACGTTTTCGTTCGCGATGTTTTTGCCTCGATGTTTTCGTCTGTAACCCAGTTGGTGGTAACACAGCTCCTTTGTAGATGTTTTATATCTTGCTGTAGAGCAGTAATGGAATTTTGAAGCTTGTAAAAAAGGCATGGATGTTGAGAACAAGTTACTTTTAAGCTTATCATTACGATTAATAATTCTGGAGAGAAAGTTATTCATTTCTATCACTTAATAATAGCAGTTTGCCATTGTGGAATAGAAATTTTTTCGGGAAAATGGCATTAAAAATCTCCAGCAGCAAATGCATAAGCTTTTAAAACCTTGCTGCACATTTTGATTCACTTCACAAATTAGTTGCTAGGAAATATTAATTATTTTATCATAATGATTTTCTTGTAAAAACGTGTTATTGTACTAGGACTTATTTTATTCAAGTTAAACAACTTTTACCAGTTGCATATTACAATTACACGATTACTTTTATCGTCAGCTAGCTATAATTCCGGAATTTCCTCCTTACCTTCTTTCAAACGCCACTACTCTGAAAAGGTGATAAATTAAGAACGAGTTAATATTAGCCGAGAAGTTTTTTGGCTGTCTGGGCCAACAGCACGAAAGAATGAAGATACAGATTTAGTGAACCGAGTTCGCCGCATATATGAAGTTAATTCTTTTGCAAAACTGCTATTTCAGTTTGAATGAACAATGAACATTTCATCTTTTAAAAAGGAGGATTTAGTGAATTTTCTTGCGGCCATTACTTAGTGTTACTTGACCACCTCATAAATGTTATCACTTCAAGAAGCGTCGTGAAGCATACCCATTTAGCTTACTAAGATCAGGTAAGTTTTTGTTCCGTACTACATGATAGCACGTCATACAGAATTGGCTCACTCCTAAACTTTTGGTTTGTTCTTAAATATTACCAGACTTGTTTTTATGTGCAGTTAAGCAGTTTAAGAGCTCACCATGTAGGGTTTCCCTTATTTTGCATAACAAATTTATTTTAAGTTTGATACCTTTCCTGAACTTCTCAACTTCCCCTAGTATTTTTTCACCAGGATGTAAATTTAAAGTTAGGTGAAGTGAATATTTAAACGGAGGAAACTCTGAGTTACTTCAGAGCGTGTTTTCGCTAGCCAACGCACGTTTCGTTGCTATCTCGCTGTTACGCTAGTAAGCCTCTTGGCCATTTCGGATTATCGTCGTGCCTGTTACGTTTTTGTGAGCCAACCTATTAGGTGTAATTTAACGTGCTAATCCAGCACTATTTTATTTTAGATTCGATTTGAATTATATTCTACGTTTAAGTTTCACTGCAAGTTGAAGGTGTTTTGTAAGATCGAACGCACGAACAATCGCACGAAGATCGTGCCTTTCTGTTAAACTTTGAATTAATAAAGGGTTACTTTTCGCCCTTCTTCTGTGCTGGTAATTCATTTATGATTGCGTGAGAATTCGCCAGGTTCATTGTAGGATATCTTTCTTAGTTTATGTGGAACAGCAGAGGCAGATCTTACAACCATAACAATTGTTCCAAAAAATGGAATTCTTAAAAGTTTTCTGTAAGGTTTATTTATGTATAGGAGATTAGGCAAAAGAGAGTTTCAGTATATGATCTAGCTAGAAACAACGACATTTTATACAGAATGAAAATATGACAGAATAAACGTAAAAAATAATAAAATAGACAGAATGAAATTGTAATGTATTTTAAGGTATTATAATGCAGCAAACTGAAAGCGATATAGTTTGCTCATTTTTTCTTGCAAGAAAGGTGTTTCTTTTTACTTTCGGGTCGTGTTGGAAACATAGTTAAAGAATTTATTCACCAGTACTCTTACTGTCTGAAATCTCTACTTGTAAAGTGAGATCCACAATCTTATTCTTACTTAATTATTCTGAACTCGTTTCTTATTACCAATTGAGTTTAAGAATCCAATTTTAAACATTTCTTGCAACTATTGTCAAACTACAGCCAAGTGATAAATGGCATACGTGCAAATCCGGAAAAAAATGTAGTTTCAAAGAGTCTCAAGCATACAGCAAATTAAAGAAAATGAATTAATAAAAAGTAAAATAAATTAAGGGCAATCGGTGTCTTTTTGAGAAAAATTAGTTTTGTGTACTCGCAATATTCAACAACTGTTAAAAATATCAGAGAAGTGTTCAAGTTCTGCGCTTTACAGGAAAACACATTTCAACGGAATGACTCCTAACTTTTCCTGAAGCTATGCATCTGATTAACGTCAAGTTCTGGCAAATCATAATATTCAGAATATGTAAAAATTAGACCGAGATTTTTCAGTCGTGTTCAGGACTATGTAAGGTTGTAAATGGATTTGAAAGCATAATGATATGCTGAAGGTTACGCTATTCTTCATTTTGAATTCTTACATTAACAAAATAAGCATAATCGACTGCCTAATAAACTTTCGTCTGTCTGACACCTAAATAGAAGTAGGTCACTCAAGGTAAATTAGTAAATTAAAAATATTTATTAGGTGCCTGAAACTGAGGGTTACGCAAACTGAAAATTTAACAAGCTCCGTTAGCTTGGCGGCAAACAAACAGCTTTAAACCCAAGGTCATCAAATTGTAGAATGCAAAATTAGCAAAGCTTTGTTTAAAACTTACCTTTCCCTAACTGTGCGCTCACAAAGGAATTGTGACAGATAAATCCGCTGCCGGCAAACTGAAAGCAGCGTCAAAAATTTAAATTAACTAACGGTTAACCTACGCTGCCAAGCGCTCTATCATAACTGTAAAATTAGATTCTTAATTGTATTTTAAACTAATTTTCATTCTGGTGGAAGGTAACGTAATTAGGAATTGTGAAAAAGCCAAAGTAAGAAGAAAATTCTAAAATTACTGATAAATCTAAAATAAAACATTGCAGCTTCTATGAAAAAATATGTCATTGCAACTGTTTATTCTTAGTGTCTCTGCCTTGAGTGAGTGTTTGCATCAAATGGCGCAGTTCTCGTAGCTAAAAAATACGCAAAACTCTCACATTTGATACTTTCATTACTTACTAATTTTTGTCAATTAAGTGACTTTAACAAAATCAAAAAATCTGATATATACAACACATGACTTCCTTCTACGGAATAATAAATTATACGCATTTTTCCTTGAATTTCATTTAAACTTATTGGATTGAATTAAATCTACTTCGTCCATACAATAGAATAAATGCACTCTTTCAAATTCACTATATTTGTTTACCAGAGCGACACTCTGGCGCTAGGTTCACTTAACAGCGTTACTTCTTATTGATTGTATAACTCAGAATGCACAAAAAAATTATATCACCTGAAAATTATCTAATCGTTCCAATATGTGTTATTCAAATAATGTAATAAATCTAAACCGATGTATACGAAATGAAACGAAAAAAAGAAAAGAAACAGTTTTTCACAGACAGTCCAGTATTTCTCATTCAATTAAATCAGTTCTCACTTCGCGACAAGGCAAAAATACATAAAAAATCAAATTATCTACATTCGAAATTACGAAGTAAGTCTTAAACACTTATTTCCTCGAATAAATTCCACAATGAATCAAGCATGGTTTAATTCGCAATAATAAAAGAAGGCGTTATCTTTGTTGTTGCGAAGCTTAGTTTCTCTAGATTGCCAAAAAATCCATTATATTGCTAAGTTTCCAATGTAAACAAATATGGCTACTATGCGAAAAATAATTAGGCTTACCGCACTTAAACAACTTTTAAATTAATGATAATTCTGCAATTATAACATGTATAGGTTAACTAAAGGCAGGAAAATCTTAAGCGGAAGATCAGAACAACATAATTTAATCAATTTAAAGCAAAAAATGTACAATTTACAAACATATAAGAATAAAGGAACTGAGATCACTCAGCCGAGTAACAGAGTGGATTTTTATATATATACATATATTTATATACTTTTGGTGCGGCCGTTTGTAGCCAAAATTGGAGGTGCACATCTACATGTTATTGCAGTCCTATACATAAAATTGCAAAGTTCTGACGCTACTCGTTTTGGAATTATAGGTGATACATACATGCGTACCTACTCACAGACGCCATGAAAATTTCTCTTCAGAATCCATTTTAAATGAGTTTTATAATTTTTTTGAGAAAAAAAAGAGACCTTTATTCTGTCCTTACGTACAGATGTCCTTACGTCCAACATCGTTAAATTGCATTCTATACTTGTCAAAATGGATATTTTCGTTAAAATATGATACCCGAAATTTTTCGCGATTACAATACTTCCTTTTTACTTCGTACAAGAAATTAGAAAGTTTCTTATGTTTTGAATAACAATTATATTCATAAATATTTTAAAATTTAGCCTTTTTTCAGATATATTTTGCCGTGCCTATGTTAATTACATCCTTCATTTTAAAATTTTTAAGTTGCAACGACATGCGTGTCAGACTCCAGTGAAAGAAAAATGATTAAACATTACATGAAATGTAATAAAACAAATTGAAAATTTCTATTAGAGATAGTCACACTGCTTATTTTCTTCTTGCTTCTTAAAACATTTTTCATTTTGACTTAGAATGAGGTCACCTCAGTTACAACTAATTAGCTTAGTTAATTAATCTAAATAAAATAGGAGATTTAAAAAATAACTTTATAATATAACCTAAATTCTGACAACTTAAATTTATGACAGCAAAGTAGACAGTTTCGAGTAATAGATTACAATAAAAACAGAAATATAATTCAAATGCATGGTCATCTGTTTGGCTCACACCTAAATCTAATCTCCACAAAAGTAACTAGATCTTAAATCTAACATACCCTGAGAAAATTTCTCTTATATTTAACTTTAGATTTCTCGCCAGAGGATGCAAGCTGAAATATATTTGTTCTTCTGCATAGCAACAATACAAAAATATCGAGCCTTATATTACATTAATTAATTAGAATCTTGATTTCTTTCGGTTCTTTCTTATTTCCCATTTACACATTTCTGGAATAGATATACGAAAAAAGCAAAGAAAGATAATAAAGCATTAATTTAATTGGTTAAATAAATTATCGAAGTCTTACTGTTATGTTATTTTTTATTAAATATCTACATAAGAATTTTAAGGAAAAGAATATTTTATAAATAAACCGCCAAGACATATTAAATCTACTATTTCCAAAAAAATATCAAAGAATCTTGAGTTTCCTTTCATGCGCTCTTTAGGTGTGACGATTAATACAGCAAGGTGATTATTGGATTCCAGGAAATGGACGTAATTTTTCAAGATTTCTTGCTCTGTAAATCTATTCTCTATGCGCAATTGCATGAAATGTACGTGAAATATTTATCTGAAATTCAAGATATATATGTAATAATTTCGTTGGTGCGTCGGTAGAACTTAGTAGAGAGCTAGTTTACTCAAGCAGCAGCAGACGCAAAAGTGATGCGTAATAGTTGAAGTAGTATTTATAAACTCGTAAATGTCTTGTTTCAATCCTAAGCAGCGTTTGGGCAAAAGTCTGCAGCAAGGGAAATGCAGATACCTTGATGGTCGTTGTGCTTTAATTGGAACTTAGAAATTTAAAAGTCTATTGTCAATCTGCTCGAATTAAGTTTAACTTATTAATAAATTTTCTCATCATATTCTTATAAAATGCAAATAATATATATATTGTTATGTGCGTACGGGTTCGTTATATATTGAATGCACAAGTCGTTAAAAAGTTAACAAAAATTTATTCTTTCCACAAGAAATGAATTAAAATGCTGAAATATTTCTTCACAGATCTTCGCACAATATCACAATATCTCAAACGTTTAGCAAAAACTCAGTTCAAAGCAGATACAATAATTCTATCTCACAGCGAAATCGCTACAATCAATACAGCATTAAGTAAACAAACGGCAGTTCGCTTTTTACAGCTACAAGTATAACAGCAGCAACAACAACAACTACAACTGAGATGAGGTGTTTCACCTCGGCTTTTATAAGCTTTTAAATTATCAGTAGAACAATCACGATTTTTCTAGATTTTTCTGGATGGCAACAGTAATTACGAGATATTTATTTATTAAGCATTAAATGCACGCGCTCTTTTATTTTTTATTGCTATTTTTTTCGACGTAGTTTTCTCTTCAAAAATCGTCTGCGTTGCACGGGGAAATAAAAAGGAATTTTAATTACAATTCTAAATAAATAGCCAAATAAATGTGAATTTCCTAACAATATAAATGAATTTTGAAATTCATTTATTTTAAAGTTTTTCACCTTATATTACTTTACAAATTATATACATATATGAGATAAAAACGATACAATAATTAATTCAAAACTGGCAGTTAATAGTCTATTTATGAACTGTCTGTTTATAGATTAATCACCAATTACAAGCCTGTTAATTACCACTATAGACCATAAGCTATTAACCACATATATGTTATAGACTGTATACCAGTTATAAACTGTAGTCTGTTAGCTATCTATAGTCTATAAACAATAGACTGTTAACTACCAATGTTTATAATGTTAACAGTCTATTGACAGTAATTTTAACCTCGCTCGAACTCCCGTTACATTAATCGCTCGAGCATTGGAGGAAGTGGCACTGGAAAAGTATGTTGCATTTATAATTTATATTTTGTCTTTAATTTTTAACACTAAATTTTTCGCAGTGAAAAAAAGCTTTACGAGGTATTGCTCTAGGTATCGTCACTTATTTCATCATTAATTTTTAATTGGATCGCAATCGAGTTCTAGTAGCACTCTGTTACTCAAATAGCAAACTAAATATAAACGGGTTTATTCAAGTTTCTCGGATACCCTTTATACTGAGAAATTAAGTTAATCTTCACTTTAATATAATTGTAATACCTCGTTGATTATTCCAGTTAATATTAAGGCTACGTTAGTTTATTGCGTTTAGGTTCATAGCAAATTATATTTTGGAGTCTATTATGGAAATAAGAACGCAGTCATTGGAAGCTGAGTTTGCGTACTACCGAATAGATTTTAATCGTTTCAAAACGGTACTTAATTTTTTAATTTAAAATTCCCCATTCCTTTATGCTTTGGAAATTAAATAATGTTAAAAGAATAAACATTATGCTATTTGTACCCCAGAAAGAATTATCAAATGTATTAAAATTGTTACTGCATGCGTGTTATAATGAAATTCCGTAAAATGGTGCTCATTTGCGCCAAAGTTCATTCGTTTTAACATATCGTCAGAGGAAATTCTGATTCTCAAGGGATAAGGATACCCTTTCCGAATGTCATATATATCCCTACAGATTTGATATAACTCCATTACAGAGAATGTAGCTGTTCTATCGGGAAAGTGTTCCCAGATTGAGAGTTGGCTCAATTAATTCTCATTTGAATGGCAGAATTTCCTCTGATCTAAAATGAAAATCAATTGAGTTTGGATTGAATTTTGAAAGCAGTGCTATTTCAGAAAACGGATAAAAAATAACTTTAGCTGAATTTATACGAATAACTGTACGTTTCCATACTGTTAATATCATTTCTAGATAATAAATCTTCAGCATTGTTTTACGAATAGTTGGATATTCCTGATGAATATTTGGAGGAAACTATTTTCTTCAGATGGAAAATTTCATTTGATGGATTTTCTCATCTCAAAAAAAATAAATCAGAATAATCTTGTGAAGCATAATGAAATTTGAAGATGATCTCAGCCATTATTTTGTATTTGCGTTTCATTACGTAAAATGCATTTTCTTACATTATCATTAATGTAAATAACAAAGAATGGTTTGGTTTCCTGATCGCGAAAAGCAAATCGTTTATAAAAGTTCACAGAAGAATTTCAAAACCCATCTGTGTAAACCATTATTAATGCAAAAGTGCGTTCTAATCATATAACTTTAATGTAAGAGCTTAAAAGAAATTTTAATTCCACATTCAACCAAGTAGTATTCAAGATTTTAAAATACTAGAATTATTAAATTTTCTCAAATACCATTAATGGTTGCATACTTTACGCTACGGTACATACCTGCACGTAGCTCATTACGGAGTCTATTCGCACTAAATAAGGGAACTGCCTTCGTAAGATTTTCGGAGTAATCTGCATATGTAAGGAATGAAAATCATTTTCCGTTATGAAGCTCAACAGTTTTCATGTATTTTGCCAGACATAACACAGCAGAATTTCTTTTAACTGGCATTAACAGTACCGCGCCGACTTCGAACAAGAAGTTTCGCAAGATATCTGAATATATATTTGTAGAAGTTACTTGCTCAAGTTTTGTGATGTAATCGGTAGAAACTGCAGCATACGAAGTTGATAGGCAAACATTAAATAAGTAATATTAAAAACTGTGAAGATCACTTAAAATTAAAACCCATAAAATGATTTTATGTTTCAGAAAAAGAAAATTAAAACTGGCCTCTTATTATCATATGAAAATTATATTTTTTTAGTATAAGGGTATATAACTTCGAACATTTGCGGTTTATAAGATTATTGCCGTAGCTTCAAAAATTCGCTGTGTGTGCATTACGGTCATAGACATATATTTCTCGAGAAATCTTATGAAGGACAGCAATTTTTCGTCAGCTGCATTCCACGCATCTTGTTTGCTTTTGCGTGCCATCTTAGTCTTCATTCCTTTTCCTCTTCATCATTTTCCTTCTTTCCCAGTACATGACCAATTATTTCGTCACCATTTTCAGAGAGTGCGATAGGAACAGGCTGCACCTATGCAACCTTTCAGGCATTTTTGCTAAAAGTAATCTTCTCTGAATGTTTAAATATATCCAATAAGTCTGATACTGGCGCCGGACGTGTTTTAAAATCGAAAGACTCTCATTCGATTCTTCATCTACGAACATGATCATAGGTCACTTTATGTATCAACAGCCATGTAATATTTTCAATACCTTTTCAGGAAAGAGACAAAATAAGTATGGAGTCCCTCAGCTGGAATCTTTTCTGAAAATCGTGGACACTTTCCAAGTATGCATCCGTATGGACATATACGTATGGAGGCATAAAAAGCGGTCATTTTTATATTGTAGATGATTCCT
This sequence comes from Stegodyphus mimosarum, assembly GCA_000611955.2. Taxonomy (NCBI): domain Eukaryota; kingdom Metazoa; phylum Arthropoda; class Arachnida; order Araneae; family Eresidae; genus Stegodyphus; species Stegodyphus mimosarum. Next base: position 151,978 of record KK113801.1, read on the forward strand.
TCATTCATTAGTTGGATAAGGTTTGATATGCTGGGCAACAGAAATAAAACACAAATGTTTTCAATACCAAAATGTTTTCAATACACAATGCCTTCAGAGTGTTAGCTCGTAACATACTACTTTGTCTTATAGGCAGACATCTAGGCTTCCAAATGTGCCACTATTTTTATTTTAAATGGATGCCGATTACTAGGGATTGTAATGTAAATGTAATACATGTAGTTTGTTAAAAATTAATGTTGGTAACAGAAATTCACTGCAAGTAATTCTGTTGCTTTAAGTATGCATTATATTTTTAATTTTTCTTCAAATAAATATTAGTAATTATATTCACATCAGTTGGAAAGTATGAACCTTTTATGAACTGAAACAATTATGATCCCAAAAAAGTTATACACTCGTAAAAAGGTTATCCCAGTGTTATTTTGATTCCTCCTGAAAGAAATAGTTTTAATCATATGCAAAGAGGTGCTCTGTAGTTTGGAGTTCCTGATTCAATTTTCATACGTTTTTTTTTCTACTGCAGCATCAACTCATTCCTTCCATTTCTCAAATGCTAATTATTATCCTGATTTTGATAAGATTTTCTATCGCATCTATCTTGGAAACAATATCTGAACATATATTTGCCCTAAAAATCAAAGAAGTTTTAGTAAGAATATTTATTTTAAATGGAACAGAAAATGTAATTCCTGGAATGGAAATCATCGACTTTTTAATCTATTCGAATTGTTATTGCTATTTCATCTAGACGTAATAGTATTGTAAAATTATTTAAATGCGATCTAAGAAGTAAAAGCAATGCCATTTCTAAGTCTGCATACAAATATTTTAAGTATATAACGTTAAAATGCTTTCTTCTTGCACTTTATTTATGTTAGTACATTTGTTGGCTACAAAATAGCGGCACGGCTCATATAAGGGATAAAACTAAAAAAATAAAAAACGTATAATGGTTAACTTTTTGAAGACTGACGACAACCCTTCTGAAATTTATTCTTCAAAGAAATGAATTCACATCTTCACCATTAGGCTATTCTTTGAAATTCGACATAGTGGTATGTTTCCCTAGAGAACACACCAGGCAAAGAATAAATGAAAGTAAAAAATCAGAAAGAACTCTTTTGAGCATCTCAAAATATATACTGGGGACACATCACAGAAAATGAGCGATATGCTCCGCGATAAAATTCCCTAAAGAGATTTTTGCTCGTGAAAGGGAAACATATTCCCTTCTTTTGGAACTTGCCGACGTACTATGTGTTGTGCTAGAGAAGCTTCACATAGCAGTCTTTATCATAAGTCAGCACTGCCCTCTGGGGCCCAATTTCCGATAGACTGAGAGACTTCATGTATGATATTCTCGTGTCTAGTGTATTGATAGAGTATGAAAGCCGTAGTTGTTACATGCCGCTCTTGAAATATAGGAGACTATTTTTTATGAACTCGACATCTAACACCCACACTTCAGAAACTTCTATACAAATATTCATTTTAGTAATATATAAGATAAGTGTTGTATGTTTTGATCAATACAAAAAATCAAAGGAGGCTTACAATGGTTAAAATACGGTGTCAAACATTTCTGCTCTTTCTTTTACCTATAAAAATGGGATATGGGATAGCTGGTTTCATTATGTAATTAGCAGCTTATGAAACACAAATTTCTTTTGAATTTTAAGTATTATTGCATTGTTAAAAACAGCAATTACATTTATTAAAAAAAGAAATCTTCTTACACATCAATCTGGATTTTAAGATTTTCCCCGTATTAAAAGAATATTTCTTTTCGTTTAATCTAGAAGAGTAATTATCAACGAAAAATTATCTTGTATGAAAAATTTGTATTTTAATTAATATTTACTAGTACTAGTACTTTTGCTATATGTGTGCGTGAACATGAAGCAGCTAAAACTTTGGTAAATGCAAATACACAAAATGTTTTTAGCATTTATCACATTTAAAAGTGAATTATGATCGTTGCTGTATTAATAATAATGGCAATTTATCCGTTTAGGAATAACAATATACAATAGACACCATGAAAGTTATTAAATTTCGATTTGATTGAGCTTAGATTTGTTTAATCTAGCACAAGAAAAACCTTTCGTAGCTAAGTGTCGAATTTTGCAACAAGTATTGAAAATTCAGTACTTGAATAACTAATATGATAGAATTCATTTTTTTATTTTATTTTACAAATTCCAAATATTAGCGCCTAAGCTATTAGTATTTTTATATAAGCTATTAGTATTTTATATTCCAGTATTTTTAACGATGTCCTCATACCGAGAAAGGGCAATACAATCATTTAAATGTTAAAAAATTATAAGCTGATTGGAGGCACACAAGGCACAGTTTGGTAAATCCACCACTCCAATTCTGTAGGGGTAGCCTGGCAGCAGACATATCCAGTCAGACATCTAAATAGAGCCATTGCAGTCTTCATTGGAAACCTGGAAACGGTTCTCTCATCCCCGAAAATCCTCCATCTCTTATCCATAGCGCGTGGAACCATTATACTCTTTAGAATTATCTTAATTTAGTCCAATGAAAAGAAAGCGGTCGATTAATGTGTTGCTTTATCAAAGTTTCTTTCTTAGTCAATGTATCAGCTTTTTTGCTATTCATAAATCCACAGTGGTTTGGAATCCATTGGAATGAAATTCTGCGTGCCAGTACCTTAAGCAAAGACCTACAGTCTAAGGTTCTTTAGAATCTATTTTGATCATTCAGAAGGGTTTAAGGGCACTTTTTGAATTTGACAATATGACTGCCTTTATAAAAGTGCAACTGCGAATCGGCAGTTGTTGAATAGCCACAGCAATGGTTTTGATTTCATCATCAAGGGCGGTAGTAAGAGGCTTTGCTTGTTAGCAAAAACTAAAAACCTCTCTATGGATACCTGCTCAAGCACCGCGCGCTCTGTCTAACACAGAGTACTCAATGTAGACGCGTGTCCACTCCTTTTGATGACAATGAACCTCAACAGTTCTCATTGCAATAAATCTTAATTGAGATTCGTTCATTTTGTTTTTAAGAATTCTTTGAATAAGGTCAAGACTGATAGAAAATTATATTACGTTGCAATGCAATACTTCTGATATTATTGGTATGAAAGGAACAGTTTGAACTGCTTGTTATATTCAAATGTGCTGATGAAGAACTATCACAGTTAATTAAAAATTATTATCAAGCTTAAAGAGCATTTGTCAGTCTAGAGATTGCCTAGGTATTCTATACAATGTCTATGTAAAGTATATAAAAATTCTCAAATTTCATACTTTGTCAAACGCCATGCACTTTCTAAAATGCCTAGGTATTCTATAGAATGTCGGAGTGTCATGCTTTGCGGTAACATATATAACAAAATTTTGTTGATATAGGGGAATGAATCACTATAACACATCTTTTAGTCCATGATGAAATAAAATTGTAACTTCGGAATAATCAATCACTCATTCAACTATTCTCATATAACTCTTCTGTATCTTTGATGTCTTCAGGGATATTTATCAGAAATAAATTTGCTACTTTGTTTTTGCTATGAAATGATAGTAAGCATAAGCTTTATTTTATTATAGCAAAACATACAATTTTTATCTACATATGGGACAAAATCAAGTTTTATTTTATTATGACAAAATATGCAAGGGTTACCTGTATATGGGATAAAATCTTTTTTCCAGGTTTTCTGAAGGAAATTAGTTCGCATTTGTGTGGTAGATAAAAGATACCATGAAAGTTTTATGCAGTTAACCAATTCAAGTGCTAGAAAGGAATCTGACACAAAATATCAGAGTTTCATTGCTTTAACGACTTTAACTACCGTTGATCGGCAGAAGGGAGCTCTAAAATTTGGTTTCTAGAAAGTTCATGACAGTTTGAGAGGAATAAAGCCTAACGCATAAAATGCTCAAACTCTGTTCTAGCCAACTGTTTTTTACTAAATATGACTAACTTTCATAATATTGGTTCTTATGGCCTTTTTCTTTAATCCAACCAGCCTATCAATATTATTCATAATATGCAAACTTTAGTTACGTTTTGCAGTCTTTTACATAAAGTTTTCTTAATGGCTTTTCAATTCTATTTCGGCTTTCGCCAATACTACACCCAGAATTGGTGTTCATGTTATTATGGTGGCACCAAATAGGCGGCCACCGTTACCTTCTACGAGGGAACAGACAATTTACATGCATGCCTTCTTCGGAATTCGAATGGCGGTCAGCTTTTCCTAACCACTATAGCGTCTGGCCGCTCACATAAAGTGAGCAAAGCTAATCTTACAGATATTTCTAGTTCAGTTAACCACTATATGCTATCTAAAGAAATTCTAAGTAGGATTCTCTGGAATGTGAACCCGGATCTTCGGCATCGCATTCACTCCCCTAACCAATATACCTTCTGAGCGGTTTCTTTTACATTAAGTGAGCAAGGTTAATCTTATAGATATTTCTAATTCAGTTAACCACTATATGTTATCTAAAGAAAATCTACGTAGTTCTGCTGCTTTTTGTTTATTCTTTTCAATACACGTATTACTCTTAAAAGTATGAGAATTTATTGCGTTTTTAAGAAGACGCAAAAATCATCAAGATGCACTTTCAAAGCAAAAAAAAAAAAAAAAAAACCATTTGAAAAAAAACCTTTGCATATATTACCTTTTGCTACAAACTGTAATGTCTTCTAGTATTTTAGGGAAATTATTAAATATTTTATTTATGCAACAGCATGCAATACTGATGAAATAAATACGTGACTTAAATGAGTGTTGATACTACAAATAATTAAGGTTCTAAATTCAATATACACTTGCTTTGATTTTTTTTGCTTTATCGTACCTAATAATGACTGTATGGCATTGAGTAGAAAAACGTTTCTTTTCAAAATCTATAACGAGTGTAGAGACAAATACATTTGTTTATAAAAATGAATAGGATTTAATTATTTATATCTTAGGGCTAGTTAAAAACTTTAAAAATTGTTTTATATTTCCTGTAACGCTGTCCTGGATACTTTTCGGTTTCTACTCTATCTACAGGTCTTCATAGTATGCTCCGCAACAATGGCAACCACGATTCGTGGTTAAATTATGTAGGAAATTATCATAGTAAGTCCTATATCAGATTTCCCATATAGAAGATTTAGTATATCATCATTAGCTTATTAGTAGATTATCAAACTGAAATATTCACTGCACAGAAATTGCTAAATCCTCTGTACAGAAAATACAGGACAATTCTGGTGATTGTGGTATATTAAGCTGCTTAAAAGAGAGTTGTAAGCATGAAATATTTTATTACAGAAAATAGTAGTTTTATACAGTCTTTAACAGCTCAGGAATACATGAAGGTTTTTCAAAAATGTTTTGGCTTCCTGTATATATTGCCTTATAAGGCTATAGAAAATATTTTGGAGTTAAGCTACTTTTTACAGTTTTTTTCTAGAATGAAATTAATAATAATCCTACTTTTTACATCTTTTGTTCTATACAACTTTGGAAATCATTTCAAAATAGATACATAGTGTACATTTCGAAGTAGATATATTTTGTAGATACTCTGTATACGTCGTGTATATTTCTAATGAAATAATTTTTTTTCTTTGACTCGCTTGATAAGAAACTTCCCGGAAGTGTAATAAAATGCTACGTTCATGTTCTCACATCTACAGCTAAGGTTAATTATTTAAAACAGTGCTCAAAATACAAGAATCACTATAACCTTAAAATAATCTAATGTGGACACCACATGATTTCCTTGTGTGGCCTATTAAGTTATACGCATTTTTGCTACTATTCATTTAAAATTATTCCCTCGAATTTCATTAGAGATATATTTCTCATTCAATTAATTCAGTTCTCACATCGCAGCAAAGAAAAAAATATAAAACTCAAAACATCTTTGCTAAAAATTGTAAATTACAGGAAACATAAAACGCTGAATACACTTAAAACAGTTAAAAAAATTTTTACAATTAAAATTAGAGTTTCTACACAAAAACAAACAACTCGGCCAAAGGGCAAAGGCAGGTGCTTCGGCGCACAAACTGAAAGTTTATTTTTGGTCCCACTTCGGAAAAAGGCATTGAAGGTGCAGAAACTGACTTAATTCACTATTCTACTGACGTTCATTAAGCTTAACTCTCTACTTGAACTTTTAAATTGTTAATAACTCTAGAACTATTGCATGCAGATAAGGAAGAGACATAGAAATATTAATCGGAACATAAAAGGTATATAAATCAATCACTTTTAAAGCAAAAAATCCACTACTTACGAACATATAAGAACAAAAATCTGAGCTCACCGCAACAGTAACAGAGTAGGAATATATATATATATATATATATATACGATTGGGGCAGCCGACGTAACGATGAAGAGAGTTGCACAACTACATGTTATAACAGTCCCATATACAAAATTTCAGCGTTCTTCGTTTACTTGTTCTTCAGCTTTGCGAGATACATATATACGTACGTACGTGTGTACGTACAGACGTCAGGAAAAAATCTCTTCTGAATCCATTTTAAACCCATTTTATAATCCTTTTTTGTAAAAAGAATCTTTTATTCCGTCTTCACGTACAGAACACCGGAGACGAACCTCCCACCTGAATCTATAGTTTTGTCGCATGGGGAGTTGTGACCATACTCCAGAGACTGTTAGGGGGCGCAGTCTTCCTTGAACTCCCATGAAGCATGAAGCGGACCGAAATACGCTATGACGAATTTAAAAAAGAAGACATCTTTGTCCCAGGTCACCACTCCAGGAGCATTGCTAAGTCAAGAGGGTTGTTCATACTAATGCAAGTCCCCCTCACGAGACCAAATGAGATCAAACCGCAAAAGACAACCACATATCGTACTATGTAACAACCTCCCATCCTAGGGTCAGACAACATAGTACCAGTACGGTCTCTGCCAAGCCTGAACCATCCTGCCTAAATACAGATCCTAGCCACTACTTCCCAGGAAATCTCCCGAGTCAATCCCCCGGGGGAGGTTGTCTGCACGTACATAAGTACGCACAAAAGCATCGTTTAAATAGTTTGAGAGCTGTTAAAATCGATATTTTCTTTGTAATATGGTACCCGAAATTTTTCGCAATTACAATGCTTCCTTTACTTTGTGCAAGGAAGTAAAAATAGTTAAATAATTTAAAAGGCAATAGGGCAAGTACAGGTGATGGCAAGAAAGAATGATATTTTTTTAATTGGAACATTGGGAAAATACTAATAATTGGATGCATTACAATAGCTTATTTCTTAACATCAGAATACTAAAATGCTTGAAGCATTGCTTAAAATATGTATTCGTGTATTTTCCTTTCTAGATTGTGCTACTTTACTCTAATGTTTTCAATTAAGTACTGCAGTTTTTGTACTGCTATATTTATGAAAATCCATAAAATTAATCTTAATTAATTTTAACCTTGCTTAATTTAATTAATCTTAATTGAGTAACTATTTTTTGTAGTTTTTATCGTTAAATTGCTTCATTGAATTCATATCTTACTGCAATTTTAATAAAAATTAGTATAACATAATTTAGAATTCCCAACCTTTCACTTATACAAAGATTACACTATTAAATGATTTCTTCGGTAACTGCAGTAGCGGCTTTTGTGATTGGAACAATTTTTTCTTCCTTGTACGAAGTAAAAGAAGTACTGTAATCGCGAAAAATTTCGGGAATCATATTTCAACGGAAATACCCATTTTGACCACTGTCCAATTCATTTTGACTACTTTTTTGAGTGACGTCTGTATGTATGGTCAAAACAAAGGACTCTTTGCGAAAACTGATAGCAAATTGGATTTCTTTGTGACGTATATATCTCGCATAACTCAAAAACTATTGGTTGTAAAACGCTGAATCTTTGCGTATGGGTGTGATATAACATCTAATTGTGCACCTCCCATTTTCATTTCAATCGATAGTAACAAAAGTGTACATATATCCACCCTCTTGCCCGGCTTATAAGTCCTTCCTGGTTTTTTTCCGCAATCGATGGTCGTAGTCAAATACTTCACATTACAGAAGTGTTTTAAATGAAAATATTTATGTTTTTCACTGTTTCAAATTTACATAGAAATTAATTTTGCCCAAATAATGAAATCTAACGTTTAATGGTATTTTCCGGTTACTATACTCCTGGATTTGAGATTTACTATGACTGCATTTGAGTCTATTCTTGCTATAAAAAATAAATTTATTAGAAGATTGACAAAAATTGTCCGGGATATATAATTTCAAAATTTGCAATTTTTGATGAAATTTCGAACGTCTAATTTTATATGCCGTACAAAGAAGTCATTTGATGTCCACATCAGAGTTTTTTAATTCATTTGAAATGTGCTTTGTCGTTGAACTACATATTTTATAGTCTTCAGATGATAAACTTCCAGGATGTCTCCAGGGACATGTAATCTGTAACCTTTTGGATTTGTTCCAAGGAGTCTTGTGGCTGCATAATTTTTCTATGTTCTGTAAATTCCGTAAATGACAACTACATTTTTACTCAGTTTTTTGTGCAAGTAAAATCTGTCAACCTAAATGAAATAATGAGGTCAGTATCAAGGTCGAAGTGGGAAATATATTTATTTTTTATTCGTAAAACTTTGTATGCTTTTCTGACTTAGTGCTGTCATTTAAAGAATTGTTAAGTAAAAACATTGCCATTCACATTATCAGAAACTAGAAAAGAAACTAATTTCATACTTTTTCGTCCTAAAACATTGCTCGTCTTTGCTTTCGTCCTTGAATTTGTTTCTTTATAGGAGGTCTAAAGGAAATATTGAGATAAATTTATAAGAATGCATGTTTACATTTTGTATATTACAAACGCACTTGGGTTTTGCCTGTGTGACAAAACTTCGGGAGTATACTAAATATAACGTTAAGGGAACAAAGCTCGGAGATAAGTTTCATAGAAAAGTTAACTGTGTTCTTGTTCAAAGTTGACTTCGTACTTCAGAATTTCTAGCAACATGATCTGACTTTTACATCAGCAGTTAACGGAAAAAGAATGTACTTTAGTTCCCACATGCATCTCCACACCATGATGAGACCGGATTTCTCGTAAATGACCAAACTTAATTTGATGATAAATTGCAGTCCTCCATTTACATTTCGTGCTAAAGTTATGATGATGACGAGTGAAATTGGAGATTGAAACAAAATGGAAAATTCGTAGACAAATTAGAAGCGGTCTTTTATGAGATTGAATTCGGAATATCATAAATACAGTACGGTGCTCTGAATGTTATATTACAAACGTTAGCGGGAATAATACCTTTTAATTCCATATAAATTAATACCTAGAACTTGCTTACCAATTAAATAATTAAATCATTTCGTTTCAATGAGTCAGATTAAATATATCGTAATTTTAGAATTTAAATGCAACAATTTTTTATGAAGCATAGTAAGTATAGTGAATTTCAAAGTTCGAAGAAAGCTGTGTTTTATCGAAAAATCAAAGTTAATCGATGTATTATTGTCGTGCAAGTTGTTTGCTGCTAATTATTAAATTGAAATTATTGATTGTTCGTGAAGATTGTTTTTAACCTCATGTTTGTTTTTTTGTTCATCAAGTTTTTTTTTTGACAATTAAATCTGTTATTGTGCAATTTTTTTTGGGGGGGCGTATGAAAATTTCAATCAAACTGGAATAAAATTGAGGAAGTTATCACTAAAAATAAAATAAAATAAATAATCAATAAAAAAAGGGACTTCAGTCTTGTATATCTGGCTATCGAGACATATACAAGCGTCTAGTGAAACAACAGTCGTCGCCAAAACTGATCACCGACTGCATGGTAACTGAAAAAAAGTCAACACTAAACGACTCTGCTTTTTATAGTTTCTCGTGAAGTTTTGTGCCATTTTTTATGTGGTCCCTATTCGCCGCCAAAAAACAGGTTTGAGTGTACTAAGGGTTTTATTGATTTGAGATGTAATTTAATATACTCCAACTGGTTATACATCATGTGTATTGTTTTAAAAGTCTTTCGAGGAGAAAATTTATTATAGTTAATTTTTTATCAAGGAAAATTTAATTAATGTTTTAAGCGTTGTTTGGTTTTACTTTTTTTTATTTCCCAGTTCATTATACCAATAAGTTTAATTTCTGTTTAATTAGTTTTGGTAAGAAAGGTTATTACCCTCATAATGTACTTAATATTTAATCTGGCCTTTTCTGTTTATACTAATTAGTATTTTTGCTTAATTATTTTCTTAATTTTTAATTTAATTTTTTCCCTACTTTCCTTTAAATTAATGAGTCTTTGGTTTCTGACTAAGTCTGATATTTCAACAACTTGAAACCACGATAAAAATTTTATGTAATTGTTGAAAAATTAGGGATATAAAAAACTTTTATGTTAGAAAGCCGTGTCTTAACTCCAAAAAAAATGTTGGTATTAGTTTTTTGAACTTTTCCATGAAAACCTGCTTCCTAATCTGTTGTCATGATGCTTGGCTTGGGATTCGGGCCCATCGTTACTGGAAGACATTGCGAAAGGAAAATGTTTACTATCTGGAGGGTTGAAGTGAGGATTTACGTAATTTGCTCGGTGTTTGCGCTGGTTAAGCTTTGCAAAGACTTAGTGCTAAAAAGAAAAAGTAATAACAATTAATATTAAATTCTACTGAGCTCTTAAACAGAGGGCACATATTAATTTTAAAGACTTACAGGATTAACTGCTGTCGACAATTCACAACGTCGGAACTCAAAAATGAGTAAAACTGAAAATGTTTTCAGTGAATATATAAAACATTTTCAGCTTCCTTATTGCATGCTTCTTAATTACAACTAAACCAACCGACTATATCCATCTGGTTGCACTTTTCTCTCGGAAAGCTGTAAAGTGGAATTGTGCCTCAAAAGTCATTCAGGAAGTACAGATAGATATACCGAGTAAAAAAAATGGCACATTTCTATATCTGAAATTCTACTGGGCCGATTCAACTTGCGTTTTTTGTGTCTAGAAAGCTAACTTATGATATATATTAGATTTATATGTAGCATTGCTTTAACACAGTTATTTTGACACAATATCGGTCATTTTCTGAAATTATATACCAATATATTTCCATATTTCAATTTTATGCCTCAAATACACAGAAAGCCTTAGCAGTCTTTAACCGTTCTGCCACTAGTGGCACCATTTAAATTAAGAGCCGGTTTATTTGATTAGTGAAGATATGAAAATTAACCAGTTAATGTGGTTTAGAACTTAAATATATCTTCTCATTGTTGTATTCCTGACCAGAATGTAAATTAGCTTTGTGTGCTTTTAAGCGAAGGGTTTGAAGTTTTAGTTCAGAGAGCTTAGGTCAATCGCAAATTGCTATTTTAGCGTGTTGCTATTGTATTTTTAGGCGGCTCTGTTTAAAAATTATGTTCTGGCTTTAGCAATCTTGCTAGTCGATGATTTAAATAATCCTCGGCAAAATATATGAGCCAGTTTATTCTATTTAATGGAATGTTTTAGACTATTCTATCGACGTTCAAGTTTAATTGTCTGTTCTGTTAACTTAAAATATCCGGAAGTTGTAAAACGTTCGTCTGTAGCACAAATTGTACCTTTATGTTCAAATTGAGAGTAAAATAAAGAAAGGCTATTTAAACCTTTTTCTGTATTCTGCGAGTTGTTGAAGACACAGTGATAACTAGGTATCTGTCTAGTAGGGTGTCCAGGTTTTTATGCTAATTTCCAGTTATAATATTGACCCTACAGATCGTAATTCACTATTTGTTTTGCAAACACTTAAAGTATTATAATATTCTCAGGCACACTCAGCGGAGCTTTTCAGTGCATTAGATTTTAAACTACCAAGCCGTTTCAAATGAATGTTCAGTTATCGCTGGCTCATATAGTTTACCGGCGTGTATTTAAAGAATCTGCTAGCAAGACTGTTATAGCCGGGATATAATTTTTAAACAGAAGTAGTTAAAAATAATAACAGAAGGACCTGATTGTCACAACTATCAGTTCCAGATTTAAAACCATCAGCCTAAATACAGGCAAAGCTGAGAATGTCGCAGAAAACAAGCTGTTCCAAACATGAATAGGGTACTACTTATTTGTTTATTACTTGTTAATAATTATAGCGATGGACTTCTTTGTTAAGCCTTCATCATGCCTGCACGATGTTGAGTTCTGGCCTGCAAATCCGTCTACGATGGCAGCAATGATTATTCAGATTTCCAAAAGAACACTAAAAGGGCATCTATGGATTAAAAAAATTCCAAGGAAAAATTTTATTCCAAGTGATGGCATCAGCATTATGTGTGAGACATAAAGATGATATCACTCATCTAATTATTTAAAAACAAACGAAAGTACTGTTACTCAGATTTTTAGAAGGCACCCTAAATTAAAAAACTATACTAATCCATGCATGTTTTCTGGCTGCCCCAAATACTTATCTGATAATCCAACACCTCAGACGATGAGCAAGGAGGAATAAAGAACCAATACGGAAAAATATTTTTTAATGGATTTTTGAGAAAGGAAAAAATTGCATCATTCGAGGATTTTTCTTCGTATCGAATAAAAAAACGAACAAGTTACCTGCAGAAAACTACCTCAAGAAAATCAATAAGCCATTAAAATTAAGGCATTAAAAAATAAAAAAAAATATATTTACCTAGGTTTATTTAATTACATTTATTTATTTATCTGCAAGAAATTTAGTCTTCTTTTATGATGACTTTTTCAACCAAAAATTACAAAAATTAAAATTATACGGAAATACGGATAATATTTTAACAAACTAAATGTTGAATGATAAAACAGTGTAAAGCAATGGCCCAGTGCTTCAACCGTTTAATATTTGTTTGTATGAATGTCTTTTTAAACTAAAATGCAGACAGTACAACTTGAATATTTATCTTTTCTGAAAGACCCATTGAAATATGTGTTAAAGTTGCTTTACGGTTATTTTTCCTTTTAATGCAGAATTCAGTTTTCAAAGCTAATAGTACGATACAGATGACAAAGCATTCTTTCGAAAGTAATGCTGTTTGAATAAATAAAATCGAATAAAAAACATGTATATGAATAAATATGTTTAAAATACACAGTGTGAATGAACATATAAATTATTTCTCCCGCCGTTTTAGCATGCAATCGTGGTATAGTGGTCAGCACACTCGAATCATGTTCGAGAGGTCCGCGTTTCGAACCTCTGCGAGGACACTGCTCATTTTCCATCTCTCCTGCTTCTAAAAAAATCCTAGCGTCTCTACAGACAAATGGAAAGTTGAATTTCATCAATCTACTCAATAGATTGAGAGCTATAGAGCTGTTCCATTGTTAGCATTTTTTTACTGGATATCTGCTAATAGATGAGTTTGATACAATCTAACCTGTGTTGGCTGAAATAGTCAAATTTTGTAATACAGAGCCTGTTCGCACATTTTTTAGACGATTTTGGTAAGCGGTAATAAAAAATCGTTTGCTGCAAAAGAAGTAATTGCAATTGTACTATGTTTTCAAAAGTCAAAATTATCGCTTGTGGCTTGGAAGTTTTTAGTCCAAAGGGATTTAGTCCCGAAGGACTATTACTTTCGTTTTGCGATTTTGCGTTGATTCACTCTGAATGCCCGATTCACTTTTCAAATTGTTACCACTAAATGTTATCGCTCTGCATTAAAGTTTAAAAAATGAAAAGTCTGCATAAATGTATGCATGTTATTATTATTATTTTTTTTGACGTAGCTTTCTCTTCAAAAATCGTCTGCGTGCGTTGCACGGGAAAATAAAAAGGAATTTTAATTACAGTTCTAAATAAATAGCCAAATAAATGTGAAATTCGTAACAATATTCTCTAAAACTTTAACGAATTTTTCATTAACAAACTCAAAGATTTCAAAGCCAGCAATACCAACGTTGTACAGAAAAACATTTTTATCTCCAGCGCGTGAGAGCGTGTACCGAAATTTCTAAAGATATGCTCAATTTAAAATTATTTTGCGATATTGCTGTTGAACTGAATTTTATGGTTTAAGTGCGAAGAACATGGTATTTAACAAATAAAGGTAACACAGAAAATGTTAAATAAACGTCCCTTTGGACGTAATTTAAAATCTGAAACATTTCAGATTTTTTTTGTTTTTATTCAAAATGGCGAATTTAACAAAGAAGTGGTCCGAAGGCTACATTTACGATCTTTCCGAAGAGAAATATGCATATTCCGTTATCCAAAAACGATGCGAGAGAAATGGTTTTGTGATATCTAAAGCGTCGATAGGTAATATACATCAACAAGAAAGGAAAAAAAAACGTCAAATTGGAGCCTCAAGTGGGACAAAAATTCCAAACAAGTATCCAAGGAAAAAACGGACATCTTCGACTATTGCAAAGGTACGTTATTTGATGTAAAAGAAAATCCCCCTAGTCAAAGGACAGTTGCAAAATCATTAAAATGCTCGGTGTCCACTGTAAACAAAATGATATACGTTGATTGAAATCTTAAGAAAGCGAAAAAACGCAATGTGCATCGTCTTCTTCCAAAGCATATCGTTCAACACAGAATACGCTACAGAATTCCATATGAGAAACACTTATCCAAAGAAAAATGGAAAACAATTGTCACAATAAATGAAGCATGGGTATATTTAAATGATTGTAACAAAAAAAGGGCCCTTTATTATCATAAAAGGGGAGAAAAAAATTTTAAGTACATGGTTCAAAGAATCGAAAGTTTTTCTAAGGAATTCAGGATTGTTGCTGGTTTTTCTTATAATGGCAAGTTAAAAATAAAGAGAATGCAAAAAAAATGTCAATATTAACTCCAAATACTATCAGGAACATATTTTATCGCCAATTTTTCTGAATGAAATAGCATCGCTTACCCACAGTGCCGTCAATCTGTGAGACTCCATCAGGACAAAGCTAGCAGTCACACATCAAAATCCACTGTAAATTTCCTAAACGAAATGGAACAAAAAACTGGTATCAAGGCCATAACCCTTCACAGATATCCGTACTAAATCTCCCGATGTGTCACCTATGGGTTTTTGTGCTTTCGGACTTTTAAAAACTGCATTATCCAAACGTTGTCCCAAAACACTAACAGGACTCTGGAAAGTTGTTCGGGAGGAATGGGATAGAATATCTCTTCTGAAACTTCAAAAGGCATTATTATCCTAGAAATTGCGGTGTCGAAAGATGGTTCAGAATAAGGGATGTCAAATAGAGTATTAAAGCACAAGAATTTTATGTAATTTAGTTTTGTGAATACAATATACATCGTCTAAAAATGTGCGAACAGCCTCTGTAATCTGTCAAATGCGGCAAATTTCGTGATAAGATTTATAATGGAATTCATGTAGATTTTATTAAAGAATACTTTTGATTCTGCTTGGTACATTTAAGAAGTTCTAATGCTTAGGTATATACATATATTATTTATTCAACCAACATATAATACCAAATCATAACTTATAACATAAAAATAAAATAAACGGGGAACAATTGTACACAGCTACAATAGAATATTAATAAGTAATAAGAAATGAATAAAAACAATACACGAACACAAAACAATTAAAACTACCTTATAATTAAAAACCTTAGAATTAAACAAAACGAAATAGCTATATGACTTTTCAAGAATCTAGTAGTTGAACTGTTGAAATTTGCAAAAATGCTTTTCTAGCTGCTGCTAGGTATCAAAAATAAATTGTAAATCTCGGTTTTTATTCTTTAGGCCTAATAACTTCGGGCATTGGGTAGATGAACTGCGATGAATAGATAGAAATGTAAAAACTAAGTTGCTTATAACTATCAAAAATGGTAAAACAACTTAAAATGGTGTCCAACAAATAATTTTAAATATGCTAGAATTTTATGGGCTTAACACTTTAGAAAAAAAAATCAATTGAAATGCACAATGAAACATTCCGAAATATGCGCTTCTTAGATAATGGTTTGTAAAATAACACATATCGGAGGTAAATTTTAAGCTCCAAAATGACTATTATAGGATGTTCAAGGAATTTAAAAAACATAACATTTAATTTTTTGCAATAATTTTTACATACTTATAGTGTGAATCTGCTGCTAAGTTTAAATATAATTTCATCGACAACAAAAAGTTTTTAATGCTCGAACCAATAAATATCTGTTATAAAATAAGGCATATTGCGTTCCTTTAAAACTTCGCGTTTCTTAGCTGAAAACAAATACGGATATGTGACGGATAGGGAATTAATGTTACATGAATGTCCAGTGGCAAATAGATGTTTTGTTGAATCCAGCTGAGGGAAATTTGAGAGTAAAGTTGGTAGATTGAAAATAGCACATTAAAAGTATTTTACAAATATTCTAATACTGTGTAACGGGGCAGGAATATATTTTTATATAATACATAATTCTTAAACGTACATTAATTTTAATATTCCTTTTTCAGCTTTAGCTTCATCAATTTCATAAACGAAATGATTTTTAACAACGATGTAATTAAAATTTTAGCAGTCTTTTGAATACAGGTGCGTGTTATTTTATTACATGGTGTAAAGGGAAATATTAAAATCTAAATTTTGACTTTTAAATTCATGCAAAATATATTGAAAATCGCAGTATTATCAAAAACTTGTGCACAGTAGTGTCATTTTCAGTACGCCTAAACAAGTATAACCATGGATTATGCCAAAAGGAATTTCATTCAAAATAATTATTCTCCAGATAATTTGGATGAATACATTTCCGTTATGCAGATGCTGTCATTAAAAACGTATAATTAGTAATTTATGTATCACATGATTTATCTCCTGAATAACTATATAAATAACATTACCTGGGACTCACATGTAAAATATAAAACTTTGCGAGAGAAGATCTCTATAGTTTCGAGAAAAACATAAATGTTGGGGTATATACCCATTGTGTTGAAGAGGAATATGTTGCAGTAAGAAATGAAATAGAGTGTGCAACGAGTGAAGTAATTTGTTGAAAATGTATTATAGATTATTCAAAGCTAGTATAATGATAATGACAGCGTTTTCTTCGCGTAGACAGTTCAAAATGATTTTAGATTAATGTCAAATTCTTGAGATTAACAGCAAGCGATATTATTTATCTTCTATTATTTCGCAGTTGATCACTGTCGTAAGATTATTGTCAACCTGTCTTTGCAACGAAATCAAGAAATGCTTCGATACGCTGCAAACATATCGCGTTTTTACAGTTTCTGTTCTTCGTGATGTTAATGTTACGCTAATGTTAAAATATTAAAAAATATCATAATTAGTATTTTAATTACAAATATCTGTACACATTTTGCGAACTAGCCTTGGAAATACGTCTGGAATTCGGAACACTGGCGACATGAAATTCAAAATGTTTTTCGAACTATGTCCTCTTTTAATGCAAAATTTGGTGTGGATCCACTAACTGCGAATGAAAGCTGAAATTCGTTTTTAATTCACTGCCCTTGTACATACAGTATATGTGTAATCACAAATTGCGTTCCATGTGCAGTGATATAAAATTTATTAAAATGTTTCATTTTTAATTTATACTTTTAATATCTTCGCGTTAAACAGCTTATGGCTTCCGTCTGAAGGTCGCAAGAAAATAACAAAATTTCTAATCCTAATAGGAGAAGTCTGAAAGAAATTATAGGAAACTCGCAAACACTTAAAATTTGTGGGCTTTATCATAATTTCTGCGTTTAGCGCAGTTACGAAACACATCAATCACATTCACTCTTTTAAACTTCACGCTTTTAACACATCAACTGTTTTCGAAAAATCTATTTCAGTAAAATAAAATAGCTTCTGAAGAATATCAGGAAAATAGTTCAAACAATATAGATTATAGAATAAAAAACCGTAACGGATACATCAGTCAATGTCACTTTACAAAAAATATCAATAAAAAATTCAGAGCGAGTGTATTTGAATAAGTAGTTTTGGAAGATTTAGTTTTGACTACTAAGAAGTCAGGAAAGGAGATCTTATATAGAACTCTCATTAATAATGGCGTATCTGATAAATCTGATTGCGCAAAAGAATAGAATTTTCTAGACTTATAGAGAAATTTCCCTCCCATTTCCGACATTGTTAAGCTTCAAAATATCTGATGTGGAACCGCATGACTTCCCTGCACGACCTATTAAATTATACAAACTTTTTTGTTGCATTTCATTTAAATTTATTTCTTCGAATTTCATAGAGATATATTTCTCAATCAATTAACTCAGTTCTCACTTCGGCACAAGGGCAAAAAACATAAAAATTCAAAACGCCTTTATTAGAAATCGTAAAATATTTAAAACCGCAAAACACCAAATACAGTTAAAGACAGTTAGAAAAACAAATTTACCATTAAAACTTCTGTTTCTGTGCAAAAATAACGAATTCGGCCTGCGCGCAGAAAGACAGATTTTTCGGTGCACAAAATTGAAAATTAGTTTTGGTCTCGGCAAAAAGCACTGAAGTTGATGCACAAACGGACAAAATTCACTATTCTACTAAGAGTTTCAAATGTAAACAAATGGCGGCTTCGTTAGGCTTAGTTCCATTTAAAAACCTTTTAAATTGTTGATTACAGTAATTCTTGATTGCAGAACAACTATTGTATGCAAATTAAGTAAAGACATAAAAACCTTAAGTGAAACATAGGAAGAACATAATTCAATAACTTTTAAAGCAAAAAAGGGCACAATTTACCAAAATATAAGAATAAAAAAACTGAGCTCGGTAACAGAGTCGGTATATATATATATATGTATGTGTGGGGGTGTGTTTGGTGCGGCCTACTGCAACCAAAACGGGAGGTTATAAAATTTCAAAGTTCTCCGGGTAGTTGTTTTTGAGTTATACGAGATACATACATATGTAGGTACGTTCGTAAAATATCACTTCTGAATCCATTTTAAATCCATTTTACAATCCGTTTTGAAAAACAAAGAGTCTCTTATTCTCTTCGTACGTACAAAGAAGTCAGAAAGAAACTAATAGTATTACTGACTAAACAATTTCCGAATTAAATATGGATAAAGCATACTTTTGTAATTTCTATTAAATAAGAAAGGACTCTGTTGTGAATGAGTAGTAAACTTTCAATTTGTTTATGTGGTGAAATCATATTAAATATCCAAGTTAAATGTCTATAGTAGTTAGTCTATTTGCTGAATTATTATAAACAGTGTATAAATAGACTGTTAGAATCTAGAGACGTTTTGAGAACAGCAAATGAGTTAAAATTGAGTTGAATATACTAGGTCGTAGACTTTTAGTAAAATGTTTATTTCTCTGATTATTGTAAATATCACAATCCTCTGTTACGTTTTTCGTCAGAAATGAAGCTGTCTTTATAACAGTTGTAATGTCCAAATTCGATTTATCTAGACTAATCTTTCAGGCTTATTTTGTCGATTTATATACACTTGCCAATTTACCTTGATAAAACGTGAATAAACGCCAATAGCAATCTGATCTCAAATGAAGACAAATTAATGTGCGACTTGTTTTAATTTTCTTATTCTTTACGTTTCATTAAAATACAAATATAGCACTTATCACCTTTTATCAGCTGTAATTTGGACATTACGGAGTTTACTACAATTATAAGTAATATTTTTTTTGTAATTATAAGTTATTTTTTTCTAAATATCACATTCAACATTTTTTAATCTTATACTTTTATGATAAGTACAGTCTTTTTTACTTCCTTGTACGAAATAAAGGAAGTACTGCAATCTTGAAAAGTTCCGGGTACGATATTTCAACGAAAATATCCATTTCGAGCGTTACTGAATGCAATTTAAAGATGATTTTGCGTGACATCTGTACGTAAGGACAGAATAAGGGCTGTTTTCCCACACATGAATGATATAACTCATTTAAATGACATTTAGAATATAATTTTTGTGGCGTCTGTACGTGCTTGCGTATGCATCTCGAATAACTCAAAAACGAGCAGTCTCAAAACGTTGAAATTTGGTATTATAAGGCTGCTATAACATGTAGTTGTGCACCTCCATTTTTAGTTGCAATCGGCAGCATACATGTATATACTTGTTTGGATCCGTGAGCTTAGTTTCTTTATTCTTATATGTTGGTATATTGTACATTTTTTTGCTTTCAATATGATTGAATTATGTTATTCTTAACTTCCGTTAAAGGTTTTTATGCCTTTAGTTAATCTACATGCAGTATTTGTAGAATTATCAACAATTTAAACGTTCTTTAAGTGCGGCTAATTCTAACTTTTTATCATAGCAGCCATATTTGTTTACATTTGAAATTTAGCAGAATAGTGAATTAATTCTTTCTGCCCTCAACTGTCTTTTTGTCGAGTGGGATCGAAAGCAAACTCTTAGTTTTGTTCACGGAAAAATCTACCTGCTTGCCTGCTAGCCGAATTGCTTGTTTTTGCTTACAAACTGTAATTTTAATACTAAAAATTGTTTTTTAATTGTTTTGACTGTACTTCGTGTTTTATGTTTTTTATATCTTTCAATTTTTAATGAAAATATTTTGAGTTTTTATCTATTTTTGTCTTGCCGCGAAGTGAAAACTGAATTAATCGAATGAGAAATATATCTCTAATGAGATTCGAGGAAATAAGTGTTTCGTATTAGGGCAAATATTGTCGCCTGTTTGTCTCGGATACAAGTGTATAATTTAATATTCCGTACAAGGAAGTCATGTGGTGTACACATCAGTTTTGTTTTTAAATATGAAATAATGATAATGTTTATGAAACCAGCAAGACGAAAGCGTCTCAAATTTGATTATTATGTAGTATATCACTCATAATTGTAGCAATTGCTATGAAAAAGTAATGTCTGCCAATGTCATCTATTGGCCATTTTAAAATGAGAAAAATTTCCATCGAATTCACTTTATTTTCGCCACAAGCATGATAATGCAAGTCACTAAAATAGAATAATTTCTTAACATAGAAATTATAAATCGAAAACGTTTCAAGGGTTGGATTTATATTTTGTGCATACGTGGTGCACACAAAATCTTTATCGACTTTTTATTGTAGCAACACTAGTCGTACCCTTAGACTTGCAATTAGAAAATTGTTTTACATGACGCAAAGATTTAGCATTTTTAAATTTTAAGAAATCAATTTGGTGAAAATTATATCATCTTACTTTTTATAAAATTACTACAGTCTCTATTCTTGATCGTTTAGGACAATTTTATACACGTTGTAAAAAATAAATAAATCAAAAAAAATAATGCAATATATAAGTGTTGTTTCCTTGCATTAACCAAAAATGATTATTAGTGTTTGTAAACATAATTAAAAAATTTTTAGATCTATTCCATATAAAAGTAAAGAAATTGCATCAGATTTAAATATTAGAAAATATTTACCTTGTCTTCGTATTGTATAAATTTATTGCAGACGATAGCATAGTATCTCCTGTTTTTTTTTTTTTTGATGTTTGTTAAATGTAATGAGACACAGAAAGATTAGCGCTTATAAAAACACATAAATAACAATAATAGTATTAAATGATGAGCTTCAAAACACACACTGGAGCACTCAGAAACAATTACTTTATGAAGTAAGGTACTTTCTAAACTTCGAGCAGCACTCTCAGTCGACATCATTTTTATGGTATGTGCGAGGAAATTTCGCTTGTTATTTTCTATAATGACCTAATTAAGCTGTCTATAGCGGAAAACAGGTTCATCGTATAAATGTTTGTTTCGTATGGAGATAAGGTCAAAGGTTTTTGTATAGGATAAAACGATTTAATACAAAGATGCACATGCCTGACATATCTGAAGAAAGATAACTTTAGTTTTTATTAAAAAATTAGGTATTATTCAGTTTTAAAAAACTATTTTTTTATTTTTTAATGACAAATCTATTTTTGAAACTTACAGTTCAAATATGTTTATTTAAAATAATAAGAATGTAATTTGTTAGAAGAAAAGACGAATTTTTTTTATTAGTCCGGATTTGTGTTGAAGCTTTTGTTTTATTAAAAGATGTAATGTAACGAATTACATATAAATTATAATGGAATCTCAAATTAAATTTGGTAAATCATATTAGTATGCCTTGGCATACTGTGACCGTTGGCTCATTTTATATGGTCCATGGAGAGTATTCTAGTTTTTCACAACAATTCATAGTTTCTACCTTTTAAACCTCCTTTAAGTAAGTAATACAACATTTTCAATTTCTTAGGTTGTGAACCCTTTTATAATTTCTAACTTTTTTTAAATTAAAGAGGAAGTTGAAGTTAACAGTGTGTTCACAGATCGCTCAATGCAAATTGGTGATGCAACGAGTGTGATATAATTTGAGAAAAATATTACGCATTTGCATTGTGATACTAATGTACAGTATTTCGATACTCGTTAAGAAATCTGTAAATTTTAGGATGCTCTTAGTTCGGAAAGTTTAACAAACCTTTCGATTTTGCAACTCAATTTTTAATTTGTTTTAATAAACATTAAAATTGGAACAAAGTTTTACGATTAGGTACCACAAATTATTATTTATAAGCATTTTTAAAAGTTTGCTCGGTAAATTAATACACGAAATTTAAAACAAAATGCGACAAATAGAAAACGTTCGTCTCATGAAATCTTTACTTATTTGATGTTAGAATTTACTTTTTATGAAAATAAACACGTATATCTAAAAAGTCTATTTCATCGGCAGACCGCAGTATTTTAAATCCCTAATGTGGCCGTGCGGCCAAATGTGCTCAGGCCTGTATTATAGTAATGTATTCACCGTAATCAGAAATATATTCGTACTGTATTAATGGTTTTATTTGCACTAAAATATTTTCGGGTAAACTAAGGCCTGGTGATATATATATATGTATATTTTGCCAATGGCGGGCACTCAGCCGACTTCGGCTTGGCCACTAGTAAGACCAGTGTTGTGGTCACTTTACTAGGGAGGCATCTAATACACAGTCCAGTCACATTAATGTGACCATCTGTCAAAAGCCAGAATAACCACCTTTCGCAGAGCGGACTGCAGCGAGACGTGCAGGAAGAGAGTCACATAGGTCCCTGAAGGTGTTCTCTGGGATGTTGAGCCATGCCGACTCTAATGCCGTGGCCAGCTGCGCTAGATTACGCGGTTGAGGATCCATGGCGCGAACAACTCGATCGAGATGGTCCCACAGATGCTCGATTGGGTTTAAGTCAGGTGGGTTTGCTGGCCAGGGGAGGACGGTAAACTCATCCTGGTGCTCTTCGAACCACGCACGTACACTGGCAGCTGTATGGCACCTCGCATTGTCCTGCTGGAAGATGCCATCATCCTGAGGAAAAACAATGCGCATGTAGGGGTGAACATGGTCCGCAAGGACAGATGCGTACTTGTATTGATCCATTGTGCCTTCCACAATGATCAGTGAACCTAGAGAATGCCAGGAAAACATTCCCCAGACCATAATGCTCCCGCCTCCAGCTTGGACCGTTCCGGCAATGGTTGCAGGGTGGTTCCTTTCAGAGGTTTCACGCCTTATACGCCAACGTCCATCTGTCCGATGGAGCATAAAACGCGATTCATCCGAAAACGCAACCTGTCGCCACTCAGTGGACGTCCAGCTGCTGTACTGGCGTGCAAATTCTAGCCTTCGCCGTCGATGAACAGCAGTCAGCATAGGTGCACGAACCAGGCGTCTGCTTCGGAGGCCCAGACGCAGCAATGTTCGCTGAATAGTACTTTGGGAGACACTTTTGGTAGCCCCTTGGTTCATTTTGGTGGTCAGTTGCTCAACGGTAGCCCGTCTATCTGCCCGAACGCATCTCCGCAACCGTCGTTCGCCTCTGTCATCTATGGCCCGTGGTGCACCACATTTGCCACGTCCCTGATTTTGGACAGTCCCATTTTGCCATGCACGGTACACTTTTACCACGGCGGCACGCGAACAGTTCACAAACTCAGCCGTTTCGGAAATGCTTCCACCCTTGGCCCGAAAGCCAATGATCATGCCCTTTTGGAAGTCGGATAAATCGCTTCGTTTCTGCATTACGCCAACGATTGAAATGTTTTCCGAAGCCCTCACACACCCTTTATATACGCTCAACTGCACTGTGCTGCCACCTGCCTTCTGTGATTGGTTATTTAACTATGACATGGAAAGTACGTGGTGGTCACATTAATGTGACTGGACTGTGTAGGTGGGCTACCTTTGCCTCCTATGAAGGACAATTACAGCCAAGGATATATATATATATATATTAATCAGTCATTTCACTCATGTAATACGTTAATAGCTGTAAACGCATTTCGATATTTTGCCATAAAATAATTAATTAATAATGAATCAGTTTTAGTCACATTCTTGAAGAGAACAAATAATTTAGTATTTTTGTTGCGCTCACTTGGATTAAATAGAGCTTTTTATTTGTGATGGATTTCTGAATAACATTTTTTTAAAGAAGAAAGTAAAAACACATTTTCTCAGAAAAAGAAATTGAAAGTTTCCTGTTTCATCGATACACTTTCGGTTTCAAGAAAACGTAAACAGAACATTTTTTCTTTCCATTTTTTTACTTGGATTCTGATGTAACAGCTATCGTATTTTCTACTGTCATTGTGAGTTTCTTTTAAAAGGTTTTCTTCGGAGATAGTATACGTGTTTTAGAATGTATTCTCTGAATGTTAATTAATATTCAAAGAATACATTTCCTAGCAGAATCGATTAAAATGTCTGTCACAGCTTCTTTCCATATTGGAGGTGCGGTGCCTTGTTGTAGGGATTTGATCATTTACATAATCACACAAGTATTTCTTTCAGAACAGGGGTAAAGTTTTTAATTTAGCTTTATAAAGATTTGATACCACCTAATAAAGGTGGAGTCAGAAAGCTGATATTAGATCTTTAAATTTCTCACTTTAACAAAATAAGAAATTTAAAATGAATAAATATAATTTCTTTTGGCTTGTATTTTCATTCTATACTTTTAATATATTGTCACGAATTTTGTACATAGACAGTTGATTTTGGTGCAATTATGTGTGAAATTATTGTATTTTTCTGTGTAATGTAACGCTAAACTTCTAAAGAGAGAAACTATACTGGAAAAGTAAGAATACAGGGACAAGTCCATTTAACATTGAGTAAATGAATATCTGCCGCCCAACTGGTATAGTGGTTAGCGTCGTTGACTGCCGTGACGAAGGGCTCGGTTCGAACCCCGGAGAAGGCATGGATGTTTGTAAATGTATAGTGTCGGTGCGATACGGCGGCACTTTAAATAAGCGGCGAACCGAAAGTCCTCTCGTGTGGATTGGTGGGAGAGTAGAAGGGTGGGAGACCCTTGGATTCCCCCCACGAGGTGCTCTCCCTCAAAATTGGGGGGGGAATAGAAGCCCAACCTCTCTTCGGAGTAGGCTCTGGCAATCATTCTTCCATGTGGTAATGGACACGACAACAACAATAACAACAACAACAACAAATGGATATCTAAGCAGTTTGGGGAGATATCGTCAAGCTGACCACGGTTTGGGCGACTTAATTTTCCCCAAATTTGGCGACAAATTGCCAAATGTCACCAAGGCGGCTATTTAGTTCGGTCTGTAATTCAATAAATGCAATTGCCCTGATATTGTTTTCCAGTAATTTTGAGAAGCAGAAAGTACTAGAAATATCGCGGCGACCTGTTGAAAACTATACAAGGCCAGAGAGAGCATCAGTTCTGAGTTAATGTTGGATGCGAGTTGTTAGTTCATATCTCCGTCTTAGCTTTCTCTTTAAACGCGCTTTGCATTGCGTGGTATTTAACGTTCTTAACAGTTTGAAGTGTGACTGTTGACTGTTACTCTGTGATACTGTAAACATCTGTACGAGTACTTCTATGGAAATTTCAGAACTTCGAAGTGTTTCATTTGATAAAAATAAATTTTATTAGCCTTTCATCGGACCTGTGGGCACTCAATCTACTATTACGAACGCGTACGCACACGACAATATGTCTAAGACATGTAATTTGCATAAAAATCCATTTAGATATAATTTATAGCATTTCCGAATGTTTAAGTTTTAAGAAATCGCATTATTTAGGAAAACATGTTTCTAACATATGCGTTTTGTTCCTCCGTGTAATAATTACTCGGCTCCTGCTTTTACATTAAATTCTTTGCCTGAATTTCCTTTCTGTGAATGTGCACATTCAGAAATGAAGGAACTTTATTGCCACTTTTAAACTGCTTTTAGTTCTCTTCTGAGACTGTGTTAAAATGTTTCTTTTACAGCAGATGAAAAGCGCGATTAAGTAATAAAATAGCTAAGCAATTTAGAGGAATATAAGCACGAAATGTGGATTTAACAGGTAGGATTTAAGCGATTTCTTCAAAAAATGTAGTGGTACAGCTAAGTATTCTAGAAGCTATGAAGCGTAAATAAAATTGTAATTTTTGAAACTTCGTAAATAAAGAAATGGAATTTCGGTTTGGTGTCTTGACTCTAAGATATCTCGATAATGCGGGATTTTATTTTAAAAGCGTTTTTTTTTCAATTATTCGTAGCTTAGTTGTCTATTGTTTGGGAAACAAACAAAAGTTGTCATTCAAGCATTGAAATTTTCTTTTATTTTTGGAATGAAGTCGTAAATCTTTCTTTCTCCTTTGCGAAATTTATCCGATATTTTAATTAATTAGTTAGAGACGCTTATTTTTCGTTAACAATAACAATCTGTTTTCGTTTGGTTTCGTCTAAATTAATTTAATTAAGATATCTGCAATCTAGCTTGCTCTCGTCAGTCACGTACCCAAGTAGAAGGCAAATTATAAACATTTTTAAACCACTCTGCATTGAGTTCTGTAAAATTTCTTTCAAAGAAACTTATAAGGCGTGCAATTTCGTTTACAGTTTTTTTAGCAACAATTTTATAGCAGCAATTTCCTGATAAGAATATTTGAAACATGTCCCGTTGCTTAAAATAATTGCTTTTGCTTTGTATTAATCTACGATAATAAAAGACAGTAATCTTAACATACAGTAATCTTAACATAATTTTTAAGTATCTGAATATTTGTAGTATTGTGAAATATTTCTTGTTCGGACATTTTTAAAATGAAAAGCATTCTACTCTTGCAACATTTCACTACAATAACACATAATAATTCGTAAGTTATGTAGAGACATTAGGTTATTTCGGAAGCAGGAGAGATGAAATATTGAGCAATTCCCTTGCCAGGATTGGAACCACGGATCTCTCGAATACGCGCCGAGCGTGCTGACCACTAAACCACAAAGGCATGACAAGAAAGCGGGAGAAATACCTTATAGTTGTTCGCATAAGTAATAGCATTATTTGCATTAGTATAATATACAGTAGACGATACATTATTTGCAGAACACTGTCGCAATTGCTGTACATTTCTGTAAATGTACAGGAACAGTGTCTGTAATAATGTTATTAACTATTACATTAATTATAAGTAATTAATATTGTATTTATTTGAAATTTGTTTTGTTTAGTGTAGTTCGCTTTGTTATATATTTGTTTTTATTTATTTCCTTATTCATTTAATCGGTGCCTTTTATATAGCACTTTTATGTTTATTTGTTGTGTATTTTATTCAGTCATGAACTTGAAGGTCATTTCATATGTTTGCAATGTTTATTTCAAGTGTTATGTGGTAACGCTTTTAATTCGGAATTGATTGACGTGGCAATTATAAGAACAGTTCACGTAGAACCAAAGATATGGGTACATATCCCGCTAATGGGCCTTGGTTACAACATGGGCACCAATATAATATCCGATGTTTTCTTGCCAACTGGGCGATATTCTGGTAGTTTTTGGAAAAGCAGTTTCCGGAATTCTGAATAGGATTTTTCGCAAAATTTTAAGTAATGCTTACTGCTTCTCTTGTTAACTATTCCCTATAAATGAGACGCTGTCATCTGCAGTGATCCAGCCATCTCGATGGAGAGTTTTAATATGTTTACACTGTTAACTTCTGCTTGAAAATTTAGCTAGGATAGCGAATTAACCTGTCTGCGACATTTGTCTCGTTTTAAGGAAAATAACTCGTTATTTCTACTTTTCCCTTCTTCGATTACTTACAGCTGTTTCCTTTGTCCTAAGAGCTATTATTTATCTCAATGATGACTTAATAAAGTTCATTTAGACTAATTATTTAAAGAACCCACAGTACGCAATACTATTCTATTATCGCCGTTTTGGACTGACCATCCGATACTTAGGAGAGATTCTGTGTGTCATTCTGAGCTCTGAGCTCAGATTCAAATTCTAAAGATCGAATTCTTGTATAGGACTGTCTATTCTATAGCACATGCTTGTTGTATATGTTGAACTGCCACGATGTCTATACAAGTTGGTAACAGAAGAAAAAAAAACATTTCAACACTGAATTGTTTTCGAACGATGTTTAATGCGAATTTGCTAAATTGCTCAGCTAGGACATATGCCTCAAATGCTTTTGAACAACAGTATTAGCAAAAATCTTAAATTTCATTACGCTTTTCACAGGAATTGCGTTCCGAAACGTACGGTGAGGCACATTGAACAGCAAACTGTTTTGAGTGATAGTTAATCAAAAAATATAAACTTTCAAAATCGTTATCATTAATGTCTTCTCCTTCCAAACCATTATCACCTTCAGTCTTTTCAGTCCGTAGGGGCAATTTGCACAGAAGGAATATTAATTTCGTTTTGCTATTTTGCTTCGGTTCTCTATAAACTTTGTTTCACTTTTCAAACTGTTGCCACCAAATATTATCACCCTGTATATATTTAAAGAAATTAAACAATGAAGGGTCTGCATAAATGTATGTATGTTTCTCGCACTGTGATAAAACAACGGTACATAGAGACATCAATTTTGAATACTGAAAGTTACCACCCGAATATGGGCATCTGGAAGCCCAAATTTGAAATTTAAAATTTGTTTTTTCTCAGTTTCAAATTTTGTTAAACTTTAACTAAATTTTGATTAACAAACTCAAGAATTTCGAAACGAGCAGTGGCAACGTTGTCCAGAAAAAACATTTTTATATCCAGCGCGCGAGAATGATCGGAAATTCTAAAGCTATGCTCATTTTAAAATTATTTTGCGATATTGCTCTTCAAGCGAATTTTATGGTTTAAGCGAAAAGAACATGATATTTAATAAATAAAAGTAACACGCAAAATGTTACAAAAACACTCCTTTGGACGTAATTTAAAATCTGAAACCTATCAAATTTTTCTTTTTTTTTTATTTATTTTTTGAATATTCGTTACTATAAGAAGCTCTGTTATAAATTAATCGTCATCTACAAAGACTTTCTTAAAGTATTTTATGTGTCACTTTGTCAGGACTGCATGTTCAGTGCATATTCTTTGAAAACATCTTCGTGAACTCCTTAAGTCCTGATCTGGAACAGGGAGCTGAATGCAGCTATGTTCTGTGGTAGAAGGCTGTGATTCAGTGGTAGAATAACTGCTCTTTAAAGGGATTTAAAATCCTCTTTTATTAAATCACTATTATTTACAAACCACTTCCCAACTCGGGAGGGATACAGAAAGTAAAAGAAAACACTTGGGTCTAAAGTGAACAATCAGATAAATTTAAAACTAAAGCTAAATAGAAATTAAATAGTCGTCCCTCACAGAGCTTATAACGCGAGGTTGGCCTCTAACTAAATGGTGCGTAGCAAGATTTATTAATACTGACGCACTTGGATTTATTTCAATAAGCAATCACGTAAAGCGCTATGGCTTAGAATTTAAATGCTAGCTAGTCAAGCGAACGTCGAATAGAGTGACCGTGATCTGAGACTAAAAGCTCTCTCGCACTGAGAGGTTTCTACCTCTTGCTTAAATAGTCGTTGGCTCCACTTCAAATTAGCATAAAGCTGAAAACGCATGCTTCTTCTAACGGGAAGTTGAAAATGAGAAGGGATAGAAAGATTTAAATTAAAATGAAACTTTGTTAGTTTAACTAAACCTTACAACTTTACTAACATTTTTATAGATATTTTATAAAACAAGACAGCAAAGAAGACTGTTACGTATAAAACGATTATCTCTGTAAATAAGAAATCTGTTGCTGAAGAATGAAATTCAGATTTGACTGAGACTTAAAGACTGTGAAAAACAGGACACCAATAAGAAAAGAAGCCTTTTCTTAATGAGAAGTCTTCTCGTACATAATGACATGTGCAGTTTAATTTCCGAAAACAAGGCGACTGCTTTGCTCTGAATAAATTAAAAGGAAGTAAAATAAACAGAAACAATGTTTGCAATAGAAACAATTAGGAATAATATCAATTTATTTGACTTTCCTTTAGAATGTTACTATACTCTTCATCATTTTCACTTTCAGTTATTTTTACTTTTCTGCAACTTAAATGTCATTTACAATAAGTGTTTAGGCATGCACAAGCTAACATTCCATGCGATGTTTGCAATGTTTTGACTTTCTTATTACTTGTTTTGTAAAAAACAAACGTTAAGCTTAGAAGTGGACAATTTTTTTAAAAGCTGATTCAAAGCTATCATAATAAAATGAATATCATGTGCAATCAACACAAGTAAAAAGCAATGAAATTAATCTTAAAAAAACATCTGTTATTATAAGGTATTTTCTCCCTTATTTTGGCATACTTTCATGTATAACGGTAGCACACTCGGCGCGTATTCGAGGGGTCCAGGATCAAGTCCCGGCGAAGGCATTGCACATTTTCACGTCTCCAGGTTCAAAATACTCTAATGACTTTCTCTACACATTCATTACATTATTAGATATTAAGTAAGATACATTATTAGATATAAAGCAATAATTACATTATTAGATGTAAAGCAATAATGGGATTTAAGATTTCATAAAAATCTTGTTTCAATTAAGGAGCGATTTAAGAAGCAGTAAAATCAGTATTTCAAAATTTAGACAGAGATCTAAATTTTATGAATTCAGTTCGATAATTTTCGATCGCGTATGTTTGAATTTCAGTACTATATTTGCTTTGTTAGAAGAATCACAGTTGGTGAGCATGTAAAAAAGTCTGAATCTGATAGATCCCTTTAATTTTAATTTCAGATATGTTAAAAAACGATGCGTCAAACAACGTTCCTGAATAACAGCTTTTAAATTATTTCTCTCATGTACACGTTGATGTTCGCGTTCACGTACATGCTTACGTACATGTTCCTAAGAAATATTCTGCACTGCCGAGTTTTTTTTTTCTTTTAATTTAAATTTAAATATTTAAAATTTTTCTAGATTGCTATTTCATGCACTTAACGAATCATAACTTTAGCTATCATTGATAAATTTCTGGTCAAATGTGATTCTGTATTTCCAGTTTTAGTTCATTGGTACTAATTAAAATCCATAAATTAAATACAGTTTGTCTTAAAATGAATGCCATAAAAATTCAAATATCTAATCCACGAATTTGTTTTTCGCTAGAGAAACATAATTACTTAAATTGTCCCTTTTAAGAAGAAACGTGAATTTGGTTTAATGTTATATTTTCTTATTCTCGAAAAGTATTTCATTAAAGGGGCAGGTTATTTTAAAATATTAGAATATGCCAATGATGTAGCACTTTTCAAGGTCCGCACCTTTACAGTTAACTAGCTTATAGCTGACTACTTTATAAGCGTAAACATTTGTGAACTTATTTCGATATTCTTAATATTGCATTTTTCCTTTCTCTTTACGTAACCGATGTTAATACATTTTAAGCAAAATATTGCTTTTTTAATGGCCATAAAATTGTAACATGTAACATTGCAACAGTCGTTTTTTAAAAAAATACGCATAATTAAAATGAACTACTTTTAAAAACTCTTGAATAACATTTTTAAAATTTTCCAACCCCAAACCGACTGATTTTCAAATAATATTAATGGGTAATTTCGAAAATATTTATGCAAAAATATCATAGTTATTCATTTTATAGCCACATAAGATTTACACAACTAATCAAAGTTTCTTGGTATTCTAACCTATTCCAGAGGAACCGTGCACGAAAGCAAAAACTTACACTTTTCTTAGACGTCACAACTCAAAGATGTAATTATCTTCAAATCCTATATAAGGACATCATTTCCTTCATATTTATAAAGAAATACAAATATATATTAATAAGTTTGTAATTAGGCAAACTTATATATTTAAACAGTACATAATTAACAAAATTTCAAACATGATGCAAAATGAACATTTAAAATTTTCATATGATTTCAGATTTAATTATAACTCTAACAATATCTGTATCAGAAGCACAGAAACTGAAAAATTTTATACAGATATAATGTTTACAGAATTAATCAAAAAATTTCAAAATAGATAGAAATCATTCACGCAAACAAAAAAATTGCACTTATATCAAATGTTAATTGAAAAATGAAATGAGTTTGAAATTTTGTAAGCACATTACTTCCTTAAAATATTTTAATTAATAAGCATTTAGCTAGAAATTCTAATAAGTTCATTTTTCTACATTTCATTTTTATATATAACTGTATAAAACTACACGCACACACATATATATATTTTCAGCGTACCTCCTCCTGACGACGTTATGTTGGAATTGATTGAATTCCTCGTTTTCATGTTCATTTTTTATTTTCTCTGTTTTTGATTCTGATGGGTTATTTTAATTTTAATTTTACATCTACATAATTATAATTATACATTTAGAGGATCTTTTCAGATTTATGTATCTAAATTTAATTTTTTAGTCTTTGTGAAAAATTAGTTCTAAATTTCTTTCTGTATGTTTTTACTGATCACCTTTCTCCGATAAAATGCGCAAACATTCTTGGAATAATTTAATTTCTTAGTTATAAATTTTTATCGTATATATTATATATATACTGAAT
>KK113801.1:184975-267763 GCA_000611955.2 Stegodyphus mimosarum
CTAGAATATTTTTATTTTAATTTCAGATATATATTCATATATCTGATATATATATATATATTAGTTTACTGCATATGTTAACTAAATGCTATTATCTTATATACAAATATATATATATATCTATACGATAACAGCATTTAGTTAACATATGCAGTAAACTGATGAGTGATGAGTGCTTAACTAGAGGAGATATTATTTTGCAATCACCAGTGGACTGAGAATTAGAAGATTACTGAAAACCTCAATTACGTGGCAGATGCCGGGAAATTTGAAGAATCATAAAATCACTTAATATTCCAAATATATTCTTATCACTTGATGTACTTCACAATGGGGTCAATCTGCACCCCGCAATTTTGATAATGGTGCATTACATTTTTAACAAAAGCAGCCAAACAAAAGACATCCTTTAGGTAGCAAGCATAGACAGAAAAAGAGGGAGGGTATTGCAACAGTATTTATAGTAAACGTTTTCATTAATCTGATTGGTTAAAACTTATAGGCAATGCAGAAGTTTTGAGGCGACATATTGCGGAATTAGTTTTCAGATAGGACGCAGTTTCGAGAAAGTTATTACCACAGAGAAAGTACTCAAATTAAAAATGAGCAATCAAGAGGCTTTTTAAGTTGTAATTTTGCTTTTTATATTTTTTATCTTACATATGTAGATATATTGAATTCTACTAGATCCTTTTAATTTCAGATATATATGTAATAAAAATAAGACTTTGCAATACTGATGATGTAGAACGCAGAAAAAGTTGAATCTATAATGAAGAGCAATACTTTTGGTGGCGTAGAATGCTGAAATGCCGATCCTCAATGAATAAGAGACTGGCATCAAGGCAGATTTAATCTTCATTTTATTGCAGTAAACGCGCTGCAGCCACAAACAACTTGGCAACTTGGCATCTGTGCCTCTTTCAAAATGTTTACGTTTTTGATAGCTTTGCAATAGGAAGAGAGCAGCAGATTGCAGTTCAGCTAGGCCAAAGAGTAGAAAGCGATTGTATTATGTTCAGGATGAAATCTTAATTTAGACTGAGTTAGATTTGGTTCTCAGTGCATTTTGATTGGATAATTGATACTGCTGTAAAATTATCATTGGCTGTTTGGGTTTTAGTTCTATTTATATCATCAGAGTTATGTAAGAGTCATATGATATAGAATTATCTCAAAATGACGAATTTGAAAGAGAGATTATTATTTTTATAGAGAAGAGAAATTAATTAACTCTGTTAATTTAAATTGTAATTTATCTTTTACATATTTTTCAAATAGCAGCTACATACAGCCATTTTTTACAGAAGCGAAATTTAAGTGATGGTGTATTTTAAAAGCCTTGCAAAAAACTAAATTCTAATACAAAATCTTGTGGGGTTCCACCCTTTTATTTTACAGTTCAGTGGGAGGAATCTTGCACACCGATAAGTGAATGAGCGTGTGAACAGAGACTAAAATTTAAGAAGGGTTAACTACCCTTTACTTCTCAAAATAAGGATAAACACAGCCTATCTCAGAGAGTACGGCAGAGCCTCCACTTGGGCTTGAACTCAAATTAATAAGAACTAAAGCTTAACTAATGCTTAACTAAAAGATGTAGCCGAAGCTATCAGAATTCTAAGTAGTTAGCCCCTAAATTGGAATTCAGTAGGCGAAGCTATCAAGGGCCTGAGTAGTAATAGCTTAGAGAGAGATGAAGGCCAAAGGCAAACGCGCGCTAGTCAGAAACTCTGACTCTCTAACGAAATCAGTGAAATATCGACTTAAATACTACTCTTTCTCATTTGCATTAAACGCGCTTCTTAAAATACATTCTGGTAGGAAATTGTAAGCTGAAGCTAGAAGAGAACTTAAAATAACTGTTATAAAATTAGGATAAATCTTACATCCTATGCAAAGTTCTCTTTCAGTTTTGTCAACATTTAATACATGATTATACTTTAAATGGAATAAGAAAATATAACTGGTATATGGAGAGATTTTCTTAATTTCTGTTTATAACCAGATTTATATTTTTAGAAAGGTTTAATCCTTGATATAAAAGTTACTATAAAATTGCTAAACATTTCTTATGCAAATCTCTCTCTCTCTCTTTTTTTTCTTGTAAAATTGTTTGGAAGAAACCTATTTAGGTATATGAATAAGCAACGTTTTACACAATAAAATAACTGGAAAGATTATAGTTTGATAATTGTTGTTAGGAAAGCAGATGCTAGATCTCTAAGCTCTGCTCATAATCTATGAAAAGGATTCATATTGAATATTTTAGACGAGTATGAAAAGAATTTTGACGAAATAAAATTTTTCTCCCGTGCTTTGAAAAGTTCAGGCTGAGATATTGATACAACAAGTTAAAAAAATATCGTTATTCCGTTGTATAAAAGTTGCTGAGTAAACCATTCTAATATTAAATTCAGCTTGGACGATTTCACTCAAAACTGAAACGTAAGATATATTAAAAATTCTTATGCTACAAAATCATTTTATTAAAGATTTTGCTAGTCAATCTCAAAAGAAATTTTTATTTGTAGTCAGATTAAAGATCAACTTTAAAACTTTGCCTAATTTTATTGAATATGTATTAAAAACTCAATGCAGAATATTTTGTTTAACATTCAGGTCTACCGGCGGTTGAAAGTTAATTACGTTCAACAATAAAACATTATTCTGGCATCAGTTTCATACAACTGGTTATACGCGTTTTTATTGATCTCATAAATACGAGTGGATTCACGTTTGGAAATCCTCTCTGACGAAATTTGATGTTCTATTCCAATCTTCTAACAGATTCTATTTAGTGATATATTTACTAGCCGAAAGAGGCATTATCTCAGAAGGGCTATTAGTCTCGAAAAGCATTTCGCGTCGAATCACTAAAAGCGTTGAATCACCTTTCAAACTGTTGCCACCAAATATTATCGCCCTGTACTATATATTAAGAAATTAAATAATGAAGAATATGTGTGAATGCATATGTTTCTCGCAATGAAAAAAAACAACGATGCCTAGTGTCATTAAATTTTAAATAACGTTGTCTTCCACCCGAACATGGGTAACTGAAAGGCTGACTCTCAAATTTAGAATTTCATTTATTATCCATCTCATATTATTTTAAACTTTAACGAATTTTTTATTAAGAAACTCGAAAACTTAAATTATGTATGCATGTGTAAACGGAAAAACGTCCCTTTGGGTGTAATATAAAGTCTGAAACTTCCACATTTTGTTTGCAGTTTTTTAATAATTTTTTTAATATTTTAAGGTTTTTTTTCGTTTTTTCATAGTGAAATTAAATCATCCATTTAAAAATACAGGCAGAAAAGTAGAACAACGAGTGTATAAAATCTAAAATCCATTACACAGAAAATTTTAAATTTTAGCATTTTTACAAATGTAAATATGAAGTAATGCTTCTAGACTATTTTGCTTTTGATTTAAATCCTTTTTTCGAAATTTGCTTCGATAAGTTAACATACGTTATGTTTTCTGCAACAATAATTTTACAGATAATGAAATTCCTTTAAAGATAATATAAGTAAATTGACGGTATGAGGATTGTTTCTATTTATTTAACCAATTATATATGAAACAATGTTTTTATTCACATTCTTTTAACTGATTATCTGTAAAATTGTGATATTCGAGAACTTTGATAAAATCGTCGCAAGAAAGCTGAGGTAAAAATCATCGAAGGCTTGGGTTCAGGACCAGCCACTTAAACGATGGTTAATCCTACGATTGTTTTAAAATACTTTGTGTAGAACTTGCAGAAAAAGATCAAATTCTGATTATTTTCAAAATACTGCTATTGCAGCCAATTAGAAAATAGCACTTTTCGTTATTAAATTATTTTTGGTTTACCACTGTTTACAAAGTTTCATTATAGCCAGCTTTGTAATTATATATTAATTCTGTTTTGTTTCTACTTTTTCCGTCGGTTGTCATCCGAACGCAGATTAGTTTAAGTATTAATGGTGATCAGAGCTGCAATTTGGCAATCTCTTCAGTAGCTGTGAGTGAAAAAGTTCTGATTTCTTTAGCCGACCGCTTGCGTGGCGAGTGATTTTTGTTTCTATCTGAATATATGATTAGAATACTCATTACTAGACTTTTAGTCAATTTTAGCTTAATGTTTTCTTATACATTTTCTTATCATTTTGTTATATACATTTACATTAAATTATGTAATACATTCAATATACAGGAATTGAAACTTTTCCTTAACAAGGATGAATGTGGACATTTTGATGCAATAATGAACGACAAATGAAATTCATTAACAAGATTTATAATCTGAGATATTATAACCCATATTCATTCGTCGGATCATTTCAATAGACTTAGACAAAGATAATAAAGCAAATGCATCTAACTTAAA
This sequence comes from Stegodyphus mimosarum, assembly GCA_000611955.2. Lineage (NCBI taxonomy): Eukaryota > Metazoa > Arthropoda > Arachnida > Araneae > Eresidae > Stegodyphus > Stegodyphus mimosarum. Next base: position 189,357 of record KK113801.1, read on the forward strand.
AACAAATGGGTAAGTCTGAGGAGTGACTGTAATTTTTGTGTTTAAAAAATATATTAAGAGCAACTGCATGGAACACAGAAAGGCATCTTATATTGTTTTCTTTATTGATAATTTTTAACATTCTCTCTGAAAACATTCCTAGAAATTCTGATGTCTTAAAATATAACATTTTATCCTGTTTTATTGAGTTTCATTTCTAAGTATGTTTAACGTTTCGATCTCTTATCGCCGCTTTAGTACAGGGTGTTTATAAAATCTTGGACTTACTTTGATGTTTAATAACTCATAAAATAATAAAGATAGATTGAAATTAATAACATAAATGGTTAGATAGACTCAAAAAGTTTCATGATCCTTGTCAATGAACTTTCACGTATGCCCCCTCCGTCGCACGGATAATATCAAGTCGATATTCATATTCACGCCATGTACCGGCAAGCATGTCGGCATCCACAGAGGCTATTGCGGTTGTAATTATGGCTTTTAGGTCATCAATGTTTGACACTCTCCTCCTGTAAACGTTGTCATTTACACATCCCCAAAGGAAAACGTCCAGCGGCGTTATATCAGGTGATCTGGGTGGCCAAGGGATTGGAACTCCTCGCCCAATCCATCTTCCTGTAAAATGGTCATTCAAAGAACTACGAACGATGGTACCCCAATGATGTTGTGCACCATCTTGTTCTTGACGTGTGGCTGAAGCTCTTCTAGTTGTGGAAATACAAAGTTTTCCAACATGTCTAAGTATACGACTCATGAGACCATCTTTTCTGTAAAAATGAAAGGCCCAATGACTCGGTCGTGCATTAGTCCACACCACACATTAACCTTTGGGGAATCCCTTTGTGCCTCACGGTATTCACTGGGGTTTTCAGAACCCCATATGCGCACATTATGGCGATTAACAATGCCAGAAAGATGAAAGGATGCTTCCTCGGAGAGCATTATGCGCTTCAGAAATTCATCATCTTCTATCCTCCTTACCATATTTGTTGCATAGGCCATCCTCCTAGGCCTATAATAATAGGCAATAGTTGCCAAAAAATGAGAGAACAATGCAATTAATAAGCTGATGATATTTAGAAAAGTACAGATATTTAGACTGGAAAATGAAATTATCTGAAATTACCCACGAGCGCAGACGATGTTTACAAAAGTAAAAATATTCAAAACTGAAAAGGAAAATATATTAGTTATTCCATCAATAAATGCCATAAGTTTGTTTATATTTTCATTATTTTAGGAGTTATTAAACATCAAAATGGGTCCGGGACTTTATAAACACCCTGTATTATGTGTTGGAGACGAAGAACTGAGACACTGTTTAATAACAGTTTAACAGATTCCTTCTGGAACACTCGAACTTTGTTCCTTTTCGTTATTCTGCTTGGTTCAATGCTTTCAAAGCTGTTTTTCAGCTTGTGGTTTTTACATTCAGCTATCTGATTACCACTGCAATTTTGAATTATACATTAATACACAATGCCTAATAACCTGTAATTTCATCAATTATATTCTCAAAATATAATTACGAATTTGAATATCTTTATGTGCGTGATAAAATAAGTTTCATGTTTTATTGGGTGTGTGATAAATATTTCCTTTTAAAAAGATTATGTCGTAATAATTTGTATAATCGTTGATAAAATTTAAATATATAAAATTTTTGTTACTTTTTAAAATAAGTATTTATTATTAAATAACTTGAGATGACTATACATAGAAACACGAAAAGTCTTTCGAAGTTAATATTGTTTTAGTAATTTTCCATCTACGTCATTTAAAATAGTAAAAATGTATTCAGCATCTTCACAGAGCTGAGTGAAAAATGTGTTAAAGTAATATTTTGGAGCATTAACAAAATTACTTTTACAACTGACAAGTTTTTGAAAACTAGTGTTGGCCAAAGTTATTATGATAATAAAATATAAGAGCTGCAGATTGGTGGTTTTGAAAGGTTATAAGGTATTTCTCCTGCCTCCTTAGCATACCTACTTGGTGTAGTGATGTAGCACACTCCACGCGTATTCGAGAGGTCCATGGTTCGAGTCCTGGAGAGGGAGTTGCTCATTTTCATCTCTCCTGCTTCTAACTAACCTCTACTATGTCTCTACAGTGGCCAAACAAAAAAAAGTTGTGGATGATGATTCTCCACCATCAGAATGCGGAGTATATAAGGTATTTCTCCTGCCTTCTTAGCATGCCTTCGTGGTATAATAGTCAGCACGCTCGGGACGTGTTCTAGAGGTCCGAGTCCCGGCGAAGGCATTGCTCCTTTCTCATCTCTTCTGCTTCAAAAATACCTTAATGACTCTACAAGGTTTTTGCTTCATTCTTTTCAAATTGTTATAAAATGTAGATATTTTATACACTTTGCAGAAAAAACATTCAGTGTGTCTCATTTAATGATACGAATGTTAAATACTGAATTCAAATACAATAAATTTGGAAATTTTAGCATTATTTAATATTATTAAATTATCTGAATGATTAAATACCATCTGAAATAATTAACTGAATGCATTGAACATATTGATATATTTTATTTCAGTGAGATAATAATGCAAGCATAATGTTACATTTTCCTGACCTGCGTCAGCAACTGCGGTTTTAAATCTGGAAGAAAGAACAAAAAATAACCTTGTATCCGTATAGCTTCTTTTCCATTAATAGATCAAATAAAAATATTGAGATTTATGCCTATTCAGGGAAACGAACGGAAGGTTTTGAGTTGCTTCCATTTGAAAGTACACTAGTTTTGCTGAAGATATAGTTTTATTATAATAATTTACGAAAACTCTTTCGATTTCTCGAATTCTTCAACCTGATTGTTTAAAGGGACACGTAAACTATGTTAGGTTAATTTTTTAACAAAACAACTATAGGGAGGAATGCTTTCGTGGATGACTTTTTAAGAGAAGCTGGTTTGAATCCATGTTACACATGGGAAAAGCACGAAAAGCAACCATGCAACCAATCTGGGATTCAATCCCAGGTCGAACTATATGTGCTCAACGATTTTACAGCTCCGTCGCTAGTGTGCCCGACGTAAACCAGCATCGTTGCAGTTTCAAGTGTGTTAGTCTTTCAAAAATGCAATTTTAATTTTTATAACAAGAAATTGTTAGGTTATTAACAAAAACACACTACTTAAGTATTAATGCGACCAACTTGGTAGAAGTTTCTAAATTTTCAGAATGTACCAAACTCTGTCTACTACGCGCATAACCGTTCTTCCGGCAACGTTGCTCATAACAATCTTTCAGTCAAACAACGCTTCCGTATTTTTATGCGTTCCTTTTTATTATATTCCAAGTTTCAACTCTGTTTATAAATAAATCGTAGTAACTTTTGCCTTTAAAATACGAGCCTGTAAAAGTTGCCAGGAATAGATGAAACTGAGGTAAAATTTCAGTAGCAATGCAGAATTTTGCTCAAACTTTTCAAAACGGAACAACGAGGAAATGAGTTTTCTAGATAACCGCTATTGCAGACGTTTGCACGAAGCCTTTTTTTCCACAATTTTCTGATTTTTTTTCAAGAAAACGGATCACTTAGTATTTCGGAAGACGAATAGCGGGAAAAAAAACTGCAGAAATATTTAAATTAGAGTGCGAACGTTTTATTTTTTTTAATTTATCATGTAATCTTATTTAATAATTAAAATTTGTATTTTAAATTCCTAAAGTATGTTTTCTTTTTATATGTTGACAATTTTTATCAACTTAATGATAAACATCGATGATTTGGGAATCTTTCTATGAAATAAGGGCGCCAAACCACCAACTTGTAACCGATAGGTAATTTTTACTTTTTTGGTTGTAAAAATTGCCAAACTGCGCCAAGTTGGCTTCTTTAATATGTAAGTACCAAAAGACGATTAATTTGCTTGTCATTCTCGTATAAAATGCAAAAACTGAATAAGAATTAAGGGTATTGGAATGAAAAGATTCGTGAAAAACTAAAACCTAATCTTAATTTCAATGAAACTTAAATCTGAGAAAATCACGCATGCGTACACATTTTCTTGTTTTAGGAAAAGCATAACATCACAAAACAAATATTCACAGTTTTGATCTAATAAATATAGGCAAACGTGTAACTGATGTATAACACAAGTCTATAGATAATTTTTAATTTTTGGAGTAAGTTTCAATAAACAAAAGTTTGTAAGGAAGAAAAAAAATACGTGTCTTTCGAATATTATTTATTAATAATGATTAAGTAAAATTATTTAGAAAATAACTGGTAATATTTACAAAACAGATGTGATTTTACTTTCAAATAAAAACAAAAGTTTTACCCAGAAAACACATCTCAGTTAGCAAATATTCTATTAATATATTTTTTGCCATCCCAAAACATGAAATTATAATTAGATATCTATAGTTTAAAATGAATCATTATATTGTACTGATAAGCAATTTTTTTTTCAACTTGGCTGATAAAAAAAAATTTTATGCCGTTAGGAAAGGGAACTGTTTATGTGCAGTGTTTGTTCTTTTTGCAGGAAAATGTTACGTTCTTGTCTTGAAAACAAGAAGTTCTCTTTTACAAGATAGTAAAATCGGAATGTAGCAAAGGCGAATTCGCAGGTAATGATAATAATTTTAATTGCATAATAAATTATCTTACGATCTTCCAAAGGAGTAGGTGTGTTTACTTTGGTAATATTAGTTCCATTTACTTATATCAAACAAAACCCCTGCAATGTTTTATGATACAAACAATTATCCTATTAAAATCTAAGAAGCAATTCATAAGCAATCCAAAATTTATTTATGTTTTCATAAGTATAATTTTATTATTATGCAATAAATCACGCAATAAATAAAAATATGAAGCAATTTGTACTTGTATCTTTTTTTAATCATTTCAGAATATTTTAAAAACACTTGACGTAGTATTAAAATTAGACAATATTCACGTTATTAGCTTGATTATAAATAATTCTTTAACGCACGATGTTCACATTAGCAAATGGTTTGCTTAACTGAATCGGCTATTGCATGTTTATTGGAGAAATCAAACAACGACAATCGACATAGCGTTTGTAAATTTTCAGGAACTAGTTTCCATGGTTTAAATGCAGAGCCATCTTCCTCAGCTGCCTAAGTTCAAATTCTTGTTGTTTCTTGGCTGATTCTTTGTTGTTTCACTTCTAAAATAATCTTTGTTTTAACCTAATTTAATGCATGTTGTCTATAAAAAAGTTATTTTTATAAAAGAACCCAGAAACGAGAAACCGAGAAAGATACTATAATTCCATTTTCGAAACTAAGATTAAAAGCTTAGGTTTAAGAAACAGTATTATGTTAATATTTTAAAAAAGGAAAATCTGCTGTCTATTTATTGTTTGAACAAAAAATTATCTAATGTTACTTCTGTTCAAGACTTTCCTGAGGAAACCCATTACGCAGAATTTCCATTCAACAGTTTTAATTTCACGCGACAATGTCTACACCAACAGTTTCGAACTCAGCATCTTGAAATCAACTTTCCTAAAAAATTGATTTGATTTATTTGTATATGCGTAACTTATTGATATGTTAGGGTAGCAGTTCCCTAAAAGGCTTTAACATGTAATCTGTAACATCTAATTCGTGCACATATTACTTAATCCTATTTTATTATGTTATATTATAAGATGAAAAGCACATCATGATCACAAAAGAAGTCTAAAAATACGTGCTTATAGGGTTAAAGCATTGTTTAGAATATATGTATAACAATTAACATGCACCTTATCAAGTCTTTTCTGCATGAAAACATGATGAAGACGTTAAAGATTTGATGTACTGAGTTATGAATGATAAAAAGTTTTTAACTTCATCGTACTAAATAATGCGTTCGGAGACAGTTTTGAGGTATTTAAAGAAATAAAAATGAGCATCTAAAAACCGCTACTGTCTGAAAATTGATGTCTTGAATGATGAAAAGTTAGTTGAATTGTGGTTAATTAATTATAACTTACTTTATTCATACCTTATGCTACTTACCTATTCAAACGTTATATTAGGGGTACCAAATAATTTTTGTAATAAAGTAATAATCATAGTAACCAGAGTAAAATCATAGAGTAAGACGTCCTTTATCTCTCGTTCAAATTTATTACATTGTTAGCGTAAACCCTTACTCAGGATGCACTTTTAAAGATCTTAATGAAAAGTAAATTAAAAAAAAGGCATTTACGTATATAACATCGTTTTACTTTCCTATCACTCACATTTTCATATATGTTCTGCTCGAAAAATATTTGATTTGTAATTAACAATATGGCAACATTATTAAATCAGTGTCTTAAAGTATAGTTAAAATTGAAATTAAAAATAAATACCAGCATTAATAGACTGTTGAGCAAAAATATTGTAATGCCTAACAATATTTTAATACGATTAACTGAAACATTAAATCTTGTAACTGAAAACAGTTTGCAAAATTCAAAATTTCGAACTTGCTTCAAATAATCCTTAAGTATGATAATTTTTGCTTTAATATGGACTGTGATAAATATCATTCAGAAATATGTTTCGCTGTGAAACATATCCATAAGAATATATCACATAGGTTTTGCAATACTTTATAACCTCATATCAAAACAATAAATTTCATATCAGAAATTAATTTGAAAGTGAAACTTACATTTATGTATTTCTCGTAACGCTTAATTAAATAAGCAGACCTTTAAGTACCTATGAGCTAAACATCATATACCAAAAATTATAAAACGCAGAAAGAACTAAAAATTATTCATTTTAAGAATATTTTTTACTAATTCATTAAGCTAACTTCATTATCAACATAGGGAAAAATAATTTGCTGTATTATTCCAAACTCTTAATATTTTCACTTCAAAACAATATAAACCTTGTTCGAATGTAAGTAAATGTCTAGACTACTACTATTATTATTATTCCAGTCTCTTTTGCCTTTGTCAAAAATGCAAGTAATTTGCCTTAATCACTCAATCGGGTGCATAAAAAATGGGAACGCTTGGATTGGCTAGAGAGCTCCTATTAAATAATAGATGCTAAATGACATGATTTTTTGCTCAAGAGTATATTAGCTAATTAACACTGAATGGACAAATTAATGAATTAATTTCAAATCTGAATAAACAGCCTCAAGAAACAGACGGATTTATCATTTACAAATGTGTTATAAAATCAAACCTTGCAACGTGAAAAATTGAAGAGCAACACTTTAGTAATAAAAATAATACGTGTCTAGATTTCTGATGTAGAAGAAAATTTATCATAAAATGAAGGACAATGAATGACTATATCTGAGCAAAAAAGAGACTATCGCTCTCATTTTCTGCGTAAGGCATCGGCTTTCCTGGTATAAAATATTATAAATGACACGTTTAAACTCATTACAAACATCAATAACATTTTCTTTAAAAATAGGTTATATAATCATATAGAATAGTATCTGCAGAACAACTGTTTATTATTTCCATTTGAAATCACCTTTTATTTAAATAAAGTAAAATAAAAATGCAGTTAATGTTCAGAACAATCAGTACCAGATACTACGAACTAAGGTTTTTTAAGAAAATATTTCATAAGTTCGTAAATCGGAACATTTTATAAAGGAATAGGTTACTTCAAAAATCGCTTAAAATTTTTCGTCTAAATTTAATGTAAATTTAATCTGTGTCATTTTTATTGTGCAAATGTTAACTATTTATGCGGATATCAAATGAAACCTCGAAATTGTTTCTTCCTAAAGTTAGCGATTAATAATGTAGAGAAACATTTAAAAAAATCTCTTTTCATCTGTTCCTCTGAATAATAATATTAGTACAAATAAATGAAACTTCCTTGCTATTAACACTATATAAACTATACATAAACGCTCATTAATGTACGCTTTATATATTATTCATACATTTTTTGCTACGTTGAAAATGCTTAAGTGTAATTTTAATATACGTACGTCGCAAACTTGAATACACTGTTTTTATAAACCCCAAGTTAAACTCATTTTCTCCTAAATGTAGTATTTAATAATATAATTAAACATTTATAAAATCTGATTGCATCTGCTACTATGAATAATAATCTGAGTAAAATAAATGAAACTTCTCTGCAAATAAAATTATATACCTATGCATACATTAAAATTTACCCAGACCATTATGCACTATTCAGACATTTTTTAAACGTTGACTATGCTTTGTACTAACGGCAGGTGGTAATAAAGTTTGGCAAGTTGCAAAAGCTTGAACAAATGTCTCTGCCCGTCAAGCACCCACTTGTGGCTCCCACCTGACGCGGTGGAAAAGTGTTACGCAACCGCTGGATATGGAAGAAAACTTACCCACTTTAACCACAGCTGGGAGCGCCGACACGTGTAAAACCAGAGAAAGCACGATAAGGAAGAAAGTCCAACCCGGGTGCTCAACCATTGCTGATACTCCAATCCTTGGGATATCATAAAACTTCGCAGCACTCTCCACTGTTAGGTAGGGCCGCGGGAAGTCTCCATGACTGTGGACATGACTGCTCGGGCGTCATGCCACCGTGTTCGTCTGTTTCCATGACTACAGCGTTTGCTGATCACCTCTCTTGGTGTTCGGAAAGATGATAGCGCCTCTATCGGCGGAGATGGACGTCTTTGTTGTAGGATCTTCTACTAAGGACTCCTATAGAGGAAGGGGAGGAATGTTATCCTGGTTTCTTCAGTGAACTGTTCCTTGGTTCAACTTCAGAATGCTGCCTTGCAAAAACGCTTTCAACGTCAGATAAATAGACTTCAGAAACATGCGAGCTTGAAATCGATAACTATATGGCGGAAATAATTTACAAACATGAAGCAATAAATATCTGAGCAATGGAGGTAACCGTCTCCTATTTTCCTGACAGCATGAATTGGCTTACAGTTTGCTTTCGAATTTACAGTAAATTTTAAGAATATAAAGGTTAAGTCAACCTAAAAATCGGACACATTTTCAACTTTTCAATTCTTCTGCTAAACTTTGGATACATGAATGTCTATTACAAGGAATACGCATCATTTTATATGCTGTATATAGATATATGCATCAATAAGCATATTGAAAGTAATTCTGAATTTCAATTTCAAAGTTTGAGAGGAATACAACTGTTAAGGTAGATTTTCCAAAACTTCAGACACCTAACTTTTAAGAATAACATAGTACGGTTATGTGTTTTTTCATTCAAAGGAAGTTCTGTATTAAGAATATGGTTTTATCATTATAATATGCAAGCTTCAGACAAGATTATATTAATTGTTGCTAAATGCTACTAAATTATTTATTATTCTAATCTCGATATATTAAGCAGTATTTCCTATAAATTGCGCTCATTATATTCAGAAATGTTAACAAAATTTAAAAGAATTTCGGTCTGCAAGTCTGGTTGAAACGTCATGGCTTGATTTATTATCATATATTTACTTATTTTTTATATTCAAAGTTTTTCTTTTCTTATTTCTAGAATTTGTTTTGTTTCTTTGGCTTTCTTTGCTGCGATTTGACTTTATATTTTTAAATATATTTTTTTCGTTCGGTGACCTTGCATTTTAATGCATCTTGCTGTGTTTTATCTCATGATTGTCAGTAATTGCGATTTTATTTCGGAGCACGAACCCCGAAACCTCAGTCGTTCTCTTAGCGACTTTCGGGCTCTGACTCTTTCTAGGTAGTTGTACTTCCAATTACGCCACAAAAATCTTACAAATGTGCTCAATGAGTAGGGCGAAAATCTCCAATATATTTAAAGAAGATATTACTTTAAGTTAATTTTGTTCCCAAGCATGTATTCCGATTTATAACGTAAAATTATGATGTAATTTAATTTTTTTTGTTTAGATTAAAATACTTCAATTAAATCTGTCAGTTGGGAGTTAATTTAATTAGAACGTTTTTGATGCGCGCTACATTATTTTCTTAAAACCATGTTCAAACGTTGCAGATTTTTCATTCAAAAATAGCCTCCATTTTTATACTAAAAAATCATTTACTGACAGCAACTCTACACGCTGTAGGTAATCCTGAACATCCTTCACCCCTAATACAAAATATTCAAAGAGATTTACGAGAGCAAATGCCACATCAAATCAAATTACAGTGGGTTAAAGCTCATGCTGGCCTATTAATAAAGGAAACTGCTGATCGTTTAGCTAAAGATGCAGCCTCCGGACATACTGACGTACAAATAAACATACAGTGGCCTATATCGCATCTCAAGAAGCTCCAGGTCTTAAGTCAATGGCAAAAAGAATGGGACAATAGCCTTACCGGCAGACGCACGTACTACCATCTCTCGTACGTCAACATAGAAAGAAACATTTCTTCTCCATCTTTAGTTCGCTACATTACCGGACATGGGCCTTTTCCTCAATATTATGCAAGACACGGCATCAGTAACACTGATATATGTAGCTGCGGGAAGGTCGGTACACCCGATCATTACGTCACAACTTGTCCTTTGACAGAAGAACTGCACATTCCTTTTCCCAGCACCAATCGACAAGCCTTTTCCAAATTCTTGATAAAGCAACGCCACTTAACTCGCACATTAGTGCGTATCATTGATAAGCTCTCTTCTTTAAATTTGTACTTATGCCAACCATCATAGGACTTTATTCTGCATATAAGCTCCATACGAATCGGCATATAGGATTTCTGCACAACTATACTTCATTACCTAATACTATATATAACCTGTTATAATATTCTGTAGTATATCCATATGTATTTACTTATTGTATCACGCAGCCTTACTACATCCTTTGTATTAATTTTACTTATTAGGCATATCTTACAAATCTGGATCATGGTGCACGTGGTGCTATACTAATTAACCGTATGGTAGAGGCATAGTGCCCACGTCCTCTGTTCCTTATCCTTATCCTTACTGACAGCAATATTTTTATCTAACTTATAAAGCAAATCTCTATGAAAATGAAACAAGCTCGAAATATCCTTTATGAATTATAAAGTATTGGGGGCTTGAAACATAGTCTAACTTAACATAGTATATGATACTTTATAACTCAATTTTAACTATCTTTGTCTAATAAAATTAAATATTATGATAGAATTAGAGTTAACTCTGTATCTTATGGATCTAAGTGATACGTAGTTGTGTAATTTTTCAAAGGCATTGAAAATAACACGCTTTGATAAATATATAAAATATGTCGCTAACAGTTTACCCACAGAAGTATGTGTCTAGCGAGTTGATTAATTAAGCCTCTGTCAAAAGTCTGCTCGCGTTTCCATTTGCATTTCGTTTCATATATCTTAGTTGCCGTTTGTTACATATGACTAAATTGCACGCCTACTACCCCTTTAAACATATGACTGTAAGTACGTAAATATGCAATCCCCAGCTAAGTAAAGGTTCACTGTCCTCATAGTACATAATCTAAACATCTTTTTTTGAGTAGGTAGCTAAGAATTATTTCCAATTATTTTAGAATCTGAGACGATATCTTCCGAGAAAGAAAAAAAAATTAAAACGTTAGTGGTAACAGGAGGTATTTGAAATTGTAATTAAGAAAAGTATCTCTTTCTAAAAGTATGGGTTTCAAAAGTTATTAACTGCATTTTCTAAGTCTTCCTATACTGAAGTTTGCAATGAAGGAGAAAATCCTTTTTTCGGCTCTTGATCGATGAAACTGACGTTTAATTTTCCTTCGTGACCTTGGAGCAAATAAAACAATCTAGACAAGAAATTAAACATGCATGCCATCATTATTTATCACTCTAGTTCCACTAGAATTCGGTGATCTAACTTTTGTTCATATCGCAGAGTTGTTATAAGAGCTATAATAGCTATGATAGATTTTGACACTGAGGCATAAATTCTATTGTATATTATTTAAATATTTTTCCATTGCAATAAGAATTAGCGTCAATTACTTATATGACGAAGAGAAAATTTTTTTTTGTTTCTTTCAAATGTCAATGTGATTTAACTGTGTAGATGGTAGATAATTAGAATTTTCGTAATACGGAACAGGAAAAATGTATTATCTCCTTCCCGGGATTTGCCAGTCCACATCTGGAAGTGCTAACAAAAACAAAATGTACAAGAATGTAATAAATGAATGTGCTCTCTCTCGTTACGACAAATGGAAAAGGGCATGAAATCTACTAAACAAATCTAGGCGTTTACGAAATATAGCCGTCACATTTTCGTTCGGGTGCCACTCTAGAGATCATGAATCCACGAAATGGGAAAAATCAGCTGTTTGGCCACTAGGATTGGAACTAACTGATGTTTAACTGTTAGCTTTTCGTACTAATTACTTATACGAAACGCATACGCGGGATAGGATATAACAATTCTTTGAAACTTCTTAAAGTGAACTTCTTTGCTAACTACTGATATGCTGTTTATTACATAACATATTTTTATTGAAACCTGAATGCAAGACTGCGCAAGTAAACATTTGCAAACTTTACATGTGATATTTAAACCAATTAGAGTGATTTTATTTGTTTAGTTATTTTTTAAATTACTTAATTATTTTTGAATTGATAACAGGTTTAAAAAATCATCCAATGAGGCCAAAATAGGAAACTCATCAAGTAAAGCCGGGAGATATTTTTGCAGCAAAATGGATTTAATTTGAAGACTACGTTCATGGTCAAGGACTTTCATTTGAGGAAAGATTTGTGCTTATATATTTTACAAACATACTTAAAAACCAACATAAATATACACATGTAAAAATACATATATATAATGCATATACATAGTGCAAAATGAACGCGTGGCAACTTATAATATGTGACATTTTAAATATCCAGCTGAAAGTTTAGTCCTGAAGTTTGGAAATTTTTTAAAGAGAAACTGAAGTGCGTAATGCATTGGAAAAAAACACTCTGGGCATTTGGTAAATAGAAGTAGCAAACAAATGTTACTAAATTATTACTTAAATATGGTTTATGATTCTGAGAAGTATAATTGTACAGTAAAATAGAATCCGTAAGGTACTAGGGTTTTTATGAATCATTGTAAGTTTTCTAATTCATGAATTTTAATAGGTTTAATTAGTCAGAAGAAAATTTCAGTTACTATTTCATCAGAAATCGAAGTTCTCATATTCGAATGTTAGAAATCTCAGTAACAAAGTGAAAAGAGACTGCAGAAATGATAGAATAATGCTACGAACAATAATATCTTTGTTTTTCCTTTATTTCTTGTTTATATTTTGTTCTTTTAACTTTCTTATAAGTTACCTTTATTGATCATGACACTAACATTGTTTTAAAATGTTGGCACAAACTCATGCCTGTTTAAGACATTCCTTGTATTTGAGAATGAAATATATATACGTTTAAGCTCAATTGTTACAATTTATCATTTTCGTGGAATAATTTTAGTCTCATTACTGACTTAACATTATTAAATTAATGATTTTTTTTAATATTCGTATGAATTAATTTAATATATAAACAATGCTAAAAGACGCTGACAATCTGTACGAATAAAGTCCATTCTCGTGCATGAAACTTATCACAAAAGACAAATTTTTAAGTTCAATATAAATATGAGAAGTGTTAGAAACGTACTGATTGCAATCCTTGCACAAAGTGTACAAGTGTACGGTTCTAAGCTGTTCTAAATATCAGCTTCTAGAACCGCACAGACAAAAAGACGAATTTTTTTCTCATCTTACATTTTAATGTATAGCAAATATAAATCAAAATGAATATTTAACTAAACTTTTTAATTAACACATTAGTCTGGGATTACACAAATTAACAATAATAAAAATTTAATAGCTACTACTTGCGCTAATATAGAACAAATGTTCCATTTAAATTAAAGGTTGAAATAAAAATAATACATGCACCAATATGCTGTATCTCGACCCTAAATATTCATGAAATGACATCGGTTGGTAAACCTAAAGCTGATGTATTAATTCTGTAGGCAAGTGTAACAGAGCAATCAATTAGCGACAGCTTCCAAAGGCTCTTTATGGAACTCAAGAACTTCATGCGTATAAGTATTGTCTAATCTGTATGCTGCTGGATGTGGGCAAAAGTAAATATGGATAAGTCAACTGAGTTAATTAATATAAAACTGGACGAAAAGCATGTTAAAATATTTTCTTGGAATGCATAAAATATGTTTTAGTTTACGAATTCATACTTAGTTTACTGAAACAGAAAAATTTTAAAGATGAAAATTAAACAAAGTGCTGATTAAACAACGGAACGTTCTAACAATATGTACACAATCAGCAGGATGGAATATTGAACTAGAAACATATTTATATTTCATTAATCCAGGAAACATTCCGCAAAAATATGGTTTATTCATTTGAAATGAGTATGCAAAGAGAAGACATTGGTGGCCAAATGCTGCGCAGATAGGATCCAATTTAAATTTCGAGCTAGCTCTTCGGGCAAACAATGCATTTTGTTTTAGCCAATATTTTGAAACACAACCACGGAATATTTTAGTAGTAACTGCTTTAAATCAGTTGCAATACCTTGTCGATAACTTTGTAAATAGGCTAACAGTGAGACCAACTGTAAGATTTCATGCATCAGAAATTATATCATGGCTGTATTTTTCCATAAAAGAGTTATATATTTGAATTTCAATGTAGGTTTGGATTAGATTATGGCTGAGACAAAGAATAGAACTGCTTTATTCTTAGGTAAAGGTACGACTTCAAGGAAGACATTTCAAGTAAAAATGACTTGTATTCAAGTTACACGTGAGGAGAGCCACTAAAATGCCCATGCAGCCACCTTTTCCACCAAAATCGAAACCCGGGTTTCATTAACAACGTTAATCGGTCTTATACTCGGCCACTGGTGGGCTTTTAAGTTTAATATAATAGGACTGAATAAAAACATTGAAATATAAAATTTCAATGTAATATCAATAAGTGAAAACTAAAATATAACGTTTAATAATATGCTTAAGTGCATTAACAAAGATGCATTACCTGGATGTTTTAGGGGTTCACTGGAAACAAGAAATGAGTTTTCATATATTTTCAGTTGTTTACTACAAATACGAATGCATACAATTAAGAAATATATAGTAAGGTTGCATTAAGATGTTTATATATGTTTAAAAGTATGTATTCTTACTTTAATATATGAGTTCGGTATAAGCCATACTTCCATATAGAAGCGGCGCCTGTAAAGCAAACGTTTTGGCAAATATACTGATACAGCAGGAAAATCTGACGAAAAACTTAGCTTGAATCATGGGGAATAATAACGCAGTTAAACTAAATAAAATTGAATCACTCATTCCGAAATTAATTTTCTCTACTTTCACCTTTAGCTTATTTCTTTGTTTTATTCTTCTGTAGCAAATAAATATTTCAAAAGGAAAGTCTTTAATCTCAAAACATTGTATGCAAAAATATTTAAAAGTATCATTTCCCATCAGAAGATGAATTTATATCCATGCATGAACATGTATCTTATGCATGTTCATGCACGGATAAAACTAAAAATTTATTTATTTTCAGTCGTAATTTTTAACAGTTTTATATGTGGGACCTTTTCTTAAAACCAATAATTGGAATAAAAATAAAAGTTTATCACTCCCATCTGCATGTAGATACCTGAACAAAAGTAAAAGAAACAAAATTAGTAAGAATAACTGAGGAATGAACATGTTCTTGTCTTATTCTGCCTTTAAAAGAATTACTTTTAATTTACACTTATTAAGATTATATGACTGTCTTGAATTTTAAACTGTTTATCCACAGTCATATGATTAAACTTTGATTTAACTATATATATTATTAAATGCCTCGAAAACTTATTTATGTCCTTTCAGTAAACGAATTTCTCACTAATTACGATTACATGACTGTCGAGAATTTTAAATTGTTCATCCACAGTCATATGATTAAACATTGATTTAACTATCAGTATTATTAAATGCCTCGAAAACTTATCTATGTCCTTTCAGTAAACGAATTTCTCACGAATTAAGTTTATATGACTGTCGAGAATTTTAAATTGTTTGTCCACAGTCGTATGATTAAACTTTGATTTAACTATCTATACTATTAAATACCTGGGAAACGTATTTATGTCCTTTCAGTAAACGAATTTCACATCTTGGACAAATTAGGAAATCTTTCAAAATGATAAAAATATTTGATGTAAGCTTCGTGCGCAAGCAATTTAAGATATAAATGCAAAGCTAATCCTTAAAAGCGTAATTATGTTTTAATTTAAATACGCGTATCAGTTTCCTGGTAGCAAATGTTTTTATTAAGTAACGTTATAGGAAATTTTAATTTCCTACCAATTGGCACTACTTCCTAATAGTTGCAGTTGGATATGGATATTTTGTGATCTGTACCTTACCTTTGAACGGAATTAGTTATTAAACTAATACGCTAACAGTAACCATATAATAAAAAAGTCTCTTGAAGCATTAAGTAGAAATCAACATACGCAAGTTAGTTTGCAAATTTTTGCATTTATTAAAAATTTTAATTTATTTTATACTTTTGAAGCAATAATGGTAATGTAATATATACAACAACTACTTTAATTTAGCTCATATTTCCTATCTTATCTTGTTTCAACTTACAAATCCCTACCAGAATGAATTTTAGAAACGCGTTGAATGCAAATGAGTGGAACAGATAGAATTAAAGGAACGTTCAATAACTTCGAGAGAGAGAGTCAGGAATCCTTGAGTAGCACGCGTTTGGGCTACGCCTCTCTAAGCTGTTGTTACGCTCGGCTGTATTATTACGAGCCTTTTGATAGTTTACCGGCTAGTTTAAGATTACGAGTTAACTACTTTAGGACTTCAGAGAAATCTCTTAGATAATAGTTAGTTCTTTGTTCTTACTTTTTTGAGTTTAAGCCCAAGTGGAGGCTTTACTGTAAGCCCGAAGAAAGGGGCCGACTGTTAATCTGATTTTGAGGAAAGGAAGGGTAATTAACCCTTCTTGAGTTTACGCTTTCTGTTCTTTGAATTAAAAGATAATTCGCTTAACAGTTCTCTATGTTACTTGACACTTCATCTAACAGAATAAAAAGGAGAAAATCTACAGTAAAATATCCAAGATAAATAAAATCTAATCTGAAAGTTTCTATTGGAGTTTCCTCATCTCTGAAAAATTCTTATAAATATATATGTATATCTATTTGGCTCCTTGATTTTTTTTATTTAATTTTAAGTATTTATAAAAAACGTTTTATTTAGATTTATAAGATTAAACAAAATTCTTTCATATTCAGTACGACGTTTTAGAATTTTTAATTATTCTTACGCTTAAATCAATTTCATTGTCTTAGATCAAAATACTTGAAATGTTTTTTTTCACTATAGTCACTATTACCATTTAATATTAGAATGGATTTCTGTCTCTATCCTACGTGAACAACTTACAAAAAATGTAATAGATTATGACAAAAAATTACGAATCGCCTGCCATTCGAGCATCATGCTCTAAAGCATCCTTTGTACTAAACTGTTCATAAATGCACGAAGATATCTGCATTAAATTCTATTCCAGTAGCCAATTCTGCGAGTTATCATATGGTGCTTATATCTGCCTTATCAAATCAAGAATGTTAACGGGTACTCAATTTGACTTCATAGGACTACTAGTGAAACGTCATTTGCAGTTCAACTGATCTTAGGACATTCATAATTCGAGCATAATTCAAACCACGCTGTCAGTAAACTGGATCCAGGTCTGATTGATCTCAGTGACATTAATGATCGGTTCACTGTTCCAGTCATTTCCTTGTATAATGACATTTCATTGGAGATCGCATTCCAGACGTTCGAATTCAGAACTTTTTGCCGGTGGTACTTTGAAGTGTACCGATATGCAATGACCTAAGACCGTTATCGATGAAATAGGCTAAGCTGATGGTAATATATCTTAGCATTGTTTAATGTAAAGCCATTACTCAAAGTACCTGATGCACTAGAATTCTCAAACAACACAAGATTTAAATTTCTGAACCGACTGGAAATTCTATGAGATATTATTTTTTGTCAGGTAAGTTTTCAATAAAAGCATGAAAATGCTGACAGTTTGTTGGTTGTTCCACGAAGACATTCATTTTTGTGATTGCCATGGTACGGTTCTTCATTGTAAAACAACTAATCAATTAATTCATTACCTTGGTTTTTTTACTCATCTGTGAAGCGCATCAACATCAGTCATCAAATTAATCTCTTCGCTGCTGGAGAAACTTCATGCATTATATTTCAGTTTGCCTATAGTATTATTTAGATAACGCATGTTTTGTAGAGTCATTATGTTATTTTGAAAGCAGGAGGAGTGAAAAATGTATATGAAATGTCTCTCCGGGCTCGAACCTCAGACCTCTAATACTCCCCGAGTATGGTGACCATTACACCACGAAAGCAAGCTAAGAAAGCGGGAGAACTACCTCACTGTATGAATTAATTTAATTAGCAATTAAAATAATTAAAACTTGATTTAATTATGCTATAATTTTTTTGTTTGCTCTGATAACTTTCAATTCTTTTCCTTTGCATTTTCAGATGCATTAAGTTTATAAAACTGCGAAAACAAAGATAGTACCAAACAGAAAGAACATATTTATTCGAATTCTCAAACATATACGGTTTTATGAGGCCTACCATTGTCAGGACTGAGTGTTCGGTGCATATTCTTGGCCAACATCTTCGTGAAACACTTTACACGATCCTGATCTTGCACAGGGAGCTGAATGCAGCTATGTTCTGTGGTAGAATATTGTGAATAAGTGGTAGAAGAACTGCACTTTAAAGGGATTTAAAATCCTCTTTTATTAAACCACAATTATTTACCACTTTCCTACTCGGGAGAGATACAGAAAATAAAGACCGCGCTTGAGT
Organism: Stegodyphus mimosarum; assembly: GCA_000611955.2. NCBI lineage: Eukaryota > Metazoa > Arthropoda > Arachnida > Araneae > Eresidae > Stegodyphus > Stegodyphus mimosarum. The sequence goes on from KK113801.1 coordinate 208,205, forward strand.
CTAAAATGAACAATCAAAGTAATTTAAATTAAAGCTAATTAGAAATTAAGTAGACGTTGCTCACAGATCTATAACGTGAGGTTGGCCTCTAAACTAAATGGTGCGTAGCAAGATTGAACTAATACTGACGCACTTAGAGTTACTTAAATAAGTAATCACTTAACAGCGCTACGGCTTTGAATTTAAATACTAGCTAGTCAGGCGAACGTTGAATAGAGTAAGAGTGGTCTGAGACTAAAAGCTCTCTCACACTGAAAGGTTTCTACCTTTCGTTTAAATACTACTTGTCCTCACTTCAAATTAGCATAAAGCTGAAACGCGCGCTTATTCTAACGGGAAGTTGAAATGAGAAGAGATAGAAAGAGTCAAATTAAAATAAAACTTTGTTAGTTTAACTAAAACCTTACACCATTACACCTGAAATATATTAGTTCTTTCGCAAGTAAACTCTGATTCCCTTTTTTATATATTAAGAAAGCTTATTTCACATTCTGCATATAGTAAACGCAGAATGTGAGGAATAAAAATTTATCACCCAGAATTTGAAATTTTTCAATTGCGGTAAGTTTGGGTTTAGTTTATTATGGAAAAGCGCTCTAAGGCTATCTGCCTAAGGGAAGGCATGCTTTCGCGGAGGACATTCTAATTGAAACTGGCTCGTATATACATTAGACATGAGGAAAACGTCCATTCGAATAGATTCGAACCCAGGTCAGAACTACCAGAGTTTAGACATTTTACCGCTTGGTCGCTGGTGGGCTGAATTAAGGCGAGGGAATATTAGGTTAAACATTTTACTTCTGCATCTATCACATTGCAAATTTATATCTACTCATGTAACTTATGTCTGCGAACAGACAGGTTAATATAAGAATTAATACAAAAATTTATAGTTTGAAGTTATGTGCTGATTTGTTTTGAAAGGACAGATCATTTACTCTATTTATTTAGCTTACTGTTCCTATCTTCTCAGTTTAATGATTTTATATCCGAGTTTTAAAGATGAGATTTCGTAAGTTAGTTGTAACCGTTTCTTTGAACCATGCATATATCTTATTAAAAATACAATAAGATTAAAAGTATATGTTGAATGCCAATTATTTCTTCACTTTATGTTTTCTGTCTTTATAGCATGAGTATACTGTACTTCTGAAAAGTGTGGCGATCTCATGAAACATCGTATCTAAAACGTTTAGAACGTTTCTATCTAAACGTTTAACACTGTATCCCAAAATTGTATCTAAAACAGTTTAAAAGTTTCTTAAAAATTGAAACAAAATCGTAATAACTTTCTTTTTTTACTTACGAGTGATTTTAATACTTATAATACTGATGGTATTTCAGTTTGTAATGAATTACAGTCAGAGAGACATTGTCAGAAAGATAATTTACTTTGTAAACAGACTTTCTGTAAGTTGGTATCAATTACTTAGATTACTTATTAGATTGGGTCCCCTAATCTCCATTCGCTCTTTAAAAGTGGGAGTATATAAGGTATTTCCCCCGTCTTCTTAGCATGCCTTCGTGATGTAATGGTCAGCACGCTAGGCGCGTATTTGAGAGACCCAAGGTTCGAGTCCTGGAGAGGGCATTGATCATTTTTCACGTTTCTCAGCATGAAAAAAATCCTAATGTCTCTACACTGTATCCTGACCCTTATTGGCTTCAATGCTTTAATAACGTTTATAAGGGTTACGATCATAAAAACGTCTGTTTTACTGAAATCAAAGTGCTCTCTTTCCAACTGATATGATGAAACTGCAGGCTCTTATCATTATACCTATTAAATCCTTTTAGCTTATTCCTTTATTGAATATTTGCTTTCTAAAAGCTACGTGAAATAAGCATATTATAAATCCTAGCGTTACGGTCCATAGGGAGTTATTGTTTTCAAAACACATCAACGTACATATCACATGACGTTTCGTGATGAGGTGCGCTTTTGTCATGGGAAATATCATCAAGGGCATATCATTTTCTGTTCATTACGATTCTTCACTCCAAAACATTTTTATTGGCATAAGTAATCTTATGGCGAGCTCACTACGCTATGGGAGCACAAGAGCATTAGATATTTAAATTGGTTATTACATTATCAGTGAAGTTGACAGCAAGTATGTAACCGTAAAGAGTTTGAATTTCGGTATGGTTTCCGCATGTATCGTCTGATTTCGTTATTCATCTGTAATAAATGCACGTGCATGAATTCCCCATAATATATTGTCTAATTACATAGCCATGGGCTTTACAGAATTGATCAATATGAGATAGCTAATTCACTACACTCATTAGCATTATATATTAAGTCCATATGTGATACGCTAGGTGTTAGACAAGATTATTATAGCATGTCACTGATACCTATCTGACTGTCAGATGGCTGAAATTATCATCTATTCCTCTCAGCGCGACTTATACCAAAAGTTCTAAGAAGGGAAATGATAAGACCAAGATCAGGAGAAAGGAATTTTTCGAGTGAATCACAGTAATAGTTTAACACATTATTTTTTTTTATATGTAGTGTCCCGAAACGTAGCTACAGTTTTGTAATTCATTGATCATAAGATGCAAAGAGTGAGAAAATAATTTTGCTGGAAACACTGATGATTTGCATGATTAATATTAAATACTTAAACTGATTCGAATTTCATAAATGAAAGAGAAATATCCTTTTTTTTTCAATCTCCAAATATTATTCTAAAGGAACTTTCAGTTTCTCTGCAGAAATTTTATTTTAAGCAAACATATATGTAAATTGTTTGTTATTAATGCAAACATTCTTCTAATCTTTAGAAGTCAAACAACAAAAATCAGCATTGTATTTTCAAATTTTCACAGGACACGTTTCGATGGTTTTACGGAACCATCATCCTCAGCTGCAAAAGCGCAGATGAACGAGATAAGATATAATGATTAGATAAGATAAGATAAGAAACCCTGGACGTATTTTACAGAAATTTAACTTTCGGGTCGTTTATTCTCCCATCAATAAAATTCCGAGTTCCATACTCAAGGACACCATTCCTTATATGAATTCTCGGAGTATATACAGAATTCCTTGCCAGTGCAATTTAATTTACATTGGCCAAACTAATAGAGCCTTCGAATTTCGCGCTAAGGAACATGAGACACATGTTAGAAAAAAGGAAACACAGAAGTCTTCTGTTGCCCAACATTGTTGGTCCGAAAATCACACTTTCAATTTTTCTGCTGCCAAAGGTATTCAGAAAACATGTTCCAATGTTGAACTGCATTTTCTAGAGGCATTTCACAATAAAAAAATCTTTCTGTTCTAGTTAACGACCCTAATTCCAATCCATCTTTGCCTTCAGCCTTTAAAGAAATTATGTTTTAGTTCTGGTTTCCTCAACAGATGGCGCCAGTAGCTTGTCTCCTGTCCAGGCTTTCTTATCTTATCTTATCTAATCATTAGATCTTATCTCGTTCATTTGCGCTTTTGCAGCTGAGGATGAATGGCTCGGTAAAACCATCGAAACTAGTCCTGTGAAAATTTTAAAATATAACTCTGATTTTTGTTGTTTGGCTTCTAAATTAATATATGTTCGGCGTGTTATTGTATCATAATTCTTCTAATCGTTTGCTTAAATCAAAGAGATGTAAAAGAATATAGAACATATACATACGAACAGAAAATACGTAATCAGTAACTTTTAATAAATGGAATAAATTCCTTGATCTGATATTCATTAATAGTATTAATCTTATATAATACATATCCGTCACTTTTGTGATACTTCCTTGCTGTAATAAGGTGCATTAACGTACAAATCCCATCATATTGTAAACCTGTAAAGCAGAAGTACATATAGTAATTAAAGAAATATGTCAAATTGTAAATTTCTCAATAATTTTTAGAAACACGTTTAAAAATTTTGTTATAAGGTTCCTGAAATTTATTTAGCCAGTTATTTCATGCTTTGAATCTTTAATGTCACTTTTCGTTTTCTCGTCAGAATGCAAATTTAGTTCGGGTGCACTTAAGGGGAGATTTCTAGATTGTAAGACAGTGAGTTCTGCCATTCGAAACCACGTTACTAATTTGCTAGATAAGATAATATTTGCAATTGTCGGCTTTACTGTATATTTCTCAAAAACTGAATATCCACGCTGGTTAAGTTTTGAATCAACTTCGCGTTAAAATTACTTATGTAGCCGTCAGCTTCTAGTTCATTTTAATTATGTTTTACGTATGAACTTACTGAGCTTTAAGTTATCACGCAAGAAGTGGTTAGCTCTGTCGTAAGCGCAGAGTGTACAGTCTGCTCTTGTTTAGTTTTAAATAAAGGTTTTTTTATGACACCCTTTGCAAGTTGTTTCAGTTCTTACTTGAGATTTAACAATAATTCCCTTGACGCTTAGCGGGAATCTGGACACTTACGATGACGTCAAAATACACCAGATTCGATAAGGCAGTATTGAAACGTCGCTATACATAGTTGTTAAAACTCAGAGGCGTAGCTAGGATTTTCAGCCCCCGGGGACAACTGAAGATTTTGCTCCTCTTCCGTGTATCAAAAAGGAAAAACATTTCACTCGCCCGCTGGATGCTGCGTCTGGGTACAGATGTCTCCTTTTGCCTCACCCTAGCTAGCCACTGTTAAAACTAACGTGCTAGGATTTTGCGACAAGATTGTGGTATGTAAAGGCACAAAAGCGACGTTTTTGCGTAAAATGAAATGGAAGTGAAGACGTCTTTGTGGCAGTCAAAACATGAAATTTCGCGGACATCTGCGCGCCCTAAAGATGACATAATGCAACATCTGTTCAACATCATGCGTGACGACATTACTACCTCATTTCGACGTAATCGTGCTACTGGGTGTAAGTAAAGAAGGAAAATTAATGTTCATGTTAGTGGTTTCTATTTATTAACCTATTATCATAATTATAGTCTATATTGAAGAATGCGAAATGAGCTCTTAAATTATGCTGTACTTACAATATTTGCAAACTGTATTTTTTGTACAAATTGCACTTCTAATGCTAAGATTTACGGTATTGAATATAGTACGAGCAAGAAAAGAAAAATGATGATACAACTAGACTGTTGCGCTGTAGATATACAGAAGCTTTTAGTTTGAAGTTTCAGAAAAAGTATTATGTGTCTCTTACTTAATGAGAATGACATGATTATGTTTTAATTTACCTGATTACATAGTTAAGTCTTTAATGTGCATTTGTATTTAAATTGACGGAAATCAGCGAAAGGTTTGTTGTTGTTTTCACTGTAATATTGTTTTCAATGATGGATTTTCTACGTGGATTGTGGAGTTAACCTGAAAACTCATGTTGGAATTAGCGTTCTTATTTACATGAATTCATTGGACAATTAACAGAGCCTCGAAGGTAATATGATTCAATGTATTGAAATGGAAGTCACAAATTTTTGCTAATAACATATTAATATACTATTTGAATCAGAATATGTAAAAAAGGTCTTTGGGATAAAAGTCAAATTTTACGAGCGAAGAAAAACCTATTTCCTTCTTCAGAAAACGTCAGAAGTTAACAAAAAAAATATAAGCTCGATGTAACTGAGATCCATGCAATTTAGCATTTCCTAAACATCTTCTGTCCTTTTTCTGAGAAATGTGATAGTTTTTTATTGCTGCTGTAAAATTTGATTTATATAACAAAACCCATTTCTATATTTTTCGAATCATTTAACAGGTAGACTAAAATCTTAAATGCTGTTCAATAAGAACGGATAAATAATATATTTTCTAAATCCTTCTAAACTTTGGGTGGCTAATATTCTAAATGCTGAAGACAGCGAAAATTCTAAGATTCATGTCTTCAGCAATGAAAACGGACAAAATGAGAAAATAAAGCCCTGTCTTAGCTAAGCCACTTAAGTACAGGAAATATGTAGGCGGATATTGAAGGTTCTTTTTTTAAATCTAGTAACTAAATGTATAAATTTTAAGAGTGGCGTCAAGATGTGTTCAGAGTTGCAGCGACTGAAGCAATTTTTATAGAATTTGCAACAAGTAAAATCGCTGAATAAGTGTACTTTTGTATCAAGTAATAAAATGCTACACACAATCAACAACGATACTGAGCTGGAATTTTTACCTTACAGTTTTTTTTAGATTAATTAAAATGAATATTTAGGAAAAAGATTATTCGTAATAAGGGAGGCTAAAATTAGGCCATAAAAATATCTTAAAATTTATGCTGTGGACCTGAATGATTTTCCGTATGATGTCGTTTTTAGATAAATTAATACAAACTGTTATACGAATAATTTATACAAGAAGCCTATCGCATTTGTAGAAATAAACTAAAATAACATGATGTTTATATTATCATATAGGAGCTTTAGTTAAACGTAATTGAATACATACTGCGTAACTGAAAATTCCTGCAGATATTTGTTTTATTTCTGTGAGGAAAAGAGAAAAGGAAAATATATTATTGCTTTGTGTTTAGTAAGTTGTTTGGTAGTTAAGATCTAAGTTGTGAAATTTTCTTCAGTTGAAAATGGAAACGCTAAAATTGCTAAAAAAATAAAATTTTGTCTGTCTTGAATGGCAACTAAAGGAATCCCTATGTAATTTTCTTTATAAGGAATAGAATGTTTGCCATCAAAATTTCTATATAATGTTCGGCATTAATATTTTCATATCTTAAAACAAACTTAGTGATTTAGTTTTTAGATTAAGTTATTTAATGTATTAAATTAATAATAAATCAAATATTTTTAAGAATATGAAACCTATGCACACATTAAGCAAAATTTACTCATTCAATAGAACAGTTTACTCATTCTTTACAGGGTGACTGGGGATTAGGAGATTCAGTTTCCAAATGCTGGTAGTGGTGAATTATTGCCCACCACCATTTAGTTCAAGCGCCATTGCAGAGTGATTAGGTTATCATTATTTTGAAGCAGGAGGCATGAAAAATGGGCAATGTCCTCGGTGTGACTCAAACTTGGACTTCTATAATACGCGACGAGTGAGCTATCGTTACACCACGAAGGCATACTGGAAGGAGGGAGAAATACCTTATAAGATGATACAATAAGTAAACTTAGTTGGAAACCCAATTTCAAATAACTGAACTAGTAATATACCGAAATACAAGAATTATTTTCTGTTACTAATGTCATACAATAGTATAATAACTATCAGAACAAGAAAATTCATTTCGTTTCCGACAAAACAGTTGTAAAAATCATAACAAGAATCAGCTATACAATATTACAACATCACAATAATTACTATTGATTAGGCATGATGGTATCATAAGAGAATTTAATAGTGATTTATAGTGTTGTATCAAGAAATTTGAGGGTTTTTCCATTAATATTTAATTTTAACTTGCTATCTCTCACTAAACTAACTAATCAGCTTTGCTTCCTGTAAACACACAAATTTCAATACCGCCTTAGAGATAGCCACAAACACTTAAAAGTAAAACACAGAACAGTTCAAAACACCAATGAGAAATAAATCTCACACACTAAGAAGTCAAAACACCAGTTCAGTTTAATTAATAAATCTGATCGTATAGTTTTAAACCTCATTAAATTCTCCTACGCCCGCAATTAACTACCCAGGTTCGAATGGAAGTTTAACCATGTTTTCCGAAAGGATCACATGGGTGACCTACAGTAGACCACAAGACAATAAAACGCAAAAAAAACATACAATAGTAAATCAGTAAAAAAACATTTATTTAATATTCCAAAAGATTATCCATTCAGAATAGATATCCAGACTACCCCTACAAACATTTACTAAAAATTACTCACAATTCTCCATGCGACAATCTGTACCATGATCAATATTGTATTCAAAATTATTAGTTATGTACCTTACAATAATTTCGTAATTATCGCTGAACCATACTAAGTAGTCTGAAACAATTTTTTTATTCTTTAAATATTTCCAAATCTTACAAAAATCTTAATGAAACAATTTGCAATTTCTATTAATTTTAGAAGGTTACTCAAGCATTTAAACTCACACTACATATACAAATATTTTAAATCAGTTTTCGTTAAAGTAAAAGACGAAGCTTTTTTCCTAATAATCAATTTCCCAGAATCCTAAATAAGTTAAGGACAATAAGTTTGAGGACACATAGTGATATAGAATTAAATATAAAATCCAAAAATAATCAACTCACGGTGGAGAAAGGATTCCAGGAAAGTTTTCGTCTTCCTATTTGTGTACGAAACGCACGTAAAAGAAGTTCAAAAATTTTTCTTAATCAATGCTGCACCAATTTGTCAATTCACCTGTTGGGAAAAACTTCCTCATGGATACAGTCCTTCTGCATGCAAGGAGGTCCAACTTCACATGAATGTCCACCAACATTTCGATGATGTTCTCAATAAAGATAAGTGCAAGCCGCAGTAATCTGTAGGTGAAAGCCCACCGACTTTTCAATGATGTTCTCACTGAAGATCATTGAGTGATGATGTTCTCAAGTCGCAGCAATCTGCAGGTGAATGACGTTTCTCTTTAAATCTCAATGATGAGTAGATCTCAATGATGAGTCAATGTAGAATCTCAATGATGGTCTCAAGTCGCAGCAATCTGCAGGTGAATGACGTTTCTCTCCAAATCTTTTTTATCAGTAATCTGGAACTACAGCGTGAGCTTTAAATCACATTTTTCCTCAAGGAAAAACCATCAGTGAGAATTGGACATAGCCGCAGACCTCCAAAAGACTCGCCGACGACGACACGATGGGAGCCCGCATTGTTCCAGGGCCAATTCTCACCCCGAAAATTCGCCTGTAACCGCAGCAGTACCAACGGACGCCCCGGGGGGGCGCAGCCGGACTCTCTCTCTCCTCAAAAAAGACTCGAAACTAAGACAAATCTTCAAAAAAATCTCCTCTAGCCACGGGAGCGACCAAATTTAAAACCTCGCGACGCACAAAATGTGGACCGCCTCTATATTTACTATTGGTTAAAAAAATCCATAAAATTAAAATTCACCAATGCTACACAAAACAGTAACCCTCTCTAACCACTAGGAACAGACCAATAAATACTAACCAAAATTCTAAGAAAATCAGTCCTATCCTTTCACGGTCACAAGGCCCCTATTTTCAAGCTCAAAAACAAGGGATGTGTTAGTAAATCTGTTAATGTTGCGACTCTTCAAACAAATCCTAATTTTTTGTACTCCTATAATTCTATCAAGAATCGGCGCCGCTAAGCTGATCACTTATGAACGAGAAAAACACATGTTCGCCCCCGCAAGAAAAGGGGACGAAAAAATGCAGCCGGCCGCCGACCCTTGACCCCGAAATTCTCCGCCCGTGAGAACGCAAAACCTGACTATTGCTGTACAAGCTTTTCCGCTAACTTAAATAAATTTTATCCTAATCAAAAGAAATAATTTAGCAACAGTATAATTTAAAAATTACAACTCTAACGAGAACATTAAAATTTCACTATTCACTGTAAATTAATAAAATTATTAAACACTGTAAAATAATACTTAATAAATCTACACAACAATAGTCATTTACAATAATCCATGAAAATCTAAATGAACACGAAACTCTAAATGAGCACCAAACCCTAAAAATTGAATTCTTGTATATGTGTAAAATGTTTTAAAGTCCATAAGATAAGTTTAATTTGAAAGTAAATCTTATTTCACGTTTTAAGGTTTGCATTCATCATCAAAACTTTTTCTCTGTTTTTAAGTATGACGCTTCGTTTTTCATACTTACATATTTTCGTTTTTCATACGTCTAAACAGGGCAAACGCATGAATATTTAAATGCTAGTAAATCTAGTTATTTTTCTGTTTCTTGTTTTTCTAGATAATTATTTTTAATGATTTCTTTATGTTCTGTATTCTCGGTTTATTTCGTGCAGGGCTTGTTGAAACTTCTTTAACTCTAAATTCGGTATCTGTTGAAAATGCGAAAACATTTAAGCTACAGATTTTGGTATTTCGCAAATATTTTCATTCTTTTATGTTTAAGAAGAAACTATGGACTTGGAATAAGATTTATTTAACTTAAAATTTATTAATAGCTACAAGTATTCCAGCAATAAATAAGAAGATTGCTATAATTAGTAAAAAGAGTTTTTCATAAATTATTAAAAAACCTTGTATCAAGCACATGCCCAATATTTTAGTCTTCTCTGGGAAAGATAATTTCTTCATATTTTAGTAAGACATTCAAACATGCTTTGAAACGGTTTCTTCCCACATTTCAACATTTTCAACATTTTAGAGCTACAAATTCTAGTGGAGCCCTGAATGTGTTTAATTTGAAAATTACTGATGCCACATTTCAGTTCTTTTGTCGTGACAAAATAATGTTAAATAAATAAATTTAAGCGATCGGCTGAAGAGTAATTAGTATTTATCAAAATTTTAATTTCTGTTCTCTGCATGTGTGTGCATATAATTTCGACGGAATACCGAGTACGCAACAGATGGAATAAAGCATTTTTTGTTAGTAAATCGTCATTTTGTAAGTGATTTGTGAAGTCTTAGCCTCAATTTTCACTTCGAGAAGTCTGAAGATGAATCATTGGGATCTTTACAAATCAGAATACATGGGCCTTCGCTTAAATGTCCAGCGACATCCTCAGTGTAAATGTTTACTGACTACTATATAGTCACCTTTGTCGAGTTTTGAAAGGATAATATCTGGACTGGAATGCATTCCGCTCAACATAGTTTTTTCTCAGGAGTTTATGTTAGATTCTAAAGTTATATTTCATATTATGGACAATAAGATGTATAATCATTTCTTTCTGCGTTTCTGAAACTTTACTGAATATGAAAGCTTTCGTAACAAGAGCTAAAATCTTTGAAATTAAAGGTTTTAAAGTTTGTGAGAAACTCAAATTTCTTTGATAAACTAACCTTAGGAAGAATAATTACTGAATTCGTATTTACATTTGGAAAATTTTTTAAATACTTAAATTTGAAAAAAGGGTTTAGAATTTTAGTTTTGAAGCAGGACTTTTGTTGAATGGCAGAAACTTCTGGACACGAAATTGGAAGTTCCAGAGGAAGCTTGTATAGCTGAAATAGAATTTTGAGTGATTGGGGAAATACGTCTTTTGTAATTCATCATAGCAAAGCCAATCTGCAATTTAGGAGAATTTTATAACCAAATTAGAAGGTTTTTAACTGCATATATTCTAAATTGAAATGGGGATACGTTTTTCATACTTACACTTAAATGAAGTAGTGTTAGAAATTTTGTTCTTAGAGGCTATATTTTGGGAAGCGATTAATAGTAGAAAACGTAGTAGAAAATTAACTAACCTGTGGTAAAGATAAAAAAAAACATTAAACTAAATAATCATTAAAAATAATTGAAATGAAAATAGAAACAACAGAAAATTTTAAAGGAAAAATTAAAATTATACCGAAACTGGCCAAACGCGAATCAGAATGAAAACAAAAATCTCAAAAATCTTATCGAAACCCACACGGCAAAATTTAATCTACGAAAGAAACTGCCCGCAAAAAGTAGCGAGCTAAAAACAATTGAAGGCGTAACTCACACGGCGAAATTAAATCCGAGGGAGACAAAACTCTGAAGCAAGAAATCGCTGGCACAAAATTGTGAGCACACCACCGTAAAACTGTAGCTGAAATTAACTCCTGAATTTAGACGAAATTTTTCCATTCGCAAGATTCCTGAAACTACAGATGTTAGGTTTTTTTTCACCAAAATCTTATGAATATAATTTTAGGAATGTGTAAACAATTTTGCAAAAATAAAAAAATCTAGCGTTTCTTGTTTCCTGAAAAGTAAAATTTCGAATTGTTGCTCAAGAGTTGTTGGAAGCAAAAAATCTTCAAAAAATGGGGATTTGGGATTCTTACATTTTCAAATTCTTTACACGTTTAGCTTTCTAAAAATACTATACTTTATTATTATAATAAAATGTAAGACATAAAATAAGAAATTATTAGATATATTATTTCTCACAATGCGAAATATAACAATAAGCCTAGTATAAGCACCTAATTTAACCTCGAATTTTAGAACCTAATATAATCTCTACGAAAATTAGAGTTGTAAAAAATATAATTTATGTTCGAATGTTTTGATAAATGTCGATTTTTATAAAAATGCCTTTTTGTTCAAATGTGATTTTCACATGCTAGATGTAGCTTTTCTCAGAAACATCTGTTCACATGCATGTAAATTTGTTATGGTTTATTGATTATATTTTGTAATATTTACTAAAATGAACATTTTGTGATGACCTAAGAAAAAAAACCACAATTTGTTTTTGCGAGAAACGTTCTAGATTTTACTTTGCCTAATACAGTATTATATAAATTTCTAAAAATTCAAAATGCTTCAAAAGCTCATTTCAGTATATTTATACCGGTGAACATTAATGACACAAAAATTTCAAATGCGTATCTACAGCAGATTTTGAGAAAAGGTACATCGAAAATGGCCAATTTAATATTGTCGGTATAGGGAGTTGCGAATCTCCTTAAAACTATGATTATAATTTACTTAATTTTCAATAAGTGTTTTAGATCTTTTTAGGAAACATTCAAAGATGCTTAATTAATCTTAATACAAGACGGTTAAAATTATTAAGAAATGTAGTTTTACTGAGGTGAGAATTTTAATAAATTCGTTTTGGAATTTCTTCAAGAACATTTACACAGAGTTGAAACGTTTTGTAACCATAATGAATATTTAAGCAGTTGGAAGTTAAATTTTAAATAATCAATATCTAAGAGAATAAAATATACTGATATTTTTTTAAAACTTATTTTGCCTTTTCGTAAAAATAATGAGAAATAATTAAAGAAATGTTTCCTACGATTTTACATTAATATCGCTTTATGGACTATTATCGTGGGCTTTCATATCTTGTTGAGATCAGCGCAGTTTGTAGACGATAAAATAATTCAACTTCCTGGGTATATTAAATACAATGTTCCCCTCTCATATTAGTAGAATATATTTCGAATCATTATTTCAGAATTACTAAAATGTTGCAAGTTAGATGTGCCTTAAATGTTATTATGTTGGATGATCGAGAATGTCTAAACACGTTTTATTTTATAATTTAGCAAAATTCTTCATTCAAAATAAACAAATGAATTAATAAAAAGTAATTCAAAGTGGCGTGTTAAACCTTCTTTGAGAAACTGTATAATTGTATGTTTGTATTTTAAACGAAACTTTCCTTTCGAACTTTGAAATAGTAATATAGTTTTTTGAAATATTGTTGAAACTTTTAAGCTTTTCCTATCACTAGACGTAAAAAAAGATGCTAATCCTTTTATTTATAATCAAAGTCGAATTGCTTGTTCGTTTCTTCATTAGTACAGTAAAACGCATACTTCAATTTTCTAATTTTTATTTGTGCAAAGAACAAATAGAACTAAAAATAGTTAAATAGTGAAAAGGCCTAACTAAAGCTTGAAACGTTTAATTTTATTTGTTAGAATAAATTTACATATCTAAGTTAGACGACTGCGCACAGCTTTTATAAGATATTCACATTTATGCTAGTCCTTTTTCATAGATCATTACCGTGAGAAAGAAATGGAACATCGTGTAAAACCCAAAAAGAGAGTTAAGTCATCCTATGATTTGGCAAAAATCATCATTTCCTGAAGTCTCCTATCCTAGTCTTTTTGAATGATATATTAATGTTTATTCTTTTTAAATCTTCCATTATCATTTATGTTCAGTTGTAGATAATTTCTGCATAACAAAGACATAATCTGCAATGGCTATCGATTGCACGTTGGATTTCAACTTACAAAAACAAAAGCTGGCAGCAAAGATTAATATCACGTTTTGGAAAATAATTAGTACACTCAAACTTGCTTCTAAGGAAGCTACAAGAATTTGTGTAACGTGAAACCATTAAAACCACTGCATAAGTAGATATTCTGTTTCTCTTTCTTCAATCCCACTCTTCTTTCGAAAGCACTTTACAACAATGTTTTTAAAAAATCTCTTATACACAGAGTAACTATAAACAGAAGTTATATAGAAGCTTTATATTAATAGGACACATAACTTGAAATCAATGCGACTTTCGTAAGAACGACAATGATTATATAAATAATATTCGTTTTCAGCAATTCATTTATTTTTACTTTCTCGGTGCTTTTCTGCTTTTGAAATAAAAAAAAGCAAAGCTTATCGAGTTTGTTGATGAAAGAGCGGCAATTCAATCATAATTCAATAATAAAAAATAAAGCATTTTTTCTTAAGCTTCCTATCGACATTTTCTGCTTATAAAAACTATTCAAAATAATAAAAAAAGAAAATTTAATAACGTCAATGAATTGCTGCTATAGATTGATACATTAATCTCTTTCTGTCCCAGATTTCAATTAATTTATGACAAACAGAGTCCTAAACTAATAGCTAGTTTGACATAATAATGGTTGAGCAATATATAACGAAGTTAAATGTTTTACTTTCAAGCATGTAGGTTCGTAAACAACATTAGCTGAATTCTTTCTTCTGGAGTAAAAATGCATGGGAAACTGGTTAGCAGTTTCATTTTGGGGATAAATATATTTAATGTCTTAGACTTTCTCAAACTTGCTCAACTTGTTAGACACTGTTAATGAGGTATTACCTCCCACATAATGTAATTTAATTTAATGCACTGGAAGAATAGAAAATATAAGCATCTAAGACACTTATTAGAATTTATAGATTGCAGAGACACCAAAGAATAAATAATATCTTTATATTCTTCTGTATCTTCAGGAATGTAGTTGCTAACTGCGCTTACTGCAAATACGAACTGCAAAAATGCTAACTGCAATTTCTATAATACGTATTTGGTGTTAATGCTCTTGGATTTCAGTTCGATTTTAAATAAAAATAATTCATAAGGACTTTGTTCTCCAATTAGTAAATTATAATTATTCCTTCATTTGAGAAGTTAACTTTTATTGTTTGAAGAGCTAAATCAATTATTGAGGCCAATGTTAGCAGTGAAAGACACAACGTTTTACAATTAACTGCTTGCTTATTTCCACGAGACATGAATTATTTTAAATATAACATAATTAACATGTGTCTGAAGTGGGATTGAATTTGAAAGACAGGTGAAAACAAAATAGTAATTAAAGCGAAATTCCTTAGTTAAAAATGATTGCAAACTCACTATCCGGAAATTGTACTTGACACTAACAAATACGTAATAATTATTACTTATGTGAATACACACCTGCCGATAAGTGCGTTATGTAGCTTTAGCTCTCATTCAGTCTCATGATGGTATACAAATATATTTTATAATTATTCAAAAATACGTTATCTATGTTGGCAATGTTAAAGATTTAAAAGGTAAAGTTAATCTTGTAACTAGATTAACTCAAGCAGGTATGTCCGATTTATCTTATGACAAGAACTTTAAAATTGGAAGTTATATAAAAACATCACAGTTGATCTCTTAAGTAAAGGAATTTTGTGCAGGACCTTCAAAGTATGTAATAATAATTTTTAGCAGGATACGTCAGACATTTCATAAGCATATAACGTATTTTCTCCAGCCTTTCCGCATGCCTTTGTGATATAATTGGAAGTCTACTCGACGCGTAGAGAACGAATAGGATGATGGGCATGAAAGGACAACTTGAAGGAGGTTGCGATAAGGAAAAGAAACTCGAAGGCCTATGAGAAGACAAATGAACTAGAAATTGTAAATAGATCTGGAAGGACCCTTTAGCCAGAAAGATGGAGAATAGAAAAATACAGGGGGCAGTAAGAAAAAAAGGAAAGAGGGCGAGCTCAGGATTGTGATCAAGGAATGAAGCTAGAAAGAAAGCCTCTATAACTGAGAACGTGGTAGATGAACAGAGGTTTATTAGGAGAAGGAGAATGTTTAGCTAACATTTCCGGTAATGAAAAGGACAGGTTTACAGCAACAAGAAAGGACGGTTTTCCATTGAGTATTATTATTGCATTCTATATGTTTCCCGCACCGAAACAGCACTTGGACTCTTCCTTAGAGGAAAGAGTTTGAAAGTGGCATTATCCTCATTACCCATATTTGGCTATCTCTGAAACTCCTGGAGACGGCTTTTGTAATTACCATGCCTTCTAGCCTCAATATCTGCAATCATACTCAACCAGATCACTATCTGCTTCAATACCTGGTAGTAGCGTGCAGCCAAATCAGCGTGCAGTCACTTCTATGACCACAGGTTCCTAGTATTTCCTATGATTGGCTTATTTGCTGTGATACTTATTATGCTATATAGCCTCTCTTCCATGAACTAGTGCAATCAGTACGCATTTTACATTTCCAGTTGTTGTATGTCAGATATATTATCTCAAACCTAATTTACATATACAGATTCCTGCAATGTCAATAATTGGCAAATTCAAAGTCACATTCAAAGGGATAATATAGCGATATTAACTCTAACAGAAAAAGCTACCGGATTTGCTTTCATTTCTTCAAGCATTCATTTTATGTCATCCCATAAATGACTGCAAAATACATCCCTTAAAATCATACTTAATTTCCGGATTGTTATGTAGTGATTTTTGGTTAGTTTAGAATTATGGATTAATGTGTAGTTAATTGCAGTTATTTGTTAATTAATTATTGAGTGAGTAAATTATATACATTAATTTATGCTTATTCTAAATTTTTCTTCACGAATTGTATTGCTTATGTTATTGAATCAATTATTCTTATGCGAGTTAAACCGAGTTCTCATTCTTACGTTACGCGTTCGACAGTATTAGCTTTCGGGAAAGGAGACAATGGGAAATCGGTTGCTTTCTGCGTAATATTTGAAATTTAAAAATACTTCCTTTTTATTCACATGGTTGAAATTTATACTTCTTAAAGAGAAAAAATTTACCCTTCTTATGAACCTACTTTCATGACTGTACGTCGCCCCGTTGGAGAATTATGCCCATTTAATTGCTAAAATTGTTGAATTTCGTGTTTAAAAATTTACTCTGCTATAAGCGTCGTTTTTGAGCACTTTCTCGTCAAGGTCATGTACTGCGTCCGGTTGCGTGGTAGGTTTGTCGCATTCTTTCCCTCACCCCTCCTTGTTGGCGAAGGGGGTGGCGAGGGTGGAATTTTTTTTGGTGTGAAGAAGGAAAAACTAAGTTTTCGCAGCACTGTTTTGTGTTTGGCGAGATTTGCATACTAATTCCCCAAATTTGGTGATTTTCGAAAATTCTGGATTCTGGACGATTGAAATCGTCATGCAAGGCCATGCTCAGCCCTTTTTGCCTTGGATTCGCAGCTGTAGAAGCACGTTATTTTTTCTTCCTCAGGAAGAGCCGGAGATGGGAAATAAGATAAAGATGAACATCTAAAAAAAATCACTTGAAGTTTACTCCTCCGCACTTTACCATCCCTGTGTTGGAGTCGAGAATGTTGTTTTTTTTCCTCATCGAATTAATACGTTGGATGCAATCCAGATATCCGGGTTCTCGAGTACTACCATCAACTCGCCGAAATGGGTCTAGCCCAGTGAATTACATGATTACACCTTCTTCACATCGGTGTATGTATCCAGTTTTCATCTTCCTTCTCTGGAAACATATATGATTTATTTCATTTTCCTACATCCTTCAGGACTGCTAACATCATCTCTGCGGGTTGGAATCAGGCCCAAACTAGAGCTTTCAACTTCAAACGGCTGCTCGTCTGGAGATTGTTCCATCTGATAATCTAGCAAGGCTTAAATAAGTAAAATTCCATTCTTCAAGTGAGTTCAACTTTTTGATTGTTAATTTCACCTGAAATTTAGTACAGCTGGCAACATAAATTCCGTGAACATGTTTCCTAAGTAATATGGCAAATTAAAATTTTTTTTTGAGACTTGATTATTTGAAGTAAATTTTCCAGTGATGAATTATTAATGTAAGGAGTAATTATATGTGTATTTAATTTCCAATTAAATTCTATTTAACTTTTAGTCAAGGATTTTTTTCTGCTGGATCTTAAATCCAGGCTGTGTATTTAAGCAACTGCTGCACTATTAATCTATTTAGGACTTTTAACTTTAACTTGGATTGTAATTAAAAGTTATATATAATGGATTAAGACAGGATATTAAATTTGTTAACTTATCTAAATTTTTCCTTTTTACTTTAAGCTGTTACTATTTTTGGTTGAGAATTAACTTTAACTTTTTCAAATTAAGGAACAATTTAAAATTTAAATTCTACTTTACCTTTAATTGAGTAATTGAATGTAGGAATAAATGTAATCATTTTTCTCCAACGGGTCTACTTGAATATGTAATGTTTTCTAACTGCCCAAGGGATTGCTAAATTTATGTATGTAATTTTTACCTGAGTAAATTAAGAAATTTCTTGAACTAAGTAATCTCTATCAATATTGGTAAAGACACCATGCTCGGTGATTCATTAAATTCCTGTGTATTTTTATGCTGGCCAGCAGAGTTTGATAACTGCATATGAAAATTTAATATTAATTTATACGGTGTAAATTTTTGATTAATTCATCTCGGTGCATATTTGAAATTAGCAATATATATATTGTAATTCTAAATGCATTATTTTTAATAGTTGTCACCTGAACACACCATAGATCTAGAAATTTAAGTTGAAAGATTGCGTGTCTTCCTTTAATGCTGCAATAAATATCCTTGGTTATATATATATATATATTTGATTCAGAGCTTTTCTTATGATGACTTGTGTGAATGTTTTTAACACCAGTACTCCTGCTTGGTCTTAGGGGTTGTTCGGGTTAGTATCACACAACGCAATGAATTATGGTTTTGATATTATCGTAGGCAAATTATTGTAACAGTTAGTATTTAACATTTGGTACCACAATATTTGGTGACGTGAAAATTGCCACAGAACATCTGGTGACGCGACATTAACACATAACAGGATTAATCTTCAGTATTGCTTTTTCTAAATTTCACCTTATTACAACAACCATTCACACACTCTTTTATCTGAATATGGATTTTAGTACTTTCCAATATTTTTTGAATAGTCTTTCGATGAAAGTTTCGCACGTTATTACATCTTAGTTGCTATAGAATTTTACAGATACATTGAACAACTTATACAAGATGCGTCAGAATAATGTATACTCATTTTGAACTATCATAGAAAACTTATTTTCCAACGTACAAGATTAAATTTCCAGGAAAAGTAAAGCTATAATCCAGTATGAAAAACAGTGTACTTTCTGATTAAACTGGACGTCTCAAATGGTGTTTAAAATAATTGTTCAAAATGATGGCCTTCAGCATCGACATTTCTGAGTCACGACTGATTCTGTTCTTCTCACCAAAATGCCAAATGGGATTTTTGAGCACACTGTTCGAATTTCATCCCACAGTGTGCCAAGGTTACGTGGTTTACGACACTACATCTCATCTTTTACTGTGCCCCATAAAAAATCCAGCAATTTAGGGTCTGAAAAGGCAGAAAACCCGATTGGTTCCCTGTATCCTATTCAATGGCCGGTATATTTTATTGGTATGCTTATATATCCCTATGATAGTACAGAGGAGTGCCATCTTTTTGCATCAGCTTGGCATTATCGTACATTGCAGAATGGCAGGTAAAATGGAATCAGCAAGCATTGTTTGGTACTTTTGTCCAATTGCATGGTACCTTAAAAACAGAAAGGCCCAATGAGTACCTTAGGAAACAAACTACACCACACATTCACACCATGCAAATTCACAACCTTTTCAACAGTAATGTGGGGATCATCTTCAACCTAGTACACACAATTATGCCTGTTGACAGCTGCATTAAGTTTAAATTGTGCTGCATCCGACCAAATAAGGATACCCATAAATACCAGTTCACATGTAAACATCTTCTGAACCCATTCACGAAACTGTATCCGACACCGCTCAAGACCTGACGCCGCTCGAGTTTTTGTATGGGCACAGTAAATGTTGATGTGCACTTTCTTCAACCACGTAACCTTGACAAGCTTTGAGATTTTATTCAAGCGGTGAGCGCAGAAATCCCATTGGACACTTGGCTGAGTCGTGGTTCATGCTCAGAAATGCAGTCGTTTTGAACATTTACTTTAAACACCATTTGTAACATTCAGTTTGACTAGAAAGAAGATTTGTTTTTTAAACTGGACTATAGTGTAACGTTTCCTAGAAACGCAACCTTATAGGTTGGAAAGGCAATTTTCTACGACAGTTCAAAATGTGAACACATTTTCTCATGCATCCTGTGTTATATGTACTTTCTTAGTTAGGTCTACTCTTTTAGGTTTTATTATTAGATTTATTTTCTTCTTACGAATTCTAAGTATTGCTTCAAATTTCGCTAATCTGTATGGTAAGAAAGCGTTTCGAGTTTTAAGCTATTGGCACCCGTTAATTCTTGGTATAAATTTTAGAAAATGTTTTATATTTAAAGCAGTACAAAGGACCTGGGATAAAAGTGAAACTTCTCAGTGTAAATTCCTATTTTTCACAGCTGTTAAGTTAAGAAATTAATATGCGTAACAATTGCGAGTTTTGAATTCCGTGTTTATATTTAAGCGTTATCTTTAAAAGCTCTGCGACTTAATAAGAATTTACATTTCAGAGCTATGAGTTGTTTATATTTTTTAAAGAATACGAAGATTTCACAAATGCGACTATTGACGAATAGCATTACTGAAAAGTAAATAGCAATAAGGAACGTGAGATTGACGCATGACTAATTAGCAAGCATAGTTATTGGAATTGAAGTTAGAAAATGAAGAAAATGAAGGCGCATCTTTCGAATGCGTTCCTTTTCTGCATATTCGATTAGTTGTAGATCATGGACAACTGCACATGATATCTAATTAGCCACTCGATGATCCTGATATCTCTTATGAACAGAGATGTATATTTATGATGTATGCTTGTATGACGTGTAACAGAAAATATATATTTTTGACTGCATCGCTATGCTTTCCTTATCAATCAGTGAATGAAATATACTAGAAATCCTTCATCGTTTCTAACTGTTCCTTTGAATGTTTATTTTCGTAATTAAGGAATTGCATATCCTCATAAATGTAAGTGTTTAATTAGTATTTGAAGAAAGTATGTATGCTGAATGATGTTTAGAAATAATTCCATTATGAAGAGAATACGTGAAATTATAATTCAATAAATATATTTCACTTCAATAAATATATTTTAAAGCTCTTTCCCAATATTGGTATGGTTCTCTGAGTTTTAAAACATGCCACTTCATATTTTCCGGTGACTCTGTCTTGAAACCAATGTAAATTTTGAACGTTTTGCAGTAACAGAAGCCAAGCACACTCATATTTACTTGAATATATAAAATGAATTAAAGAAATTAATAATTATATCTACAAAAATTATTTTATAGCTAAATATCATAATATTTGCCGATTTACTGATTTGTTTCAGCTTAAATTCCCTAACAAATTAATCATTTGAAGAAATCAAAACATCTTGTGCTACGTTTCCATACATTATTGTTCTGTAATTAATTATGAATGCTCTAAATGACTGATAAGAAAAAAAATCAGATTCTTGATATTATTTTCATTTGCATTTTTCCTAAGTTAAAAATATGTCTCATTAACTGAATTCAAGTATTTGAAGTGCCACACGTGTATTACTGTCAGTAATATACCAATAAACATGCGATTATAGGAATGACTTTAATGAATAATAGTTTTGCAGTGAGCCAAGTGACGAACTATGATAATAATAAACTGCACTTTTCTATTACTGTAAAAGAAGAATGAAACGAAACGTAGGCATAGAAACACAATATTACTTAAATTAACTCTTTTATTATCTTTAAAAATAAGCGAACAAAGAACGTACTTGCACGAATGCATGGTACTTCTTTATATACCCAAAAAGGAATTTATAAAGAATCATTGTTAATTTTAATTGATGATTCATTATTTTTTGTAGTGATAGACAAGATGTAAAAACCACTAAGCCTAAAAATGAGAATTCAATCTGAAGTACGACACAAACACTTTTATGAGGCATAAAATAAAATCAAGAAATTTTATTTTCATACTTGTTCTGGCATCTTCATTAAACTTGGAATAAGACTTCAAAGAGTCTTTATCAATAAGACTTCTAATATCTACAAAAATTTCTCATTTGATTTAAAACCTTGGAATTAACAAAAGAGGAGGAACAACGATTGAAGAGCGAAAAGTAAATTATTCTGCTTCTTCTGCAAGTTAATGAAATAAACGAAATAAAATAAATGTAAAGTAAAAGCTGCTTTAGCTGTTCTTCAACATACGAAATCCGGACTTACAAGAAATATCTTTCATCCTGACTCTAATTTGATTATGCAAGATGGTCCACAGAAACACAGGTTACATTACCGAAAAAATACCAGTTCGTGGACATTAAGACTGCCAATGAATACCTTTGTCTGAAAGCCTATTCTGTCTAGTTTGTATCTTATGTTATAATCACAGTCCTGTAATCATATATTTAAGTGATAGCGTTTATTCTAGTTCTATAAATCGTATTGTATTTAAAAATACCCTATACATATGCTTAGGAAAATGCATAAATGATACAGATACTGCTTGTGATGAACAGGCATGAATAGGGACAACTAATGCATTTCGCAATTAATGTATTAAATGTTATGCATATAAATGTAATATGCGTGTATTAAATGATATTGAACTTACTACCGTAAATAAAAATGTATTTTGAACTGTTGAACAATTTAAAACATAGGTGTTTTCGAATTAAACTACCATTTCAGAAAGTAGATGTACAGATTATTCTTTAGTTTTAATACTTATTAATTTTTTTCATGCCAGTTGCTCAAGCAGTATTCCGTTATGAATGAATGGCTGTGGAGAAATAAAATAGAGGCAGAAAGATTAAAGTTGTATAGCTTCACTTTCAGTTATGCTAATCGGTGCTATTTTTAACTATAACTTGTAAGGCTTCGTAATCCCCAGCCATAGGGTAACATGCAATCGTTCGTGTTAGAAAACACATGCGTTTTGTATATTTTGCTGAGAAATGTATTCGTAATAACTCTTAAATTATGCATAAAGGTTTTTTACGAATGCATGACTATGTGCTGCTAGACAAATCAAATCTGCGATGTTTCAATAAAAATCCTGCACTACTTCCTAATTCAAACGCAGGTTTACCGCAACATTGCAATTAAAAAAGTGAGATTGATTTAAGTTACGTAAAGTCTATTGCATATTTTTATTCAGCATTTGATGTGAGTTACTATTTTCTTTGGTTCCGTATGTGAAGTCCTAGAACTGCGTATGCACTTCATTTGCCATGAGTTGGTAATGCAATTTATTCTTAAAATTTGAACCGCAGCTTGAAGATCTTATTTTCAATCACTAACACAGATATGAGCCAGCTTTATCCCAATCACATTCATTATTTCTCTTGTGAGTCATTACTCATGAAAACATTAATCTTGAAAGTTAATCACGCAACGCGGAATCTTAATCTTAAATTAATTTAATCTTGAACAAGAAAGAAATACAACACAGGAAAATGCTAGTTATTTGCACCTACCCTTCAAATATACATAAGGTATTTAAAACAGTTTCTGTGGATAATCTAGTCTATTCTAGCTACCGCAGTATAATTTTGTTAAATCTATATTTAAATTGCTCGTATTCTTTAGAAATTGTTAAGTCATCTGATGTTATCATAATTTATTGTAGTGAGTCTTCAAATATCGATATAAAATCTTTGCTTTATATGAATTAAAAATTGCAAAACATAAATATATGGAAATTTCAAGTGTCTATATACATACATGACATCCATAAAAGTCCACTGCTATGCATACACTACGTCCATAACAGTTTTTATTTTCACAAATTTGATCTTAGACAAATGTTTCCTATCATAAGAATATATATTCATGTCAAATATTTC
The DNA here is from genome assembly GCA_000611955.2 of Stegodyphus mimosarum. Lineage (NCBI taxonomy): Eukaryota > Metazoa > Arthropoda > Arachnida > Araneae > Eresidae > Stegodyphus > Stegodyphus mimosarum. Next base: position 232,087 of record KK113801.1, read on the forward strand.
TATTTTCGCCACTTTTTTATTTAAGAAATTCAACTTCGTAAAAATTAAAAAGTCTAATTTTTGATGCGATCCAACGGTTTCTGTAAATGTATTTAGCAACTATTTTTAAATTCATTCTTAGGGGGGCTAAGTTTGGTTTCCATAACACGGAATTAGATTGAGACGCTTGATTTTAAAATTTTGGATTACACTTTATGAAAATTCAAAAGTCATGCACAAATAGTAGAGGAAAATGCAGAGATTCATATATCACTAAAATTGAAATAACAGTTTATGCAGAGATTTCTGGTGATAATAGATTAACAACATTGATAGGCAGACAGGCTTTAAAAGTTTTGATAAATAATTATTTAACAAAAAAAGTTTGATTTAAAGTGTGTCACTGAATCCGTCATTAGAAAATAGTATTAGGTTTGTAATGCATTTTCTCTCTCCTTTCGATATGCCTTCGTGGTGTAATGGTCAGCACACTCGGCACGTTCAGTCCGAAACCCGGCGAAGGCACTACTCATTTTCCATGGCTTCTTGAGAGGATTTATTTATTTATTTTGATTAATAATTAATTATTAGTTAAAGCTACTTCCCTTTCACTCTCATTTTCACCCACGCTTTCCATGTCAGAATGTAAATTAGATAGCGCGCGTTTATTCAGATTAAGGGAGAAGGAAGTGCTGTTTAAAAGAAGGTTTCGCAAGTTGGTTTTAGAATGTGTTCTGCCAGTTTGAGGCCATGTTGTTACCGCGACTTTAATTGCGATTTGACACTGCGGCGTTGAGTATTTCTAGCTATTACTCTCCTCCCACCGGTTTCTACGTGCCAGAGGCTTCCTGCGGGTTTATTTTATCTTGTAAGTTGTTAGAGCTAGTCCAAATTACATTTTATTTTGTAAAAGCAAGCATATACGCTAACACTTCGATAAATGAATAGTCATCGCTTAACGCGAAAGCATGAAGTGTGATCGAACAGGTTTTGTGAGACTCATTCCACTCATCGGTTTTCTCGCCGGTTTTGTGAGAGCTACACTTCGTCCCCTTTGCCACTTTTTTTAAGCACTTTGAAGGCAGTAGGTGTCGATATCTTCTCTAAATTCTAATTTTTCTACAAAAACATCATGTGTGAATAAGTAAAAGAATATACCAAACTGCAACTAATTCTTCACAGCTTTATTTTCACGAAAATGAGGTGATTTACTAACGACGGATTCGGCCAGCTTCATCTATCGTTCACCACGTGTTGTGGGTAATCAGGGTTTTTGTTGTTCCTAAATGATTCTTGGTGCATGCTAAAAATACTACTAGTGATTTCAAGAACATATCATTCGTCGCGATATGTCCACATATTTTTGTGTTTTCTTAATGAATTAATGGAGTTGATTCAAGATACAATACTATGCACATGGAGTTGTGAACCGAGGCCATGAATACGAGTAAAATATGTGTGCGTGTGTTCTTTCGCTTACAAGTGACAGAATTCTAAGTACTAATTGATGTAATGATTTTATGTAATGCATTTCGATGCAATGATACATAGGATAATCGAGAAGTTAGTTAATTGAGATGTGACTATTGATAAATAAAATAAGCAAAATATGGAAAGAATGCTTCTTGTGTATTCGTAAGCAAAGAAATGGCACTATATAGGTAAGGAAACATATTTTAATATTATTGCATGTTATAGTCGATAACTCAGGTATTTTATCAATTGGGTTATTGCCTGCGCAACATATTGAGATTTATTTCTTGTTAGAATACATTTGCTCATTGGGCACATTCATTAAGTAATTATTCGTGGAGACGATTTCTTGTATGTTAAAGTGTTGGGGAGACGGCGGCCATAACATTTGATCGCCGTCTCCACAACATACATATTTTAACTTCAACATTACTTCATTTAAGTTAAGCCAGAAGTGTCGTCTTATGTAAAAGCTAAGTGGGGTCAATTGTCAACTCTTTGTGATTTAATAATTCTATATCCTGCTTTAAAAATAAACTAATGTCAATATGGCCCTCGACCTTAAAATGTGGTAAACAATAATTCTTCACTACCAGGATTTGGCAAGCGGGTCCTATAATCACCAGTCGCCCTTTAAAAAGGGGAAGTATATAAGGCTTTTTCTCCCTATTTCTGCATGCCTTCGTGGTGTAACTGTATCACACTCGGCGCGTATTCGAGAGGTCCAGGTTCTGGTCCCGGTGAGAGCCACTACATAACTTCACCTCTCCAGCATCAAAATAACTTAATATTCTACAGTCGCGCCAGAGCTAAAAAGGGGGTGGATGATTGTTCTTTACGACCATGATTTGGCGACTGGGACCCCTAATCCCACGTCACCCTTTATAAGGGGAGTATATAAGGTATTTTCAGTCTCCTTTCTGCATGCCTTCGTGGTCTAACGGGAGCACACTCAGCGATTATTCGAGAGGTCCGGTTTCGAGTCCTAGAGAAGACATGGCTCATTATTTCCTGTTTCCTGCTTCTAAGAAAACCTAATGAATCTATATGTTTAATATTTGTATTATTTGAATAAATTAAAAATGAAAAACATTTCTTTTCCAATGAGCTTTTCGTATGAATATTAAATTATACCCTCAAGTAAAGAAACTGCATGTAAATATCGTTAACGTATTTTTGGCATCTCGAAGCTTGTAGATTACAAGTTACTAAAATGTTTCGGCAAACAAAATGAAAGAAAATTACAAGTAAGAGTATAACAAACCAAAAATTCACAAAAGACAATCACTGAGTGACATTAAATGGTAAGAAATGAACCTCTAATTATCTAAGTTTTTATTTTCGCTGTAAAATCATTCTTTTTATCTTAAATTCTCGTACTCTTAGCTGTGGCATATCTGGAAGATGACGGAGGGGACAGTATGCCAAGGGTAGTACAGTTTTGGAGGTGGCAGTTTTGCGTTCTTTTATAAGGGTTGGTTGTATTGTATATCGTTATAACATTATTTTATAAGGTTTATTTGGGGGTTATCAAAACAGGTGAAAAATAAATGGATTCCAAATTGCTATATGGAATTAAATTGAGAAGAAATAAATTTTTACCTTTCATTCAAAGGAACAAACACCTGATTTCAAGAGCTACCGACTTTTATTATACCACTCTTATTCTGCTGAAATGTTTGAATGCAAATTACGAATATCAACTAAATTATGATCGCGGTGACATTCGTAAGAATGAATTCCTCAATCAAAAAAAAAGTATTTCAGAGTTTGTTTTTCGTCATTGCTTGGGAAATCGAAGCAGGAGTGATGGAATTTTTGCTGTTTATTCTGAAATTCAGTCCCCAGAACATTGCTCCAAATCTTTTTATACTATTGCGAAATTTTTTCTCAATTGCTGGGAGTATTGTTTGCTGTCAGAGGAGTTTTCTAAACAAAAGTCATTTAAGAAGTGTTTAACACCTGCAAATGCATATTTTGCACTCAGGAAGTCTTTCTCTGTTTTCTACATAACAGCTAGAGGAATCAAACAGACCTCTAAAATATAACTGATTTTTCAAAAATATCGCCAAATCACTTCCAAAATATCCCTTTGGAACAAAGAAAGTACGAAAAATAATAATACAATTTAAAAATGCTGGAATTCAAGTTTTGCTTGGAAAATAAAAGTAGGATTTCAATTTACTTTTCTACATGTCATTTTTGACATTTGTGTGGTTATTTATTTGTATATGAAGGGGAAAGGCAAATCCGCGTACTATCTCAAGCTGCAAACTCAGGGACTACCTCAGGCGGAAAACTAAGAGACCGCAACTAAGAGACCGGAAAAAAATCTAGCTGCGCCACTAGCTGTTAGTAATAAACAAACATAAAGCAATTAAACCTCTCGTGCTAAGCTTCCAATTAGTTCCTCCGTTTTAACTAGCTTCTTAATTAGCGTTTTTTTCTCCTTATTACTTTTTTCAAGTCAAATTTATTGTTTCTCACTTTCGTATCTTATATTTGCTGTATTTGCATAATAAAGTTCTTCCGTTCTTTAGATGAACTGAAACCTTTTTGTTATAGATGTTAATGGTATTTTAGAGTGCGGTAAGATGTGATGACGATGATGATGAAATGATTATTTTTTGCAACTAATGAAGAGTCATTGGCTTTACAGTCTTTCTTTAGAAGAAATACATATGTAAGAGTATAAATAATCACACTGAATATAATATTCACCAAATAAAAATCACACTGAGTTAATAAAAATAAAAAATAAAAGAAAATTTTTTAAAGAAGTGAAGCTGGCACGCATTTTTCGCAGCTGACGACTTCGCTTTGTAACCCAGACGGTATAGTGGTTAGGGGAGCTTATTATGGTACCGAAGGGCCCGGATTTCAATCCCAGAGAAAACATGGATGTTTGTAAATGTATAGCGTCATTGCGGCATGGTCGCACTCCAAATATACGACGAGCCGAAAGTCCCCTCATCCACGGGGTGCTCTCTCTTAAAAAGTAAAAGGGTGGAAAATAGAAGTCCAACCTATCTTCGGAATAGGCTCTGGCAACTATTGTTCCATGTGATAATAGACACAATAACAACGACTATGTTTTGACTAGGAAAAGACAAGCGTTAAATTCAGCGTATATGCTTTTGTAATCTTATAGCAGAAAAGGCGAAGAGATAAAGATATGTGTGCCAAGTATGCACTCAGCTAAGTAGTGTTTACCATTACAGAGTGTTAACTGTTGCCACACTTTTTTTAAAATTTGCTGTGCTCTTTATAATTGTAATGTAATTTGATACAAATATCGAATGATTTGTTTCGGGCATCTTCACGTCTAACAATTCTTACTGATTTAAGTAAATAAGGTTTCAAATTTTTATTTAATTTTTGTCGTTTAGGCATGTTTGTTCACAAAGATTATATGAAATGTTAACACACAAATATACTTAATTAAGATTTGAAAACAATAAAAAACATCACGATGTTTATTTTTATTTTTCTTTATTTTGAATCTGAGGATTATAATGATTGGTAAAACAATTAAAAATGAAATCCTAATTTTGGGAAATGGATAAAATGTTACTTCTACATCTTTAAAATTGTGAATTTTAAGATTCCAATAATGCAATCAAAAGGATGCTCAGAGCCACATTAGGTGATAATTTTATTATTTGCATTCTACGAACCTTTTATGTTAGATTTAAGATATAATGATACAATTTAATTTCAAGGCATGAGCTGCCTCAATAGTATGGTTAACATCAAAACTAATGCGTCAAAAAATTATTCACGGGGACTGAAAACAAAGATTGAACTTTAGACAGGAAACAGGTGCGTTGGTTGGTTGTTTTTTCAATAAAAGCATATATGAACAAATTTAAGCTATTTCCTGCTTTCCTACATTCCAAAAATATGTTTCTAGGGTATGAGATTTGGTTTGAGACAAAACCTTGCATACTTTCATTTTACTTAATCCAAAGATTAGTAACTAGGATATGGAAAATTATTGGAGCCATTTGAGCCATAATTATATTTTAAGTATCACAAAGCTTAGAAACTAGGGTCGGTGAAATGATTTGAAGCAAAATCTTAACGCAAATCTCAAAATGTAATACAAAACACAACATTCAAGTTGGATTTATTCTCCTCTTTTTAATTCTCTCATTCTCACTCTCATGTCATTAATACCATTGAGAAATTCACGCGTTTGCATACTGGATTTGCTAGAGAAGCATTGCTTACTAATAGGTTAGGCAATAATTAAGTGACGTCATTTCTAAATTTAACTATAAAATACCGCTTTTTTATTACTGGTTATTAAATATTTCTCTGAATGTTATTGGACAGTCATTTTTGTCATTATTTAAATACATACATCACATGATTTATATAAATATTATATATCAGCTATCAGTTCTGGAATGGCCTATTCCAGATGGATATATTGTAAGCATTTTACTCATTTTATGAGAGATAAAAAATGAATAAATTGTAAAAGAGGCTTGATATTACAAGTTACACTTAAAAGGTCTCTTAACTAAACATAGCTAATGCTGTAAAACACACTGAAGCTCATTTCAGTTTGGCATACGCAAAGACATACACACGAACCTTTATATCTATATAATGTTTAAAATATATATTTATGTAAATCTAGTTTATATCAGTTCTGTTATGCATTAATATTATTTATCAAATAGGCTAAATATGTTCTTTTGGAATTCCTGAAATTTATGGCATTCCCACTTGTTTGAAGATGACGAAGTCTGGTCAAATGAGTCATCTGTGTAAATCTCTGTACTTTGTATCAAGCCATGCTATGCAAGTTTATCTTTCTGTCTTTATTTAATTGACTATAAACTGTGCATAAATAAATCTGCTACATATTTATTTCATTTATTGACTTCTGGTTCAATAGTTTATTTCAAAATTTCCAAGTAGTGGTACAAAACCGTGCTTTTCCCTCTGGATCGAATAAGTGAGTTCTGGAAACACAGGGTGTTTATAAAGACCCATATCCATTTTTATGTTTAATAACTCATAAAATAATGAAGATATAAACAAACTTAGGGCATTTATGGATGGAATAACTTATATATTTTCCTTTTCAGGTTTGAATATCTTTACTTTTGTAAATATCGTCTGCGCGTGTGGTTAATTTCAGATAATTTCATTTTCCAGTGTAAATATCTATACTTTTCTAAATATCGTCTTCTTATTAATTGCATTTTTCTCTCTCTTATGGGGATCTCAAAACCCCCATGAATACCGTGAGGCACAAAGGGATTCCCCAAAGGTTAATGTGGGGTGAGGACTAATGCACGACCGAGTCATTGGGCCTTTCTTTTTTACAGAACAGACGATTTCATCAGTCGTATACTTACACATGCTAGAAAACTTCGTAGTTCCACAACTAGAAGAGCTTCAGCCACATGTCTTTTTGCAGCAAGATGGTGCACCACCTCATTGGGGTACCATCGTATTTCTTTGAATGACCATTATACAGGAAGATGGATTGGGCGAGGAGGTCCAACTCCTTGGTCACCCAGATCACTTGATTTAACGCAGCTGGACTTTTTCCTTTGGGGATTTGTAAAGGACAACGTTTACAGGAGGAGAGTGTCGAACATGGATGACCTAAAAGGCAGAATTACAGCCGCAATAGCCTCTATGGAGATCGATATGCTTGCCGGTACCTGGCGTGAAATTGAATATCGACTTTATATTCTCCGTGCGACGAAGGGGGCACACGTAGAAGTTCATTGACAAGGGTCATGAAACATTTTGAGTCTATCTAACCATTTATGTTATTAATTTTAATCCATCTTTATTATTTTATGAGTTATTAAACATCAAAATGGTTCCGGGACTTTATAAACACCCTGTATTTCAAAAGAGAATCAATAGGTGATAATTAATTTCTTTCTCGTATATAGGACGCTTGAAAACCGATTTAACATACTTTAATAAGTGGCAAAATACACCGAAATACTTTTTACCACAGCATGTGTGAGCAGCATGTTAATCATTTGTCACTGCAGTGTGCTAGCCATATCGCAACTGAAAACCATAGAAGACTTTCAAGCACATGTATGAAAATAATAAATATGTTTCACATACACAGCCGTTATTTTTTGTGCATTTATTATTTATTGCATTTATATGTGTTCGCTGATAATGACGACTGTGTCAGAAAAATTACTAACTTTTATACACGCTGTTTTTTAATTAACGGAAGTTCTGAACTTTTCCCGGACGATTAAAACCCAACTTTTGACTTAAGAGGACGATGATCTCACTTATTTACCCCCTCCTCAGTCATCTCTTCAAAGAGACCCGCAGTTCCAAATTTAATCAAGTCGCATGTCTTCAATGACCATATATTCACTGAAGCAGACATAATCGGCGATTAATTCGGCATATTGGAGTCTCAAGCAACATCGCAGAGATTTTAAAAGGATAGAATGACGGAAACCTGGACATAGTCATCTGTAATTGTAGATTGTATGAGGGCACACAGCATATGCCAGGAATTACCAAAACCCCTTCCAGCGCCTGATTGCTTAATATGCAGTTGCTTAAAATATAATGGAAAGCGTTTATTTCGATGTGCTTTGTCACTTCTTCAGGTTTTTGTCACCCTATTGCCTTCTTGTACATATATTCATATCTGCACTCTCCACAAAATATATTTATACATTTTAATGACCGAGTTTGAGCTTTTAAGCTTTTAATGTATGTTTTTCCTTGATTGTTGTAACTTAAATGGCGTTTAATTATTGATTATATGTAAGGAGTATAAAATAAATGTCAGGAAAGTAAAGAAAATGGACAGTTTCAATGAAATTAACAATTCAGAATGCATCCTTTATTCATAAAACCTAATTCATAGTAACTAGCAAATTTATTACAAACATAAAACAAATTCTAGATGGCAATACTATAGGAGAATAGCACATTTTTCAACAATACATCAGATTTCTTGTTTTCGATTCTTTAATGCGTTTCTAAAAATCTAATATGCAAAATTCCTGCATTTTAGCTTTGAGTCCATAATGCTATACTATTTCTGTTGTTTTCTATAGCTTTTTTTGCTGGAGATCATCCTTAAAGGAGCTGATTTTGTTCTAAGAGGTAAAACTGGTACTGAAGGGTTCAAACCTTGTAGTAGAGTTTTTGGTCTACCATATCTGAGAACAACTAAAAACAGAAATATCAATTAAAATTAATGCTTGAATGTGTAATTTTTGAAATCAGTATAACAATATTCTTAGAATTGTTGAATATAATATTATAGACAACAATTCTAAGGAATCTGAAAAAAATTATTTAGATTTGAACAGCATTTTTGATTATTCTACGATTAACGAATTTTCTATTGTGCTACTCTATTTTACTACGATTAATTCTACTTTAGTTTCCTTAATTTCATTGTTAACTGGAGATTTTATTCACAGAATCATATAGAATTTGAGCTTTCCAAAGCACTAGCTGGTTATTATTTGCATTAATTAAAAAAGAAAATGTCTATAGCTTAAGGACTATTTGCACTATTAGCAGATAAGGATTCTGAAGCAACAAAATTTCATAAGAATATTAATAATATACTAGCGAGCTACAGCCAAAGCAATATTTATACCGGTAAGTTCTATTTACAGAGAATAAAATGAACTGTTGATTTAATATATTGTTTAAAAAGTTATTAGGTGAGGCAAAAGCCAAATATATGAGTTCTGTGTACACCTGAAAAAAAATGCATTAAAGCATTACAATATGAATAAAATCAGTTGATTCTTGCCAAGCAACAACCAGTTCGTAAATAATATTTTTGTTACCAAACTAGGAAACAAAAAACTTTTGACACTTCAATTTAACGCATATACATGTGACGTATTGATTTAAATTTAATATAATATAACAACTTTTTCTTAATATCAGTAAAAGAATTATTGTGGCAATAAATACCCTGTCAGCTTTACTAACCTGAAACAAAACTGTTGCCAACAGCAGCTATTTACTCAAAAATGCTGTCATTAAAGAAAGCTTTCGGCATACAACGACGTCACATGCAATCGCGTGATTTTCTTTCAACGTCAGAATATGCTTTGTAATAATAATATGTTTAATGCCTGGCAATGCTACTTTTATTTCGTATTTTGTAAAACTGACAAATTTTATATTAACAACTAAACGATTTGAAAGCGAGGAGTGACAATACTTTTGGCAATAAAGCATTTTTATCTCCAGCAGCTTCCGAGACACTCGCCACTCGGAAAAAATGAGTGCGAAAATTAGTGTTTTCAGAGATTTTAATTAATATCTCGGCTGATTAAAATCGTAGGAAGATGAGAATGAGTGAAATGTTTTTTCCACGAATTTTTAAAATCAGGGCTGTACGCTGCGCAAAAAAAAAGGGGGGGGGAGAGTTCCATATCTCTCGTTCTGCTAGGCCGATTGACGAAATTCAACTTCCGTTTTTCGTGACTCAGAAGCTCGACTTAGGAAATTTATTAGATTTATATATAGCATTGTTCTAATATAGGAATATAGATATTGTGACACAAAATCAGACTTTTTTTTAAATGACATGCCAATTGTTTTTCCATATTTTGATTCTACGACACAAATTATGCGAAACTTCCAAGATTTGTAAAAATCGTACGAGTAGATTTTAAAAAGTTAGCTCTAAAATTTCCACCCCGTTAATGTTAATTGAATTTGGTATATATTTATTTATCTCCCTTTTTCTTATTAAACGTATTCGTTCCTTTCACATTTCGAAATTTAGGTTCATTGCAAATAAAATTCGCCCATTTTTTATAATTTATTTTTAAAATTTGCATTTTTAAGTAATTTCTATAAATTTTTAGAAAAACATTTTCGATTACAATGTATAAAATTTATACCAGCATCTTAAAGTAGTTGTATTTCTAAGCATACATTCAAAACGTTGGAGTTTTTTATTAAAATTTCCGAAGATATACGTAAATTTATATATTTGCGAGTTTTGAAATTTGGCATACCTGTTGAAAGCGTTAATAGCATTAAATGTGGTTTAGGCACTTTGTTAAAATTATTTGAAAGTAGGAACGATGTGAGTTTTTCGCTCATTAGCACTGTAAAAAGGCAAGGGAAAATAGGTTGCCCTATATTAAGAAGTTCGCCAATTGATTTATTATTGGCGCAAACTGAAAAAAAAATGCGCGAAGTTAAATTTTTTAATTTTTCAACAAAAACTGCGAAATTTAATATTAAGACATAATCGAAATATGGAAAAAATTGCTTGTCATTTCAGAGTAGGTCCGATTTTGTGTTAAAATACCTAAATTAGAACAATGCTATATATGCATCTAATATATATTCCAGGTCGCGCTGTCGAGACATGAAAAACGCAGTTTGAATTTCGTCGATCGGCCTAGTATTCGGAGGAGATGATGCCACAAACAAACAGACAGACTCGTGCAGATTTCAATAGTATAATTATTTAGATTCATTAATTAAAACTTATAAATTGTGTCAAATTGCTTTCGCATATAAAATGTGGTAAAATTTTAATTAAAGACACTAGTAAATCACAAAACAATACAGTTAAATTGCTTTTAAGGGGAAGAATCCACTTCGAATAATTCTAGTGTTTTCATTAACTCGCCTACCTCTCAATGCAAATTGACTATTCCATCTAAAGTCACAAACTTTGAATGTATGTCTATATATGTCTTAATGAAACTTTGTCTCACAGAGTCAAACGTCCGGCGCTTCATTTTCATAAAGAGTACAAAATTTTCCTTAAAATAAATATAGGTATTGGAGGAACGTATAAAAAGTTAAATCTTGTAATTTTTGCAAAACGGATTTCTTTAATTTTAAAAATAAGAAAAATTACTATTTGCACCATCTGAAACACATTTGTAGAATGTGTTTCAGATGGTGCAAATATTAACTGATGATGCAAATATTAATCAGATGGAAGGTCTACGACAAAGGCTTTGAAGAGCAAAAACTGGGTACCGAAGTTTGCGAATACGTTTTGTATTGTAACACGAACAATTGCAAAGTGAGCAAATACTGATTGCAAAGAACAATTGCTAGACATAAATACTAAGTAATGCACAGACGATTGAAATCTAGATGTGAATAACTACATCAAAATTAAGGGGCTCTGGGTATCGATTTGTTTATTATTTCATGGTTTCTTCAGGAAACTGGTTATAGGAAAACTAGGAAATTATAATTAATAAGATTTAACTTTTGAAAATAAAATGAATTTATAAATTTATTAAGGAAAATAAAATCTTTGAAAACTCTTGATTAGTTTTGGACTGCCAAATAGTGTAATAATTTACATAAATTTAATTAATTGATTTAAGCATATCAGCAATTTATTTGTAATGTTTTTAAGTGATCAAATTCATGTTTTATTTTCCTTAAAATTTTGAAATTTCGATGTCGGCTGATCTTCAATGTCAGTCCGTTCAGTTACCATTGCTAGAATCGAAGATGAACGTTTCGTGACGTGAAGCACTTGGCCATTAACTAGCTCACTTTACTCTATAGGTGATAATTTACGAAAAGATTCGTACTTTGTTTGCGTAGTTCAACTTTATTATTACTTTAATAACTGCAGCGAAATTATTATTTGCAATGCCTGAATGGTTAGTAATTTCATATAAATTCATTAATTAATGTTTTAGATAATTATTTGTTGACTAAAATTTTAAGAAATCATTTTTAATATTTATTCTTTCAATTTTCTCCTTCAAGCAGAAACTCTCAGGTTACAGACCATGATTTAATTTAAGAAAGTGTTGCTTCATTATGAAACTTTGCCATTAAGAGAAAATAAGAGATATGTGTTAATATTTAATTTCTAGAAATAAAAGAAAGAAACAGAAAAAAATAATTTTTAAAGAATTTGCTTTCTTTAGAATAATATTAAAGTCTAATAATTACTTTCTGGGATAGTATCTTGTCGTTTCTGACGTATAGAATCCCCGTACCAACCGTGCAGCCTTCTTATTTTCTGAGTGCAAATCTCTCTGCCACCATTAGTTTGCGAGATTCTGCTGCAAAATTATTTTAATGTCAGGTGTTATAGCTTAATATTTCGTAAAAACAGTTTGCAGAGTTTAATTGACGTGACAAATAAAGAGATACTGAAAGATTAAAAACACTCTTTTAATTTAGTAAATTAAATTTGATTGATTTTAGTTTAAAGTTACTACATACACTTTGAGCATCCGCAATGTTTCTTATTTAGTGCAAATTAATTACTTTTATTCCATAACTAAAATCCCAATTTAGTATTTCTTTATCGCCTTTATCCGGATTACACTGAAATATAACACTAGCTAATTTTGTACTTGTTATTTACAATTAAGTTGATGTGCCGTTCGCCTGAATTTCGCTTACTCGAAATTTGGACATCAATAACCGTTGGACTCAATGACTTCGTTCTTAACAACATACTATAGCTTTTCTTCCAGATGTCCCGTTTAGAACCCGAATTGAGGTGTTTGTCAATAAATATCTTACCTCTCAGTAGTAAATATAATCTTTAGCAGGGCCATCAAGCGGAAAAACACATCGAGAAATTCGTGGTATGGAAGGCAATGGAGAGACTTGTGTTTTATCCTTTAGAATGCAATACACCTTGGCCAATGACAGTTGCTTTGTTAGCCATGAATAAATATTTCGTTACTTTGATCTAACCAAATTTTACACGAGATATTCTTTATTAATCATTAGCTTTTTGTACTATCCAGTCTTTTACACTGTATAAGTAATAATTAAATATTTAAATTATTTTAGCTGCCTTTTATTAAAGAAATGTATAAAGGAGATATTATGCTGGATAATGGTCAAGAGAATTACCGAAAAAATTGTTTCATTAAAATTCATTATAAGCTTAAGATTTATGATGCATCACAATCAAGCTGAATTTCGTATTTTTGTTCGAATAAATGTAAGATGAATCAAAGTTTAACAAAGGAATATCGATAAATATATAAATATATCTGAAAGAATTTATGGGGCATCTAATTCACAATTTAGAAATATCTTAACTCGCAAAGAATTTCTCAATCGAGTTGAGGTATGAAAGGAGAAATACTTAATCTTGTTAAGGAAAATGAACGTCCTGAAGAAAAAAAAATAATTTCTTACTAAGAACTTTAATTCAGGCAATAAACCTACCACAGAATTGGAAGAATTAATTTATGGAAACCAGGCATGAGCTTGAAACAGATTGCTCATTTCACCCGATTCCTAAACGAGGAAAATTAAATTTCAAACGGAAAAAGCTATTAAGATTTAAAAAGAAAGAAACAAGTTCGGAGCCTTTCCATCAACGAAGAAAATGATACAGTTTAGTAACAAGGATATATTATAATTTTTGAGCACAAATATTTAGGGAAACTGATTTTCGGTTTTACCTTTATAGCCAATCAAAAAGGGAAAGTTTAGTAAAACTCAGCAGAAAATCAGGAATAATTAAATTATGACACTTCTGTGTATATTATAATAAAACTTTTAAATGTGAGATATTAGAGATTTTTAGGAAATAAGGATGAAGCGGAATTAAAGTTTATACTTTTTATAGTTCCACGCGTTTTCCTGAAACTTATTTAAGGTCATATAAAACTAGGTAAATGAATGAAAATGTTCTTAAGGTCAGGAACTAACAACAAAATGCTACTTCTGCCATTCTAATCAAGTGCTCTGTGCAATGTAGAGTTCTTTAAAACGAAAAAGGAATAAAATCATACAACTTTGTCTTGAGGCTTCAGACGTAAATAATTACAAGATATCATAGATATAATTTGTATACTTTTAAATACTTTATTAAAATGAGCTAACATTCCTTGCAAGAAACGTGCCAGGTTAAATGTAGTTTTCTGATCTAAGTTTCGGATTTCCACCTTAATGTCTGACAGAGAAATTAGCAGACAAGCATTAGGAGAGGAGGAGTAAGTTATTGCATTATAAAACTGAATATCAACTGTTAAAAAACAAAAAGAAGGGTAAATAGTAAGCAAACTATTCACATTTCTGTTATATCTGACGTATTTGACTTAATTTATTAGTTAGCATAAATCACAATATGCAGTTTATTAATTTTGAGGAATGCAAATTTAATTTCATACTGAATATCCACCAATATTTATATAAAATAAATTTTAAGTTCTCAATCCTAAAAAGAATAGCTTTAACTCCGCAGAAGCTCTGCCTTCCGAAGGAGTATATCTTTTAAAATCTTATGCCAGCATAATGTCTAATGGATTACGTCTGATGTAACAAATTTAACTTCAGTAGCTCGACATTATAAGGAAAAGAATAAATAAATTTAAATAAAAAACGGCATTCATTTCAACTCATTTAATTAGCAATCATAAATCTAAAATGTCAAATTCAACAACTTTGTATTGCGAATAAATAAATACTCAAAAATTTTTTTATTATTTCAAAAGCTTGTAATATGAGTTTGCTGCTTTTAAAAAGTCTTACTACTGTATATCTTAAAAATAATTCCACAATCAGAATGTGCTTCTCATAACTATATTTGAATGGGAGTTCACACTTAAATTTTGCTTCGTTATTAATAATTTTCCAAGCCTGATTGGTTATCTCTATTGCAATTTAAATTTCTACTAAGTATGTTTTCCGTAGCTTTATGTGATTATTCTAAAGTACTAACGTTTAACATATTTTACTTTAGAAACTTCTCATTTCGTAACGTAGAATCGTAAATTATAATTAATATTAATATAGGCATATTGGTCAATTATTTCGATCGTCAATTATTTATATATTATTAATTATTTTTGAACTTGGATCATAATAAAACGTTAGTAAATGTGATTTCTTTTTGCCATTATGTATTGAATACACTTTGAATTTTTGGAACAGATTTTTTTAGTAGCAGTTACATATAAATGGTTTGCTTTAGTAGCTAGTTGTCTCCAAACCTTTCACTCGACACAATTTTCAACAATGTCGACAATGAACTGTTTCAATATCGGAATATTTTCTTTGGTGTAAATCCAATCATGAAAATCAGAGTAGGAAGACGTCAGTGATTTACTTGTGCGGCAAGTTCTCTTGGTGGAGCCTTTCCTGCCCCAAGGGGATTAGCAACAACAACAGGAATAAATGCTAGAATGAATAATTTGAGACGTTTTCACCAATTAGTCTAACTCATTTTGCAATCCCTTATTAATAGTTTACTATGCCGTTATTTAAATAAAAAACTATTTGTAACTTCAGCCTTTACTATATATTGTCGTTTTTTTGCCTCACCAGAAATGTAAATGAGTTTGACCATATTTAAGCTCAGATTTTCGATTGTAAGACAGAACGTGTCGTTACGAGTAATGTGTTCTCTCAATGCCATGTTACTTAGTTTTGGTAACTCTGATAAGACTGTAATTATTCATTGTAGATGCCGTCATTTAAACTATTACAAAGGTGATGAGTTTTGAGCCGACTTAGATTAAAATTAAATTACCTAGGTTAAGTTTTAACTTTGAATGTGACTATTACTTTAAGATACATCATCACAAGTTGTGGTTGATCTTGCCAAGCACGAGAAATGCGTTCACATTGAAGTTCTGCTTTAATAAAAAGATTATTTTCCAAGTCTGCAGTTAGTATCAGACACAGAAATAATTCTCTCTACGTTTGCTAAGAGTTTGGTTCTATTTTAAACTCCCAAAGATAATCAAACGCTATAGTTTTACTTTTCATTTAGGTATAAAGTAGTTGCAATCTTCGTAAGTCTTTTAAATACCATTGAACTACGCAAATATATAGAAATATTACGTCCTTTTAGCGGGGTTTAATTAAAAATTAGTAATTTGTAATTTCTTATTTATTTAAATTTTTAATTGGTAGGACATGTTTCTAACTGTTTATATAAATCTGTAAGGCAAATAATAATACTGTTAATTAAATAGTCAAATAGTTAATCGAAATTAGGATTTTTATTCTTAAAAAATTAAACAGGAAGAACAAAAATATCACAGAATATTCCAGTTATGGAAAAGAAAATTAAAATTGCTATTGTAGTATTGAAAGTAGCCATGAACTGAGGCTCATTACCCTTTTTGAGCATAATGAAAAGGCCGTCAACTAATAAATTCCCTTAGCAGTAGGTGAGGGGAGAGGATAACAGGGAAGGACGAGAAGAAGGCATCAAGTATATAGAGCATTTCGAGAAGCGTTTTTCGCGGTGGATTGCGAGTGGTGAATTAAGAATGCTAACAACACGGTTCAGAGGACCAGGGTCTCCTGCGGGGAGCAGCCAGCTAAGACATTCCAAAGCAGGGACCTAGGAGAAATTTCTCCAACCCGCGATTCGAGCCTGTAATATTGTTCGAGATCATCCAGCTCTCTTCTGGGCGAAAGAATGAAAAATTGCTGACCGAATAGGACCAGGGAAAAGTCTTCTCGGCCACCCACGATATGGATCATACGTCTCTCTAATACTGCGGGGGAATTCAAAGCTTCGGATGACTGAAGTTTCCAACCCTGCGAAATATCGTCAGTTATATGAAGTAGTGACATGGTAATGAAACATAACAGAACTATTTTAAAAGATTTTTAGCACGTTCTTTTGTTCCTGGTTAACCATAATATTATGTTAATGCATTCCAGTAATTAATGTGCATTAAAACTTAGTTTATTTAAAAATTGTCTTTGATGCATAAACTCACTGGCCTCGCAATTCCATTTAATTCAATTAAATTTAATTCTAAACTTTAACAACATATGCCTGAGAAAGTAACAAAAATTGTTATATCAAAAGTAAGTGTCAATAATATAACGTAATTTTCTTTGTCTCAAAACAGTTTCCAACTCTCCAAAAATTTATATTTAAATATCAATATCTTTAGATCTCAAGCTCTTAAATTAAAAAACATTTGACCTTCAAACTCCATCTATTCTAGCTAAATACTAAAATTTGTGTATTAACTACATGGAAATAAGTTGCAATTAAAATTGTGATTCCTTGAACGTTACTGTAAAACTGTATAATTTAAAGCGAATTTGGCAGAAGTATAGATAATAAATTTTAGTAAAAGATTATTAAGATCTAAAGTATAGTAGTTTGAAAAAATAAGAATTAGGAGTTATATTTTTTCGAGGGAGGATGAAGGGTACGAAATCTTGAAAATCAACTTTGGGCTGTCTTGGAACTAATACCGAATGTTTCAGTTTCCATTTACATGCCCTGATCTTAGCATTAAAAGAGGTCATGTGAGGATTATCCTTAATTCTTTACATAATTACTGTGGTTCTTATCACCTTAGGGAAAGTTTAAAAATTTTAAGAAACTACTGTTATTCTGATCAAGAAGATGTCTAAAATTTATCATATATTTCATGGTTCAGAAAGAAACAGCACATGGCTAAAACGAAGAGTGGAGTTTTAGCAATATCGCTTTACTAGCAATGCTTTTTGAAGCAAACAGAATGTGCTGACAACCACCTTTTAACTATTTGTATTGTTTTTAAAAATTCCCCCATATCTGTACTCGTATTTTGTCTTCATGAACTATACAGTTTATTTAGTTATTTGCAGCTGTTTTGTTACTCATTCCCATCAGTTGTGATAATAAATTCAATATTCAGATTATTGCAACTAAAAATACATGAAACATTGATATACGATATACATCCATTAGCAGAAAGTTTTCGTATTTTTTAACAATCTTTTCTATTTTTACTGTCATCTGAGTATGCGTCTAAAGCACAGAAGCTAGTCTTATATATCTGGAATGTCTCCAGACACATAAATGGTTTTTCAGTGTATTAGTTGCAGTAGAATATTAATTTCAAATGGCGGATAAAATTTCTATAACACAGTCGAATTTTTTAAGTTTCGTGCATAAGTGTCATTACTCATAACTTTGTTTACCGAACTTTAATTATTAATAAAAAATAGTTTCCACTAAGGCCATTTCATTTGTAATTAAGAAATTTGCAATAAAATATCTCCAACATCATGCGTATATATTCAATAAATTTTAAAACAATTAATTATATTTTGTTGTTTTGATTTGTATGTCTACCAGTAAAATTGATAAAAAAAATTCTCATTTTTCCTGTGGTAAGATATGTATTCGTAGCTTTAAGAGTTATTTATGATGAACTGCATAAGATTCTTACTTCTCTGCTTGAGGGTTATGTGTATTTAAATGAAATTTAGAAAATCTGAGTAATAGAAAGAAAAGCTGAAAATAAAAATAGGAAGGAACGAAAGCATTTTAATACAGAGAAAGATTTATGCATGTAGCATGCTACATATTTTTTTCAGCATTATTTCACCGCTTCATGTATCTTTTCAATGATTCTTTTTTCTACCACAAGCGTATAAAGATGTTTACAAGAAAAATAAATAAAAGCTCTCAATGAAGAATATTTTGCTTTTTTATTAAATTTTCTTAAGGCGAAAATGTTGTTAAAACTAATAGATGATTATGCTTTGTCCATAGAAAAAAGTTCCGCCTTTAGTAAAATGGGACAGAATTTAAAAAAAAATGCTTAATAATTATGATAAAAGAGGTAACGGGGGAATATATGAAATGCATATATTTCTCCTTAAATTTCACAAAACGCTGTTTTAGTAGCCAAAATGGCGAACTTTAAAGCCTACATTACATGGCGATTCTGTATGATATTTACTTTAATCCGGAAGTCAGTAAGCAACGAAATTACATTAATATGTATCTAAGTTTTTTATGCATATAAATAAATACTTTTATTTCGTTTCGTTTGAATTCCCATACGTTTCAGAAAGTAACATAAATTTACCTTTCTATAAAAATAAATAAGCTGATATCAAAATGAAAAGTTTTGAAATTTCCGATCACAAGGCTTTAATATAAATAAATCATTTTTTAAATTGTAAATCGGTATTTCCAAATTTAAGTAATATTGTTGAAATTTCCATTTGATCATTTTTATATCGCTTGAAAAAATAAAAAAGTAACATATGCAAGTATTTGTGCCGCAGTTTTGATTTTGCTTTTGTATGAAGTATACACTGAAGAGCAAAAACATTATGGCCACTTACTCAATAACGCGTTGCGCGACTATTGACCTGCAAAATAGCTGCATCTGGATTTGCCATGGATGCTACAAGTTCTTGGTAGATGACTGGAGGCAAGTTGTACCAAATACCTAAACCGTGATTACGCAAAGTCGAGATATTCCGATATGGTAGTGTTTGAACACTGAGCTGCCGCTTTATGACATCCCGAATATGCTCGATAGGGTATAAGGTATTTCTCCAGCCTTCATCGCATGCCTTCGTGGTGTAGTGGTCAGCACGCTCGACGCGTAACCGAGAGGTCCGTGGTTCGATTCCCGACGAAGGCGTTCCTCATTTTTTAATACTCCTGCTTCAAAAATGCCTAATGTCTCTACACGGGTTCAATTCTGGCGAATTAGATGGCCAGGATATTAATTGGAATTCATCTTTAAGCTCCTCAAGCCACTCCAACATAGTTCGAGCCCTGTAACATGGGGCATTGTCCTGCTGGAACTCCACTTCCATCTGGGAAGACAAGACTCATGTAACGGTACTGCAGGTCCGCAATTATGTTCAGATAGTCCGCAGCTTTCATGGTCTGTTACATCACACATAAAGGCCCAAAGCTGCCCAAGAGAACGTCCCCCAAAGTATAATGTCTCCACCCCTAGACTATGTATCACTTTCTGTGCAAGGGGCTAATCAACAGTTTCCTTGAAAGAAGGAGTACCTTGATACGACCATCGACGTGATGAATGAGCAATCGTGATCCATCCGAACAGGTAACTGTCTTCCATTTATCCTACACTTATTATAAGTGTCTTCCACCTATCCTTAGTCTAGACTCGATGTTTCCGGAGCCACTGTAGACATAGTTGACAATGACGTTCGGTCGGAAGATGCACACGAGTAGGACGTCTGCTGCACAATACCATATCCAACCGTGTCCGCTGAACTGTGTGTTCGAAACACTTGTACTTGGACCTGAATTATATTGGAGTGTCAGCTGAACCACTTTCTGACGTCGATTTTCCTGTACCACGCAGGACAGTCTCGTTGACATCCATTTTCTTTGACGACGCGAGGACGTCCAACATCTTGGCGTCTAGTGTTGGTTTCAACATCATATATACACTTTGCCTAAATGCTAATAACGGCAGATCATGAACAACCTATCAGTCGTTCCAGTTTCGAAGATACTCTTTCCGAGTCTTTGGTCCATTACAGTTGCCCTCTATCAAATTCTCTTACATTACATTCTCCAACAGCAGTCAAATGCCACTTCTATTTAATCACAAATTCATTGAAAAATTTGGGAATGGTCATTATGTAGCTGTTACGCATTTGTTAAGTATTTAGTTACAGTTTACGAATATAAAAATGACTTTACTGCAAGTTTTCGTGTTTAGCAACATTTTCTATACTTTTGATTGTTAAACCAAGTTGAAAAATATAAATTTAAATCTAAATAATAGCATATGTATATGTTTTTTTGATGTTCTGGAAATAAGTTTCTAGCATGCGGCAAATTAGTTTCAGAACCATCTGTCTAACACTAAAATCGTACAGACAGGATAAAACAAACAGAACAACTAAGTAAAATAGTATAAAAAATAACGATAAAACAAATAGGTGAAAATTCCTTGGTCTTTTTTAAGGAACAACCGGAAAAACGTTTCATTAGTGCTACATTTCTGAATTAGATCTGAATGATTTTAAAGTCACAGAAAATTCAAAAGCAAGTGCTAAAAAACAAATTAAATCAATTGAACATAAGAATGTAAGTCAATTAATTTTTACAATACTACTAATTAATGCAATAAAGAAGTATGAAAATTAAAAAAATAACAAATCTTCAAGATATAATTCCCTTCGACTTCACTCTAAACAAATAATACTGTAAAAATTAAATAGTATAAAATTACAAAATTCTAAATTAGAAACCCTAGAAACTAATAAGTAGATAGAAACAATTTGGTAAATTAATATTTAATTAATAAATGAGAAACTACAGAAATGTCAAAAACCGCTAAATAACGGTTGCAAGACAAAAGTAAGTAAATATTAAAGTGAATGTTTATGTTATTGGAACTAAATTATTTAAGAAAGTAATTTAATTAAAATAAAAAAAATAATCTGATAAGATAACTTTTGTTTAAAAACGTGTTTTTAATTTGAGGAAATACAAGAAAAACCGAATAAGACATAAACTTATATGTTGGAAATATTTCTTAAATCAACTGTCTTAATTCTAAAGGAAAAGTTATTTAAGCAAAAAATTGAATTATATAAATGACAAACAGAATGGGTTAGGTTAGGTTATTCAATTATGGCAATGCACACGAGGGCTAAAGGGAGGGATGCTTTCGTAGAGGACTTTCTAAGGGAAACTGGCTCGTATACACGTTACATATGGGGAAAACCACGAAAACGCCCATGCAGCCAGCCCGTTCGCGGGATTCGAGCCTCGGACTGAACTCCCAGTGTTCAGCGTCTATTCTATAAAATTAATGAATTCTATAAAATCTTATGTTTTAGTTTATATTTATTTCACGTATACCTAAATTTCTCACTTTAATACACTGTAATTGGACTTTTATCCCCTTAATAAATATGCATTCAAAAATGCATGCTAAGTTTTGTTACGCGTATAAACACGAATCTAAATTACAAATTACAGTCATTTTAAACTTAAACTAAAGTGCGTGGAACATTTTGAAGATGCAACAATCACGAAAATTTCATTATGAAAAAAATACATTTTATGAATCTTTTGACGCTTACTTTTAATATTTAGTTCTCAGTATGTCCCAATGCACGATTTTATTTAATATAAAATATTTAACATTGTTTTATGTGTGTATAAATATTTTTTCTACTAATAAAATTGGAGACTAATAAAATTGTAGATTAAAACTAATAATAAAATTGTAGAAAAATTTACTGACAATGTCACAAAAAGTTAAACAAGCGTATTTAAATGCTTATAGCATCTTTAACAATAATTTTACACGCAAGTGCTTTTTTGTAGACGATAGAGTTAAAACCATAGATTATTATCTTATGAATTTTTTTCCCCAATTTTTGGTCCATTTTGCTAAAATCATCGTCCACTGTCCTCTTAACGTTAATGAAAAGCTGCATTTACGTTTGTAAAAAACTTGTTTACTTATTCAGCATTTTGTATCAGAAATGTATTGGTGAATTAAATAATAACTAATTACAACCATTTCTTTATATTAATTTACCTAAAAATGGGTCTTGCATCTTCGGCGACATGGGCCTGAATACTCTTTAGGTCTTTGCTGCCGTCATATACGCGACCACTCCTTAATCGCCTGACGTACAAATCGCGTTCTTCATCGCTATATGAAAGAGAGGAATTCGTTGTAGATCTTATTTTTCTTATATCTTTATGACCAGCAGAACTAGTAATACTTTTGATGTCCATAAACAGTTTCTCTATACGCTGCCATACTGCAATTAGGAAATTGAATAACCGTTCGAGGATCTCACATTGAATGTTGATAACACTTTCTAATATCTCCTCTATATTTTCAAAGGCTGTGTCTGGGAAAAAGCTCACTAAAACATCGAATATCCCAATGGCGAAAGTATAGATCATTGCCATAATAAGCGATCGAATCAGTTGCTGTGGAAAGCTAGCAAAGTTACCCAAGTATTCTGTTATGCTGCTGCAAACGAAATAAAAACACTGTAAGATTACGGATTTTAAGAAAGAAAACAAGCAAATATACATTAAAAACGTGATTAGAACCTATTTCATAATTCGTTAAATTTGGACATGATTTGCTCATAGTTGTGGCCTTCAATCTTTGACACGTAGTAAAACATTGTTCGTAGGTCTTTCGGGAAACCACTTAGAAAGGAAAACAATTTATACACGGAAAGAATATATTCTAATCGAAGTTTGGTTTAAGATGTGATATGTAAATTTGAGCTCCACGGCGTTAATGGTAGTAGTAATCTAATATACGATTTTTCCTTTATTATCCTATTTTTAATTATTTTTAAACTCTTATACATATTTTAAATAACTAAAATAATTCTTTCTAAAATCGTAAAGAGGTAAAAAACTATGTATCTACGGAATAGATATGAAGTTTGAATCTGAACATTTAGAAAAGCACGATGAATTAAATTAAATTATTGAAAACTATTCTTTTTATTATCCTGGCAAACAAAACGTTTCTAAATGTACCTAAACAATGCATTGTACCTTCAAAGAAATGGGAAGATGTATTTCTTCCTTTATTCTATATTCCTGTTTTTTCTGAATCCGTTTATAATACAGATTGTCAAAAACTTTATGACCTATTTTTGTACGTTCTTTGAACACCTTTGTCTATATGAAGAACAAGATCAGTCACTAGTATATATGTCTCTTTTTAGACAACTCCTTATTTTCTTTTAATGAGCTTCGTAATTCCTCATTCACGAAAGAACCTAGCTTTATGAGCGAAACGCTGAACAAGGTGCTGATTTATGTTCTCATCTGAATTGAATGTTATACCACGAAAGAAATTTTGCAGAGAGCGAAACAAGCGAGCATCTGTGGGCACAGGATCAAGCGAGTATATACAAGTGACAACGCCTTTCATCCAAACTCCATTAATGTTTGGTCAGTAATCAAACTTGTGCGTGGTCATGTGTCCAAGACTTGTGTCTCCTATCTTATGCCCAAATCTTGCGTCCTCTGCTAACGAGCCAACAAACTGATTTGAATGTGTGCTGCCGTCAACTAGATAGTTTCAACGAATCCAATTTATAGAACATTCTAGAGATCATTAATCGTACAAGAACTGCATTCCATTCCTCTAACGTGAGACTACACACAAATTTGATTACGTGACAAAAATTATTGGATCTTGAATGAAACGTGTAACCTCGCGTACCATACTCTTCTGATCTTGTGCCCTCAGAAATTCAATTGTTTCGCTCTTTTCAAAATTTCTTTCGTGGTTTAACATTCAGATTAGATCAGGCCTGAAATTAGCACCTTGTTCCGTTTTTGCTTAAAAAGAGGTTCTTTTATGAATGAAGAACTGCGAAGCTCATTAAAAGAAAGCAAAAAGTTATCGAACAAAAAGGGCAATATACCGTAGACTAATCATCGTCGTTTATATAAATAAAAGACCTTTGAAGAACACTGAAGAAATGAATTATGACATTTCAGACAACCTAATAACATTATTTACTTATGGGGAAGTGATAGAACAGTTATTGGAATTTTCGTGGCATGATGCTCAGCAAATATTTCTTATTTCCTCTTTCTTTAAATTTTAGAAACAGTAGTTTTAATAAAGTACAAAATAAATCTAGAGAAAAAAGCGTTTGATTATGTTATTTCTACATTCTTTACGTCATCAAAAATCATTATCACAATGAAGCTACCGGTGGAATAAAACAACTATTTATAAGGCAAAGTCAGGGAAGTATAATACTTCTCAACGAAACTGCAATGATTTTTGCAGAATCATTGAAGCAGGTCACTCATAACGAAATATATCTTTTTTCAGATTTTTCACATGCTGACATTGTCAGGACTGAGTGTTCTGTGCATGCTTTTGGCGAACATTGTCGTAACCGTTTCAAAGTCCTGATCTCGAACAGGGAGCTGAATGCAGCTATGTTCTTGTCAGTGGCAGAATAACTGCACGTAAGAGGAGTTTAAAATTACCCTTTTATTAAACCACTATTTACAGCCACTTTCCAACTCGGAAGGGATAACAGAAAATAATGGCCGTACTTGGGTCTAAACTGAACAATCCAATAATTTAAAATAAAAATAGAAATTAAGTAGTCGTTGCTCACAGAGCTATAAACGCGAGGTTGGCCTCTATTCTAAACTATCAATGGTGCGTAGCAAGATTTGGCTAATACTAACGCATTTAGATTACTTCAATAAGTATTAAAGTAACAGCGCTAAGGCTTAGAATTTAAAAACTAGCTAGTCAGGTGGACGTCGAACAGAGGCGAAGCGATCTGAGACTAAAAGCTCTCTCACACTGAGAAGTTCCTTGCTAACCTTTAAATACAAAACTTGGCTCCACTTCAAATTAGCATAAAGCTGAAATACGCGCTCATTCTAACGGGAAGTTGAAATAAGAGTTCACAGGAAAGAGAAATTAACATAAAACTTTGTTAGTTTAACTAAAACCTTACAACATATGTGAATTTGAAAGATTCGTAGATGTCAGATATGAGAACGGAGCAGATGCAGATGTCAGATTTGAGATGCTTTAGTCTGTCCAATTGTTGGCAGTAGAAGTCAGTATTTGTCACTTATTACATCTCCATGGATTAGTCTCTTGATATTCCACCGTATACTTAAAAATTTTAGAGATGCCGTCATCCATCTTTTAAGGCGAAAGAATACACCTTGGCATGTATTCTTTAGTATGGGGATAATTCATTTTACCATTATGAAGGTAAAATGTTCATTTCTCATCTGTTTTTACAATTTGTTTCATGTAGTGTTTATTTAATGAAAAATCAAAGAAGCATATGCACCGGTTTCCTTCTTTTGATAAGAAATTCGTACGGAGTTGCTTTTACTTACTGCCTTCGAATTTATTCAGTGAAATTATGAACTGAAGTATTTGTTTCCGACTTTCAACTACTGTTCACAATACCGACAATATACATGTACAATACAAAATATACAATATGTGTATTACATAAATATATATGGTGCCGACAATATATATGATAATTTTTGGGCAATTGGATACATTTAATTTTTATGGTTTGCTCCAGAGCAAGGCTTTCGAGTTTCCATTTTGAACCTACCCTCTTCAGAGAATAATTTTCTTCATTAACTCAGTTGCATTTCTGTCTATAATATGCAGCATACAACAAAAATTCTAATACAATTACTTACACATAAATAACTTAACTGTTATTCTATGAACGTGAACAATAGCTTTGAGAAAAAAATGACTTGTTTTTTATCTTGCTAATTTTGCATTATTGATATTTTTAGTTTCATAAATATAAACAAGTTTTCAGAAACAAAAATACGTATTCTAATGGCAGAAAAATTTGATTTTAATTTACGTGATGACTGCGCTTGATGCATTGATGCAATTGCTTTAATTTTAAGAATAAAAATGCTTAATTAATACTTAAATCACCTTGATAAAATATTCAGTCTGCTTTTGTTTTCCATAGTGAATTATTTATTGGTTTCAGTCCCTCTCCTATTAGTAAAGGAAGACGAAACAGTGAGTAATGTTGTTCTGCAACATCTTTTATTCTGGAATAATTTCTTTCGGATGATTTTTAAATTACAACATTCAATGTACTCATGTGATCTGTGTAAGTCTTATGCTGATCATCCTTCTTCAATAAAATAAACCCTTCCTGCATCATAATAACACGGTCAAATGCATTGCAGTTCAGCGGTTCTACGAGCCGTGCTTGCAGTTTCATACTCAACGTCTTGGATGCGAACAACAAACAATTCTTCTAAATTTTATTCAATTAAATTCAGTTACTATTCTTCTAAATTTTGCAAGCGGTTTATATATAGCCATACATCTTTTGAGAATGCATAAAATATTTGTATATTAAAATATTATTGACTTTTAAAATAAATTACATAATTCTCGCGGACTGTTTTCCTTATATTTATTTAACATGATTTTATCTTACTGCATGATGTAGCTTTATTTCAATAAGCAATTCATTAACAATTTTACAATACTAACAAATTTTGTAATCAGTGGGATCTTCATTATGCTTATCAATTTCTTGTGCGTAGTAGGCTATCGACTCTTAGTCTACCCCTTGATCGTCATTGATATTCTTCAAAACTTTATCGACTCCCAAGGCGGCCTGCTGTCCCCGTTGGCAACCTCGTTCTAGATCTTCAAGAAAAGTCATTGATGGAACAAGATTAATTTGTCCACTTATCTTTATGTCAGAATTTTTCAAACCACAGGAGATGTGCTGTCATCAACCATATCTTGACCCTATATCTGAATAATATTATAGCACGTTGCAACTGCAATGTCGCCTTTATCAGCGCGTGCAGTATCTGACGTGCTCTTTGTAGTTTTGTAGAGACATTAGGATATTTTGGAAGCAGACAACGTAAAAAATAAGGCCCTCGCCCGGGAATCGGACCTCTCGATA
The DNA here is from genome assembly GCA_000611955.2 of Stegodyphus mimosarum. Classification (NCBI taxonomy): domain Eukaryota; kingdom Metazoa; phylum Arthropoda; class Arachnida; order Araneae; family Eresidae; genus Stegodyphus; species Stegodyphus mimosarum. The sequence continues at coordinate 259,720 of KK113801.1, forward strand.
CGCGTCGAGTGCCCTGACCATTACAGCACGAAGGTTTGCTAAGAAGGCGGGAAAAGTACCATATATACTCCCCTTTTAAAGGGTGACTGGGGATTTAGGGGACTCAATCGCTAGATCCTGGTGGTGGAGAATTATCATCCACCACCTTTTTAGTTTGGGGGCCACTGTAGAGATATTAAGATGTTTTGGAAGCAGAAGACGTGAAAAATGAGCAATGTCCTCACCGAGACTCGAAGCTCGGATCTCTCGAATACATGTTGAGTGTGCTGACCATTACACGACGAAGGCATGCTACGAAGACGGGAAAAATACCGTATAGCTTTCTGTTTTAACCGTTAAGCGCACGAGTTTATTTTAACAAACGGTATATATTTATATGGTTTATTATCCCACTCTTGGTTGGTAAACGCCCTCAGTCATTAAAGTTTATCTGTGATGTGAACGAGGAAACATACTCAATAAATTTTCTTTAGATGTATTTGCAAGAAGATAAAATTAGCGCCATGAAAACTGAAACTTATTACTAATCGTGACTAAATTAGATGCATATCAAAGGAACAGCTATGTGACATTTAAAAAAATGAAGTATAATCTAAATCATACTAACTAAACCGTATCTTACATTGAAAATTATTCAATTTTTAATCTACTTAGAAATTTAATAAGATAATAGAAATTATAAAAGTTGCAATCAAAGGTCAATTTGGGTGACTCTATGGTAAAATTCTAGTGTCCTTTTCTGCACTTAATTATCAACTGCAAAGAAACATTAAAATATGCTATAATATAACATAATAATTTACGCAAAGATTTTTATTTGTCACGTATGGCCCAGGAAACAGGTAATAAATATTAATAGAAACCTGGAGTACAGAAAGATTGAAGAAATTAACATAAAAATCATCATCGTCACAGTGGCGATACAGAAAACCAACACTCGATATTGTCAATAGTAGTTCGTTACAACATGTTTTCAGTGAATAGGATTATGAACTACAAAAATTTTTAATATAGCTTTTGGATGAAACAGATATATCTAAGTCCTAAAATTCCGAAAATTTGTTTGTCAAAAACAAATTGAAAATAAATTTTAAGAAAAAAATTCTCTGTCATCGTATTTTATCAGCATTACTGATCTGTATGAAATAGACAAATATAAATCACCAAAGAGCTCTTACTTACAGGTAAATTCCTTATCTGAATGCTACAATAGAAAAACAAAACCAACTCTTCGGAAAGAATACCATTAAAATGGGTTTCTCTCCAGATAAACGAGAAATTGTTGCTGGATAAGAAACTTTTAAAGCTTTTAAAGGAGTGAGATTAATGCCATGAATTCTGCCAATAATATGCCAGTGCAGCAAATGCGTCAATCACTTATAATGCTGTGTCAAAAAGAATTAAGCAAAAAGAAAATATTAACTAAACTAGCTATAAGGTTCCATCCAGAAATTGAGACTTTTGAGTGATTATGTTAAACCATTCTTTGATGATAAAAGAAGCTATGTTGAAATGTAAGCAACTGTTAGTGAACATTTTTCTTTCTCATACTACTGTAGAACTTAAATGAACGAGAACTTTGCAAAACCTATTTCAGGTATTACATTAGATAGATTTTAGAGTTACATTTCAGCCAAAAAAATTAATAGATAAATAGAAACTGATACTTTTTAAGATTCTTATAATGAATAAGCATTCTTGTCCCCTCACAAATACGGCTGAAAATCAAATACACGTACCTGTCTTAAACTTTCTTAATTAAATTATACATTTCCAACACTTTAACTGGCCTCAAGCATTTTTAAAAGCATTGCCCACACACTGTAAGTCAAGAAATAATTTCCAGATTTTTCGTGAACATATAAAATCATTTGAATAAAATCGACAAATATTATGCTGTAGCAACTTAGGGTAAGTTATTTGTTGCAGCTATAGTTAATATAGTTAATTAGTAGCTAAGTTATTTAAATAGGTTTTTAATAGGCAACCTAATTATTCTTAAAACTACTTACTTCATAGTTTCTGCCAACTGAATCGAGTGCATGTTTAAATCGAAAAGAAGCACAGAGCATTAAAGTAATATATAGCAGGTTAAGAATAATAAAATACATGAGATTTCATTATTACTCTATATTCGGCATTCATATTCATATTGCAGGATTAAGAATCCAAAATATTGAGTGATACAAAAAAAATTGCAATAAAATGTGAAAATATGCATTGGTTATTGTTGCATTCCCGATAATGCTGCTATAAATAAGTCTCAACAAAGAAGCTAATCTCTTTGTTGTGAGTTTAATTTTCAAATACAACGAACATCTCAGTTAATTATAATCAATAATTTTGATTTTATCGTAAACCTTTTAATTAGAGTGACGTACAATTTACATCTGTCCTACAGTTATTGTATGCATTTTGATAAAATACTTCATTTGTTTATTACATAAAGTTATTTGCGTAAAATCAGTTACCTTGAAAATATACAGATTTTAAAAATTCTGTTTATAAAGTTTTCAGAAAAATTTTTATTTAGTTTTCCCTTATAATGTATGAAAATCATATTGTTTGAAGAACTAATGCAACTGATATTCGCATAATCATATTATTCTCCTTCATTTCTTTTTATGCATTTATATTTTAATTTAAATATTTTAATTTAAAAATTTATATTTTAATTTTTGCAGTTTTAGAAATCACAGTATTTACTTCATGTAATGTTTTAGGCTAACATCTGTGAATTTTGCCAACTATAGCTCTGAAACCCTTCTAATTTTTCGATAAAGATTTGAAGTGTCTTAATTTCTTGATAATATTCCCCTGTATTGTTTCTTGCGTTTGTTACTGTATTGTTTTGTCCTAATAATGCGAAATTGTTTTCGGGAATCAAATCTTTACAAAAGAGTATAGAGAAATTGCAACAATGTGCATTACAATGTTCAATTTAAGAGGAGGTACGTGTTCATGAAATCTAAAAGAAAATTGTTCGGATATTCTTACGTTTATAAATTTACATTACACTTTCTAATAAACCGGGAATCCCCCCCCACAGAAAACTTCCATAAACCCACTCTAGTCACCGGAATTTGAAAAATTGGCATTTCAGGGATTTTATGGCTCAGCCACTGGTTTAAGCGGAACTTTGAGAAAAAGAGATGTCACGCGTCTGTTTAGTTAATTTAAAAGTGGAAGTTCTTTGGTATCCCTTTAATCCATTCCTGAGTAAGTCAGACGTAAGAAGTGAAACGTAAGAAAGTCAGACGTAAGGAATTAAAGACGTCAGAAAGTAAAAAAAAAAGTCACGTAAGAAGGTATATTTTCAAAGCTTGAACAATGACAGCAATTATTGCGTTTAAGAGAGTTGTTCCTAATTTTAGGGAATAGACTGGTGCAACAGGCTAGCGTAATTAGGATGACTCATGCTTTTACTCATATATTTGAGTCATAGATAAAATATATTTTGTGTGGCATGGTAAGTGCTTGAAGCGTTGTTATAATGAAGAATGACTCGATTTCATTACCTTTTCCCTTTAAATAAATAATCATTGGCAAACAAAATGTTGCATATTATTTGGCATGATAGCGCAACACTTTTTTAACAATACCGTTATCTTTAACAGGACCATTGCAACAAATCTAAGCGCATGTCCTTTCGGAATGAGGAATGTGGTAAGCATTTATCTGCCGTTCTTGATTTTTTAATAGAATTTTATCCCCGAAGATGCGCTGCACAAGCTTCATTTTGATTTGATGCTTGCAAAAAATTCCCGAAAGTTTCGGAATTTTGTAAAATGGCATAAACTACATTGAGCTACCTATCATGAAATCGTTCAAATAGTTTCTTGAAACCAGCAACTTGTGCCTGTTTTCATTTCATCGTAAGCGCGAGGGGGGATCGATGTACAATGAAACGTTCAAATATTAAACTTATCATGGAAATTCGTTTAAAGTCAGCTTATAGGAATGCACAATAAGGCGAAAATTTCCACTTTGTAACCACTCAATTATATAACCAAACCTATCTGAACACCACAGCGCCAAGTGTTTCCGCCTAAAAGCTTTTTCCTGCCGGTACTTAACACATTTTGACTTATTCAGGACGAAATGCAAACCAATAATGTAATTTAGTTGTAGTATTATAGGTCATAGGATCATGCTTACAACATAGCGGAGTGAAATTCCTTTGCTGCATCCTGTGCTGCCAGATCTAGAAATATCCAGTGTTGGCTTCGTACTTTCAACTAAAGCCACTGATGAAAAACTGCAGAATAATCTATCCATATACAATGTGAGCACAAGAATTGTTTTAAGGAGTGTTAAACATTTCCCGTGTAAGAAGAATAAAAACAATCGAAGAAGAATGCTCTTCATTTTTAAGCATAATGTTCAAACAATAAATGACACACAGAAATATGTATATATTCATAAAATAATGGATTGGAAATAATCTATAAAAATCTGAGTTTCATCTGTTTTAGAGAGAATGAGTTGCATAATTGATATAAAATTATATGCCTAATATTTGCTTACTTGGCGTGGAGAAGTGATAAGTCATATATTGCGTGATAAGTCATATATTTCATTATATATATACTGTATATACTAGCGGAAGTACCCGATTCCAGTTAAGTTAGATTGAGAGTAATGTATCTAACAACAGAACGAACGATACCGCTGTAGTGCTTCTCTAATAACAACGCAAAAAATACGATTCGTAATCATACATTTTTCAGTCTGATGCGATATGGAACCCATATAAAAGATTTCTGTAGAAAAATAAATAATTTTTTCTCATTATATCAGCAACAATGGCACGCAGGTTTTGCTGATTACGTTCTATTAAATGTGGCAAAAAATTTATCATAATTGATCAAAAATCAATAATGTAAACGAACGAACACACAAACAGATATTCTTCTTTATATATATAGATTTTGTAAAATTTACAAATTTTTGATTAGCAAACTCTACGATTTGAAAGCGAACAGTAACAACACTTTGCGAAATAAAGCATTTTTATCTCCAAAGCGCGACACTGTTGCCACTCGGAAAAAGGAGTGCGAAAATGAGTGCTTTCAGAGTTTTTAATTAATATTTCGGCTGATTAAAGTCGTAAGAAGATGGGGATAACCGAAACGGCTTCCCGCGAATTTTTTGGAATCAGGAATAATGTATTTAATGTTTGGCAATGATATTTTTATTTCGTCGTCAAACTTAGAATTTTTTATTAACAAACTCTAGGCTATGAAGCGAGCAGTGGCAACAATTTTAGAAATAAAACAGATTTTCACCTCCAGCTTACGAGACTGTTGCCACTCGGAAAAATGAGGGCGAAAATTATCGTTTTCCGAGTTTTTAATTAATATCTCTGATTTTCGCTACTTTTTTGCAAAAAGGTGGACGTCGACCTTTTCCAGGACCCAGAAAAGATTTGTAGAAAGTTTGGCGACGATAGCTATAGTAGTGATTGAGTTATTAGCGAACAAACACACACACACACTAAGACTTTCCTCTTTATATATATGGGATGACATCGTCGATAATAATTAGATAACGTGCCAAGCTGTGAAAATAAATCTTTTCCCTGCCTGCCGATAGAAAGTAGACGATTCCACCATTAAGACGGCAACACGATTGAAAGATGTTTGAATGTAAAAGAGGCTGTTGTATTCATCTGTAAATAATCTCATCTGTTTCCTTCTGTGATTGTAATCACTCGTAGTTTGTAGCAACTATTCATATTTCCATTAATTTTTGAGTTTTCCAAAAATCGGATTTATTATTGAGAGCCAACAGACAACCATCTCTAAAGTAAATTTACAAACATCGTACTCCTAGATAGTTAATACCGATCTTAGGTATGTATTCAAGTGTGCAAAAACATAAGCAACAAATACATTTTTCAGCATACAAACCCCAAGCAACTGCTTAAGTATATTCTGATAAATAACAATTTTACAGCTTGAACTTTTTCGAAGGACCAGAAACTCCTTTCAAATAAATTGCCAACCCAATTCTGGATCTAAACCCTGGGATTATATTTTCCTTTTGAACAGTTACCTCGCTACTCATCGATTAATGCATTACTTATCCCACCGTTTACAATAACCTGCACTTCCATTATTCTATTTGCATAATTCATTTTTTATTGATTGTTTAGAAATTTTCTTTCTAAAGCATCCGACTTTCGCAACAACAACTCTGTTCTTTTTTCAGTTTCGTTAACTTTGCCGCCATCTTCCGCACCTGCTCCATTTACTTTCGCCAATTTGTCCTTAGTGTTTCTACTTTGATCGCAATCGCGTTTAAAATGTTCCTTCCGCCAACATTTCTAACATACTAAATTTTTCTCAGGAAACACTAATTTCCCTTTTTTTACCGTGTTAAAGCCAGGTTATGCGAGTTAAGTTTATAAGTTTCTTTTGGGTTTACTTTAACCCTGTCTGGTGATAATCCCTCTTTAATACAAATTTGTTTCCTGCAGCATTTGGCGTAAGATTTCCTGCCGCGCAAACAAAAATAACGCACTCTCTTGCTAAATCCTGTAGTTTCCACCAACCTTCTCCCTGCTTGATACCATTATGTGTAGCAGTTTGCGTATCGAGCGTTTTCATTAATCTATCAGCAACTATTAACGATCGGCAATTCCCGGATACATCTCTTTCCTCAATTTACAGTAATGATTCTACATAGAATTCCGATTAGTGGAAATTGAATCAAATTATCCTCCAGGTTCCTTTCAGCCCATTTAAAATTTTCCAGACAAGCTTTATGTTATCGTTCATATTTCCGAAACTTAAGGCAGATAGCCCTCGTGTGCTTTGCTATAATTGAATAACCTAACCTAACCTAACCCATATTTCCGAAACACTATAATTTTCAATGCTTCATGACTCTCATATTGCTTTTCCTCTAAATAAGTAAAGTGATATGCGGAATTGTCCCCTAATAAGCGCATTAGCACTTAAGACTGGATCTTTCAATCGCTGCAATTCAAATTTTTCCAATCGCTGCATTTTCAATCGCATGTAATCGCTGCATTTTCAAAATTGATGAAAACATAATTCCAATCATCTCGCTTTGTGGGAACTTTCGCAGTTAGCAGTTTTATCATTTCCGCATTTTTGTCTAATTTTTAACTTGCTGGGACTCGTTGCTAAATCCACTGAACTTTCAGAATTAAAATTCCGGTTCTTCGTCTCAAGTCAGTCTTTCTAATTCTATCCGTTTGCGTTCGATTTGTAACCCCTCTGGGTTGACTCTGTATTTTGCTTCTTTTTCCTTTCAGAAATAATTCAAGTTAATAATTCTTTACTTACTTTTTCTTCATAATTTTTACTCTCCAAAATGATATTTTTTATCTCAGTCATTTTTAAATCGTTTGAGATCACATCTCCTTACTCCTTCAAAAGAAATAAAACACCGCCATTCTTCCCTTTCATTAAATACGCCTTAACAAAATGCAAAAAGTAATATATCGAGCAATAAAAACTAAACTGTGACCTGTTAATTAATATAACATAGAAATATTAATACAACCAGTTATTTTTCACGTACCAAAATTTTAAATACACATAACACTTAAATAAAACCTTTGAGCTTTTACACGTTTGGAAAAGAAACGGAAAATACTTGTCAACCAAGTGTCATGATTCTCTGAACAAATCTCAGTATTTCAGCTCAAAATAACTTTACATTTAATGGCACATAACGTTACATTAAATCGCGTGTTCTAGCATTTGCTTTAAATTTTGCACCGTTTTACCAATGAAAAAAATCAATGAATCTGATCAGTTAAAGGACTAATAAAAATCCTGTACCCATCGATGTGATGATTCTTAAATGCCACTTCTAAAACCATTGTCTACTGGATGCAATGTCTTTTCTGTTCTGTAAACTACGATGTGCAAGAAGATTTTTTCTTTGTTATGAGCTGCTTTATAGATATATTTATATCGCTTTATAGATTTTCCGTTTATTCATGTATTAGTCTGGCATAGTCTCTTGGGTCAGAAAAAATTGTTAAAGCCGTAGAATCACTCCATCA
>KK113802.1:0-25916 GCA_000611955.2 Stegodyphus mimosarum
CGATAAAGTCGCCAATCTGGCAACCCTACCATACACTATTTTATGGTAACCCTAGTGCTATGCCCGAAAGCTTACATACAGGCGCAACAGCCGAATTTTTCGCAACAATATTTATTCTGCATGCTGCATGACATACAGCTAGTTCTCAAGATATTGCCATTGGCGCTAATTAAATTCTTAGTTCATTGGTATTTAAAAGAGAAGCTATATCAAAGCAATAAACTTACTTCTTAATAATTTATAACTATGCTTTTATTTTTAGTAATATATTTATTTTATTTAGTAGTTTATGATACAGATGTGATGATAATATATGAGTGGCGCAGATGATGATTGAAGAAACATATGCGCGATGAATTTTTCACAGGTAATGTTCTTTGAAGTACATTTCATTGAATAGTGACAAATAGGGCAATATATGAACAGATTTCGCCTATTCGTATAAAAATGTAATTGACAATAAAGCAAGAGCGGGGCAACGACGAATTAAGGAAAATTTAATTAGAGGAGCGAACTGCAAACTGAGAACGGAAAGGAATTTTTTAAAAGCATCATCTTCTTCCCTTGGCCTATATCCGTAAGGAAAGTGACTGCATGCCATATAGTAGTGTTTAGTATTTGAATATGATACTTAACTGACTTGAATGGCTGCCTTAAATACATTTTGAATTCTCCAAAGGTTTCACGTGCTTTTCGAATCGAGGATAAATGAAACCGCGGATAATGAATCCGTAGATGCGGAGACAGACGAAGACTTACCTGGTATAATAATGATGACCCTTACTTCCTTAACCCTTCAATTAAACCAGCCAATTTATTCGACGAGGAGCTATTTTACCTATATCTTTTCCTTTTTTATAATAGATATATTACATTTTCATTGGTTTCTCGATCGTCATCTTTCATCGCAACTCATAACACCATCGTTCATTATTAAAATGCTTCTCAAAGTTACTAGAATAATTTTAACCCTTAGATTTGCTGCTGTAGAAATGCGCTACATTATCGATAGCAATGCACCTCAGGCATATCATTTTGGAACTATAACTGCTGAAAGATCGTTGGTAAATGGATGTGCATTCTCTAAGAATGAATAACACAGATGGCAGCAATTCTGTACTTTGATATCTCCCACGATACCCATTCTTGAGCAGTAAACAAGTGTAAATCAAGTACAACTCTCAAGTGCACTGTGTGCGATGGAAGGATTCAGGAGCTCATGCATTTGCAAATTGCATGATAAAAAAGGCAGAAATAGATAAATGTCAGAAAAGTAACTTACTTATGTACTGATTTCTTTTTCTAAAAGGACACCTTCAAATGTGTTCTTTCAGTTTGGATACGAAAGCATTCTAAAAGTCTATTGTAGAATTTTGCCGTTGCTTGACTAACACTTTATAATATAACATAATTACATAACTTTTAGATAATAGAAAACATCTGCTAATGGAAGTTTTGCAATTTGTTACATTTATATTATTTACATTACCAAGATTTCATGTATTTCACACGAAGGAGAAAATATTCAGCCTCCTCCCCCCCAAAAAAAAGCTGAAAGGTTTCAGATTTTAAATTATGTCCAAAGGGGCGTTTTTCTAACACTTTGTGTGTTACCTTTATTTATTAAATACCATGTTCTTCGCAATTAAACGATAAAACTCAATTCTTCAAGAGCAATATCGCAAAATAGTTTTAAAATGAGCATAGCTTTAGAATTTCCGATACCCAATCTCACGCGCTGGAGATAAAAATGTTTTTTCTCTACAACATTGCTGTTGCTCGCTTTGAAATCCTTTCATTTTGTTAATCGAAAATTCGTTAAAGTTTTACAAAATATGAAATCGATAATAAAACAAATTCCAAATTTCAAATTTGGGCTTCCAGATAACCATATTCGGGTGGAAAAGTTCCATATTCAAAATTTGTTCGCTCTAGGTACCGTTGTTTTATCACAATGTGAAAAGCATACATACATTTATATGTAGATTCTTCATTATTTAATTTCTTTAAATATAATAATACAGGGTGATAATATTTGGTGGCAACAATTTGAAAAGTGAAACAGAGCTTTTAGTGAATCGACGCAAAATGCCAAAGCGAAATTATTAGTCCTTCTGGGCAAATTGTCCTTTTGGACTAAACAAAATGACAAACGATCTGGAAATTTTATTAAAATAAACATATTTTCAAAGTGTATTCTCTGAATAAGTGCTCAGTACAAGGAATATTATATTTACTAGTAGTTACTAAACAGTCAAATACGCCATAAATGCAAGTTTGATAACATAAATAGGTTGTACTAGCTATCATTTTTCCTGCAGAAATTGCATGGGATTTAACTTTTTCCTATAATGAGTGCATAAAATATTCCGTAAGTATACCATTTGAATTTTGCAGCAATTTGAAGACACAGCTCATCTCACACGGCATTGCTGTTTCACTTATTTGCTTAATATACATTCGTTTGTTTATGCCTATAGCAAATTGTAACGAAGCTAAAAAATCTTATTCACGATTATGAGGAAGAAGCTTGTTTAAGTCTTCCTTAGATAAGAATATTTTTCTTTGAAGCAATGAATCCGATATATCTGCTATGTACCTTGTATTAATAGAATTCAAATTCAAATAAAAATGCCGTTTGATTATAGAGCCATAGTTATGGATTTTAGAATTCAAGCTTTATAGCTTATTTGAATTCTAAAGTAGAACGTAATCCTCGCAAATAAAGTAAGAAAGCATTTTCTTTTGTTATTTACAAGGATTACACATTCTGACATGTGCAGTAAAACCAAGTAAAATTTTCAGAGAAGTTTTATAAAAAATATCGAAATGAACTACATCGTTGGTTTTCATTGAAAATGATACCAAATATGCTCTTAGTTTGATTACTGTGATGCAAATATTTCATAGTGCTAAGAATGTTACATATGTACTGTTTTATTTTTTAATGTATGGCTCTTCACAATTTTGTTTTTGCTTAATGAAGTAATTTCTGATAAACTTCTGCTCTATGCTTCTTAGAAAGATACAAAAAAGTGATATTTTGAATACAAACAAATGTCGAAAATTAGTGTTTTGTTTTTGGATAAATGTTTCAGCGAGGCCTAGAAAATCATGTAATTAATGTGGCGTCATGTGAAAGTAATTAAAGAAAGCTTCCGGTTCAACAGCATCTCTTCAATTAAATTATTTTTAATTTCCTTCTGCTTTTCTTTGTGCTTAAAGGAAGCAGTAAACATACCTTCTGCCAAATAAGAATTAGGAGGAAGATCCGAATATACCCAGGCACTGACCAGCTGGATAACCAGCAGATCGGCGAAGGCGCTCTATGACCTTAAGAGAAAGAGCTCAGGACTACCTGAGACAGAGAGAGAAAATCGACACTGCTCTGACTGGAAGGCTGACCGTTAGAAAACCGACTGTGAGCTGATGTGCCTGAAAGTTTTGATCTAACTAGTTACATTTTAATTAAAAAATATAACTGTAGAAAGCTTATATAACAGAACTTTCCCCCACATATATTTTCGGATATAAAGAACCATCTAGTGTACCTATATGACAATCTTCAAAACTAAAGTTTCTGCCTTGATGTGAATTGACGTACTCGAAAAGAGTTTTTTTCTGCATTTGCGCTTTTCGCGCCGACAGACTAGTGTGAACGCAACTCAAGAAAAGAGTGCCAGTAAACGAAATTGTATAGAATGAACTGACAAAAATAAGTTGACAATGTATGAGCATAAGTATGCAGAAATATCTGAAAGAACGTAATAAGCACAAGTATGCAGATGGAGCTAAATTTTTCTTTTTTGAACTTATTTATATATATCCTTTTTATTATTATTTTATGTTCCTTTTACTGTTGTCTGGGGATTGTAAATATTGATGTAAACAAATCATGATTGTAAACATGATCTATAAACTAGACACAATCTGCTTCTACACACTACGAGATATATGATGTCACGATCTATCTTTACATGTGAATAACAGTGCACCGCTAGATATAATGTAATTTCTGTAAATCAGTTATCGCAAAAATATACATAACAGCACATAATAAATCGTCAAACTTGATTTGCTAAAGTATCAGCACAACTATGGAACAATACCTAAATGTACGCAGGAAGCATAAATACGCAGAATGAAGTAAGCTTTACAAACAATTTTGTAGTTCTAACTTAATTTTGATAGTAAACACTAATGTAAACAAATCATGTTTCCAAAAATAGTTTGTAACGTATGAACATCACGCCTGTATCTACTGATATATATAATGTCTTGAAACATGATGTCTGTACCCACTGCAATAGATAATGCCATGAAACATGCAGTGTTGGCTGGAGTCACAATTTCATCTCGACTCGAGGGCGCCGGAAGGTTGTGCATTTTCTAGTTAGGGTATTTAGCTAATGCCTACTTACTTAGAGTAAAAAATAGGTAGCCTTTTCAATGCTACATGACGTAACATGATTATAATTATGGACCAGTGCTTCACTTGAAAGAATATTCGCACTTTCGTTTATGATACTAGCACAACTAAAATCCAGACTCGAGAACTATTATTACAGGCGGAGAATTGTGACCTTAACATCGACTAGCTGAACATCTATAAAGCCTTAGCAAACCGAGCACAATTGCCATACAAGTTCAATATCCCAGTCAACAGCGTTAAACAATTAGTGAAATGAAGAAATGGCTAAAGAATCCCTCTACCACTCTTCCTGGTGACTGTAGATCAAAACAACTAAGGGAAGATTTACAGTTTGACTCACAAGCAGAATCCAAAAATCAAAGTTGAAGTATGCATAGGGGTTGTGACGGGCCAGTACATTGCTTCAAATATCAAGAATTCCACTACCAGATTCACTATTATCATGACTTGAAATTGGATTTATGACATTTTTTTTATCAATGCACATCATTCCGGCAGCGTTTACACTACTGGCTAGGAGCTATTAGGCGAGACCTTGATAATATAGGCAGTGGAAGATAAAAGGACGAGCCTGGTTGTTTCAGAACCCCAAGGGAAGATCTTCTTATACAGCTGGATGAAGGTGGGAGGGTTGGAGATAAGTTTCCAAATTAGCGGCATCGGTAGCTATACACTGACTGATTCTTTTCCAGTAAATTCCGTGTAATTTTCTTTGGGTGGGGCGAGCCACGTAGTATTGATGGGGGCATTATTGACGACAAGTTAGATCTCCAGGGGTTCATGTTTTCCGCCACTGTGATCCCTGAGAATCGGGGATGCTGACTCCGTGTGCTCCTGGGGTAGCAGAAATTATAGAGAAAAACTTTAAAAACTGTCGCTTCAGATTATGTCCCAAAGACAGTAGCAAGATTAACATGTTTCCTATCTCTTGGGGTACTTTAATACATACACCCTGCTTAATATGGGGCCTTTTGAATTCGGACCGGTCCGTGTAGTGCCATATAGGTGGAACGCTTAAGACAAACATTATAATCAATGCACAAAATCCAAGGACTTCCCCCATATTTATATGAATAACTTCCAACAGCATATCTCAAAATTCGTAGGGTTTTAACATCAATGACAAACGGTTATCTCACTAAATCGCCGTTTCTGCGGGTATACAAATCAAGAATAACTCATGCCATGTACTACTGAAAAAGAATAATAAGAGAGCCGATAAAATCCTCCTAAGCGCGATAGACCAGCAATAATTTATTATATTCGTATCCGTATTCTGTGAAACGTAAGGCAGGAAAGAGGCAAAGTATCGCTCCCTTTCAGTATTGCACTAGCAGCTCGTGCCACATGTAAAAATTGTGTTTCTAATAGCTGTTGTGAAATGGTTTATAGTTGTAAAGATTTTGTTTGTGCGTAATAGCTGCATTACCTAAAATAAAAGCATACTGCAGTCCACTATTTGCGTGTGTTTCTGTGGGAAGTATTAAAACGTTTTTTGCTTATTTTATTATGTTAAACCGTTGGGGCGGAGTCTACTAAATATATCAGCAACAGGGACTACACAGTCGCATTTTTCGTTGGAGTATAAAAGCGGGTCCATATTACTAAATCAGGTAAGCTTAATTAATGGAATGGTAAGCTACTTAATTAATTGCCAATGGAAAATAGCCATCAATTATTTATCTTAACGCACTTTAATTATTAATCCAAATAATCCAAATATCCCAGATGATATTATTTTGATATTTAATGGTAACTGCATTGCAGTAAGAGCTGGCGATAAACGAACTGTACAAACAAATTAAATATGAAAGTAAACTTTGCGTTTTGAAGTGTGGATAAAAATAGGTAAAACATACAAATTCTTCTCTTACCATCGTTCCTTATATAACCCCATTTGGGGTGATGAATGATTAGAAGAGTTCTAAAGTAATTGGCAGTTGATGGAACTTAACATTCGTGAGCCACAAATGTAATGTTAAGAAATTTCTGAGTGGATGTGTTGTCTGTTGCTTATAATATTCACGAAGGCTCTTAATTAGCAACTGAAATGTAAGAAACGTTTATGAAGTTTGGATTTAAGCTACTTTAATAATTCACAACTTAGTGATCAGGGCTTAAACGTATATATATTATTTTCAGCTAATGATAAAAATGCAGTAACATTGTAGAAACAAATATTTCAAGAAACAAAGCGATAAACCTTCTTGGAAACTTAAAGAAGATGAAACGTTCGTGACGATGAATTTTGTTTTGGAATTCTGTGCATAAATTGTCAAGATAGTCCTATAAAACCTGTTATATTATTGTCTATATCAGGAGTGGTCACAGCGATTCGGCTCTCGTTAGCAAATGATGCCACTTTTATGCAAATAAAATATTTGCATATATGAAAATTGGTAAACAAAAACTACTTAAGGTTCGAAAGAACGTAATTAATTTATTTCATAATGCAGTTTGACTTTTTTTAGCCTAAACTACCTTCAAACTCCTAACAGACTTGGAATTATCGCTTGTTCTGAAATTAATTACAGAGGCTTGAGAAGGTTAAAATAAACTCTCTATTAAATTAGAACGTGAATATAAAAAGGAATTCTTCAGTGTTTGGCGAGATCAGCCACCACTTGGGGCAATGCACATAAAGTAATAGTCAAATTCAAATTAAAATTTGACATAGGAGTAAAAGGTACACATTGCAATTTAAAACTAAGTTGGCTCAGAACTTCTCGCAGCACATAACAATTAAATCTCGACAGCCAAAACACAAACCGAACTATTACAATAGAGTAATTGCAATAGAAACATAGGGTGGTCTGTGAGCGGAACAGAAAACGCACGTAATGCATTAGAAATATTTAATATCTGGATTAATATTGAACTTTAAACATTTAATTTACTGAATTTGATGTAAGTTAAAAATAATTTAAAAGTTAATTGGTTGTAATTTGGTTTAATTGGAAATTTATGGCAAGTGGGAGCTTTGGGAATTTCTAATGAATCTAACGAGAGTCACAACTTAGAAAGAGTTGCTATCGTTAGAAAAGTTCGCGAATCTATAACATTTGTGGAGAATAGATATACAATTTGCTTCCTTGGAACGAGAATGAAAGGGAGTTATGGGATAATTTTGACGTAGCAGAAAGACGGTTTGAGTTGTGTGAAGCATGTTTAAGAAGAATCCATGTTTCATGAGCGTTAGAAAGCTGAGATAGATTAATATTTGATATAAGAAGTAATAATACAAGAACGAGATATATAATTACAATACAAGATTAAATACAATACGGGAACTTAATACAAGAACTAATAATTGGGTAGGTGCCAGGTAACTGAGGTCTGAGACATCTAGTGCAGCGGTTCTCAACCTTTTGACTAATGCGTACCATCTAAATAAAAAGTGAAAAACCTTAACCAAACTATTGGCTATTCCTACTACATATGCATACATAAAAATATTAGATTGAAAATTTGTTACCATTTTAATAATGAAATTTTAAATTCTAATACTTTAATTTTAAACTTTAGTGTGAAATTTGGGCCTCTTTAAAGGAAATCGATTTCTATATGTCTGATCTTATTTCACTTCGTTTTAACGGTGAATTAAGATCCACTTTTAATTTTCTTCTTTCTTTCGTATTTTTCAAGCACAATATGGAAACAAATCTTTGTTCAATCAAATAGGTTCTGCAAAAAGGTGATGAAAATTTAATAGCTTTATTTGAAATGTTTTAAATTCTTTTTACGGTTCAGCCAAACGTTTTCAAATGCTACTTTTTAAATCTTCCGCTAGAGTTCGACCACAGGAAATTTCTATCACTTGCTCTTTTTTTTCATGAGTTTTTAATTTAATAATTAAAAATACTTTGTCAAAAGTATTTTCATTTCAGCAAAGGAATTAAAGGTAAGTAATTTCCATTTATAAAAAAATAATGTCAGGTAATTAAAAAAAGAATAGTTCAATATATTCTGATTTAACATTCGCATAATTGGATGAAAAGGTAAAGGATACCTATTCAGCAATTTTAATGATATTATGAAACTTTGACAGTATTATTTTACATATTTCTAGAGTTGAATTCTTAGTGTGTTCTAGAAATTATGTCACATTTTCGTTGACGGGATACCAGTCATAATACTGCTCCAAATATGAGAATTTTGTTTAACATTAAACATAAAGAATAACTCTTAATGACATTAAAAATATGCTGATGCAATGTACATTCATCTAATAATTTTTCCTGCGACATTTTAGTTGCTTTCAGCTCAAGTACTGATTTCGTTTCAAAGAAGGAATGATTATGGAATTTACCAGTTGCCGAATGAGGAAAAGTTGCACTAAATTAAGGCAAAAGAATAATCCATATGTTAAGGAGTTTTTAATAATTATGATATGAATCTGCGTTTTACAATTGCAGGTTCAGAAATTGCTCTGGAAATAAAGATTATCTTGAAGAAAGAAAGGTTTTCATAGCGTATCCTAGTTTGAAGTCTCGGACATTTCCTTCCTCATAACCATTCGGTTTATTTACAATCGTTGTCAGGAATTCACGTTACCAGTATTCGGACTATGCAGAATTTTGGTTTGTCTTTTGTCTTTTGGTTTACTTACTATCTTTTCGGTTTGCATTTATATCGGATTTAATAATGTAGACATTCTTTTCATGAAGTTGTTTGCCCCGTTAGAATGTTATTCGAACGTCAAGTTACATTTCGTGCTAACATTTATATCTGACATCAAAGGTCACTTTGTTAACTGAAAAGTACTGACATTATTATTTTATACACTGCAATCCTTGTCTGTAATGAATTCTATGCAGACCTAGGTTCTACTGTAGTTATAATAGTTTCACTGATGCAGTAAACGATAATTTTCTTTTTTATCAATATTTCGCGCTGGCCTGATCATTATTGTTGTTAGCGCTACTGGCTGCCGTATCATGGAGCCCGGTTTCGAATTCCGAAGAAGGCATAGATGTCTGTGTGTCGTGGTACCATTTAAAAAACTGGCAAGCTGAAAATCCTCTCAGATATTTTGATGATAGGGGAAGAGGGGTGAAAAGCCCTTGGAACTCTCTTAAAATATGTTTCATCAAACTTGGGAAGGAATTATACACTTAGTGTGGTGGGAGAATACATGTGAGACCAGTCAGTGAAGTTTGGTGTTCCTCGTTTTTTTTCCAGTTCTCTCCTCGCAATAATCCGTTTCTACACAACATTAGAATGAAGTAGTCATTTAAATTTAATAAAAGAGCTTTAAATGTTAAGTAAACTGGATTTAATATTATAGTTTGATTTATTTTCCTTTAGAGGGTGAAAAAAATCTTTTCCATTTAAAAGTTCGTTCATAGGTTTAAATAAATGCTCTCAAGACAGTCAATGATTAATCACTTTTAACATATTTGCATTAAGATGATTAATAAACGGTTTTATGTATGTTTTTTCAAAAAACATTAATCTTGAATCTGCTGCGAAGAAGTTGACTTCAATTGTAAAGTTAGTAAATTCTTCTTGGCTCTGTTTTCTCCAGTAATTGGATTATCGCATGGAATAGGAAAGCAATAAACATTGAAAGTGTCAAAAATTTGCAAAATTACAATTTTTCTCCTTCATTAATTCTAGAAAGTAATCTTTCTCTGTCATTATTAGCGAAAGAAGTTTTAAATGCGTGACGGAATATTTTAAAATACGAAGTTTTGGGCAATGTAATGGATCTCTGTAGTTAATTTTAAGTTATAAATATACTTATATTTTATTTTGTTTCAATTATGAAAGTTTTCTTCATGAAGGTAGTTTTTCTGTTGTAACAAAGTATATTTTTTATAATCATTCTAAGCATGATTTTGGCGGGATAATTATGCAGTCATTAAAGTGTTCCTAATTAGCTTAATGAAGAAAGTTGAATTCCCCATAACTCTCTTTCCTCTGCTAATCTTGGGTATAATTAGACGATTGGAACTTCTAAATTTTTACAGATTATGTGAAGAATATTAGGTTGCAAAGAATAGCGGTATGCTGCAAAGTTCTAATGCGTTTAAGATAATTTACAATTATAAGTGGTCCTTATGCACTTGGTTATTTTAAAGAGTACAACTATAATAATTATTGTAAATAAATTGATGATTATTAGCTTATTTGTTAGAAAAATTCTCGAATTATCTCGAATACGCAAAATTATATGATTATATGATTACAGCTTGTTTTCTGAAATACGAGAGAACAAAATAAAAAAAAATAAAGTAAAAAATGTCTACCACTTGAACTTTAAAGTATGCGAAACTGCACCTGGAAATATAAGTCTATTTCGGCAAAAAAATATTTCCCACTTAGACAGAATATTTTCGTAATATTTGTATTCTTTGAATAAGACCATAAGAATATAAGAATTTGTGACAACGTGACTTCAAATATATACCGCTTTTAATAGAAATAAACGCTAAGGTAATACTAAATTTGTTGTAGTAAAATGTATTCTTTATTCTTACTGACCTAAGATATTTTTGCTAAGGGGAGGGGCTAATTTTTTATATAAAATTCATAAGAAAAGAGAAATGGAACTTACTTAACATTCAAGTTTTTCAGTTATAAGTCTGTGATTTGCATTTATTGAAAAGCAAATATTTAATAATATTGCTTTTTAAAATATGCCGATATATATTAAGAAGGTAAAAATAAAATTTTTTAAATATTTCGCAAAGCTGAAACTCTTGTATTCTGAAATACCTCTTGTCAACATCATTCGGTAGAAAATATTGGATTAATGATTTATATTTCAGTAAATAATTCGAAATTCAGCAGTCATAGTGGAAGAATTTAACTGATAGGCAACTGAAATTACGAGTGGTAAAACTGAGATTTTTTTATAAGGCACGTATTGACAGAAATAGTACGTTAGGTTGGGAAACACAAGGAGTAGATTCAAGAATTTTCGAGCAAGCTTTAAGCAGCGTTTAAAATTCCGGTAGATTTCATTAGATCGCGTCCCACAAATGGATATCAAAGGTGATATCGACGATCTAGCTATACTTTTTAAACTCCCAAAAATGTAGTCTTTAAAATAAAAGGGTTCTTCCGAACGATACTAAGACTAATATTTCCGAAGATTTAATTTAAAGAGTCTAAATGTTTTGCAGATTAGGACCAGAATGATATGACGGAAGTAAAAGCATCGAAAATGTGATTTTTCGAATCTCGCATATTTTGCAGCAGTCCTGGGATTCGGGGACGCAGATGTGCTGTCCCGAAGATATTTCGTCACTCTTCAATAATTTCTGAAACCATTAAATATGAGAGAAAGAATCTGAAAATTTCCCTTTCTCTCATATTTTATAGTTTTTTTTAAAAAAATTATGTTATTTAGCTGATTGATTTCGTCACGACACAGGCTACGACCGATATCGCGTTTTACCGTGGCCAGAAGACTGCACGGTAGTAGTCTGTTTGCACGACGCCCTGTACGGTGTGTACCTCTAACGCCTGCCCATCGGAGAAGGCGTTCTCTGTGGTGCCGGGAACACCGGAATTAGAGAGACAATGAATGGAGTACTCGTCCCCATTCATTGTCTCCACATTTAGTCTGAGTTGCGATTCTAGACACATACACATCTGGACAGAGCGGAGAACACGCAATAACCCCTTCAACATCATCAAAAGGGACTGTTTTGGAGGTCGCGGAGTTCTCGTTCGAGCAGACATAATGCTTGGTAGCCGGACCGACCTTCATACCTCCCAAGGAGGTTCGTCACCTGGGACTGCTATTGTAACGAGGTTCTTCTTCCTTACATGCGTCTTTTCACAAGGGCTATGGGTCCTCAGTTTCTCTTCATGGACGATAACGCTCCACCTCATCGCACAGTTACTGTCGAAGAGCTGTTGGAGAGTGAAGATATTGAACACATGGATTGGTCGGCAAGGTCTCTGGATCTAAATCCCGTCAAGCATGTACGGAACTTACTAGGGAGACCCGTGGCAGCACGTAACTTATCGCCAGTAACGATTCCGAAACGGCGATGTGCTACAAGAGGAACGAGCAGCAGTGTCTCAACAGCTCATTAACACCCACATATCCAGCATGCACAAATGATGTGAAACCTGCCTAGCAGTCAGGGGAGATCATATTCCCTATTAAAGACCGGATGTTTCTTCCTGGACACCCATCACAGGGATGTTTCGGCCTTCAGTCGCATTGCGCCCCATGCTACTTTTTCAATAAAGCTTCTTTTTATCCCTCTGATTTCTCTTTTAATAAGTGTTGCTTACATTACTCACGTCCTTACGTATTGGGGATCTTACGGTATTAAATGTGTTGATTTGGAAAGCTTTTGTACAAAGTTATATTGAAAAAACCGTCTCGTCCTTAATTTTTGCACACCAGTGTAACTGTAACTGAATAATTATAATTGATCCTTATATGTAACTGTAACCGTTATGCCTTTCAGTAATTCGAGAAAGGGAAGATATTGGACAATTCGCGGTGGCCGGGTAAGTATTGTATAAGACTGAAAAGGGCATCAGCTCTCAGATTTTACTTCCGAGTCGACTTCTAAGTATTGAGAGATTTTAAATTTTCGGTGGCCAGGGGAATATTGTATAAGACCGAAGAGAGCATCAGCTCTCAGATTTTACTTCCGAGTCGACTTCCAAGTATTGAGAGATTTTAGTACAAGTTTTATTCCTTTTGCATTGCGTTGTGTTTAATATTTACTGTCGTTTTAAATAGTAACTACTCTTTGTGCTTCATCATATTGAGAAGAGCTGCACAAGTACTTTTGTGGAAAGTTCCGGAATTGTTAAGAAATTGCTTTGGTAAAATCAATTCATGTTATCTCGGTTCTGCGTGCGTTCAATCGATTGCGAAATCGTACACACACAACAGTATGAAAAACAGCCTTGCATTTTTAATAATATTCATAATGCATTTTAATTTTCTGGTCAAGAATTATTTTCATAATGTTGTTAACTTCAAAGCCTTGTCGAAGATAAAGTCCATAAATTCCACTGACAGTTTTATTCTTCTAAATTTTCTAAATATTCATAATGCTTGGAAGTATAGATAATTTCCTATATAGATATTAATTTTCGCACTTCACGATGACTTTTTTTGGTAACTGAAAGTTACAACAGCTTTTGTTTTCGTTTTTTCTTACACGGTCAACCTGTGCTTAATTTCCCCTCTTACGATACATTATAATTAAGGTGCATACTGTCTATAACAGTGGTTTCAAACTCAAATTGCAAGCGAGCCGAACGCAAGTTGTAAATTATCTAACTGTTTTCTTATATAAAAATGAAATAATATTTAGAAACAAAATTTTTAACCAATTTAAAATTTTATTTACTAAAATTTATAAAAATATACGTAACCAGATCTTTAAAATAAGGTTTATATCACAGTGTAAATAAATTAGTTTTAATTGTAGATTTATTACTGATATTTATTTTTAATTGTAATGAGTATAATATATCTTGGACTCAAACATATTTAATCTTCCTTCAGATTATAGTCGTCATAAATAATGCCACTATAATACTAATTAATTAGCGAAAAATATATTCTCGAGCAGCATAAAACTACATCGAGGGGTGCCCGTTTGAATCCACGTTTTTACATCGCTCAATAAATTTTACTTTAGACTATGGCTAGTTTTTTCTCTCGACTGAGAACAAATAAAACTTTTAAAGACAAAACGTCTTACTTATCGTAGAATACAATTTACATCTAATTTTAAACTGTGTACACAGCATCGTCACTCAAATTTTGTAAAAGATATATTAGACTATAAAGTAAACTGAAGATGATCTTTCAGCTATTATTTTTCCTTGAAGTAGAGGGAATAGTACGAAATTATTTTCCGTACTTGCTCAGTTATGCGAAAAAGAAAACATTACTGAATATGATTTGCATATTCATGAACCAAAACCCTATCCAACATATTTATCATGAATATTTCAAACAATAAAAGACGGAATGGGTAACAAGCGACCTTATAATAAAGATTTTTGGTGAAGTTAATTCAAGTACGTTTACTTTTGTCTTTGTGCAAGGAAAAAATATGAACTTGAAAAATGAGTAAATTCCCTGCCCGTCGTCAGATATTGTAATATTGATATTTTATAGCATATATTGTGGAAAGATAAAGAGACATTTTCGAGACACTTTTATTCGATTTTTTTGTTATAATTATTAATGTCTTGCTTTGATAGAGTTTTATGTACCGTGCTTTCTCCAACTAAAATAAAAGTTCTGAGTTATTTTTGTTTGACAAAAAGCTTGCACAAAACACAAAACAATTAAATTTCTGTTATCTTTTTTACTCTAAAGCATTTTCCATACGAAAATACAAACAACTCTTTATTATCGAGGAATGAATTAACCAGAAAGATGATTAACCGAGCATATGTAAAAGAAATTTTATGAGTTTATTGGGGAATGATGGAAAAGTTACTGTTCACAAACATCAGCGTAATTCAACACTTTCTACGGAAAATAAAAGTGCGTATGATGGCAACAGTGATAGAAAATGGTGGACTTGGAAATTATCATTATCCATAACTATACTTAATTTAATTTTATATAATGTAAACTAAGTCAACGTTCTTATAACATTTAAGCTTAAAAATATATTGAGAATGCAACCATTAAACTTCGGTTTTATATTGCTTGCTGTCACAATACAGGATAATGTAAACAAAAGTCAACAGTATGTGCACAGTTGAGTGAAGAAGAAACAAAGATAGCAGCAGGGAGATGTAGGGTACTTCCGTAAGTTCGAGAAAGAGAGAGAAAAAACTTTGAATATTTATTTAATTTGCGGATTCAGCTTAAATAATTCTTCAGATTAAACTGGCCCAAACCAACCAGTGCCAGCGTGGTTACGATTACTGATGCTGGTAGGTCATCGTAGAGTTTTCCTATATATGATGTGACAAGCCAGTGTCCCTGAAAAAGGTGTCCATGAAGGCATGATCTCTCCTTTTAGGCAGATATTTCTCGTGAACTTTGCCATATTTCAATAACCCATAGTTCAGATTAAATTTTGAATAGCACTTTTTTACTAATTAAAATGTTTTTTTGTCTTTGTTTATGAATTTTTAAATGCCATCGGATTAAGCGTGGCTCTGAATTGATTATGGATACCGTCTGCGCTGTTCACCAGGCTAATCTAGAATTGTTTCAGTACTTTTGTAACTTTCGTGAATTGTGAATATTTAACAGCCTGTCTAAGACTAGTACTTACAATTCCAGATCATTTTGGCCTGTAGTGGAAGTGATCATCCTGACAAATAATGTCCAGTTCTGTTACGTATTTCTATTCTCAGAAATATTTAAAAAAATAATCACCTATGGATGGTAGTAGCAACCAAATGTTTCGTTACGATTATTAGTATTATAAATATATTTCTTATATTAATTATTGATATCTATGTCTTTGAAAAACCATGTGCGTTATATTTTAGAAACAGCAAGAGATAGCAAACAAAGATTCAATACACATTTTAATTTTATGCTGAGTTCTGCTGCGAATAATCTAAAACTGAAAGTGTAGCATTTACATAACAGCTCAAAACAAATTATCAAAAGGTTGATTTTTAAAAATCACAATTTCTGAGGCACTAAATTCCAGGGCTGGTTTAGAAGTTTAATTTCTATTAACGCGTTTCTAGTTATGTTAAAATATGTCCATGTTTCTAACCTTTTTGTTTACTCTGTAAAGCCATTAGATTTTTTAAGCAGGAGGTATGAAAAATGGGCAGTGCCCTCTCCGGGACTCGAATCCTGGAACCCTCGTATACCCGCCGAGTGAGTGTGCTATCGTTACACCACGAACTCATGTCGGAAGGTGGGAGAAAATACCTTACACACTCCCCTTTTAAAGGGCGACTGGGGATTAGGGGACCCAATCGCCAAATCCTGGTGGTGACGAATCATCGTCCATAGCCTTTCTTTAGTTCGGGTGCCACTGTAGATTCATTAGGATTTTTGAAGCAGGAAATATGAAAAATGTGCAATGCCCTCGCTGTGAACATACATTATAACTCTGTCAGAATACGTAAATTAGTAAAGTTTTAAACAGGAATCTAAGTTTAAGAGAGTGATATTTTAGAAATTCAGCAGACCTCAAAGAAACTCCTTTATGTGTTTCCGATAGCGAGATTTGTAGCAGTTGGTGAATTACCCCTTTGCCTAAGTAATAGTTCAGACAAATAGCTAGGTTAGGTGCTAGGACATAATTTAAGTAAGTAAACTTTAAATAATTTAATTTCATAATATCTGCCAATTCTGCGAGAAGGAGAAGTAAATTTGTGTTTGTTAATTTAGTTCTGTACTTCAAGCTGAAATCAAGAATAAAATTTTATTCAAAATGAATGTCCGGTTTATAAATTTATATCGAATTAAGGACAGGGAAGCGGGTAAAAATGGTTTTAAATACATTACGTTCTATTATAGCAACTGTCCATATATTTCCATTCTTTTAAGAGAACTATGGTGAGAAGATACTCAGTTTACGGTCTGAAGAGAAAAATGTGATTTTACAGGAGATACTAAGAAACTTTAAAAATGAAAGTCCTAAGCATGATATTATAGCAACTATTAAAAAACATGATGCATTGGCCAAAACATTTTCTATGATTTGGGGACGAGCCAAACATTTCTGTGACAGTGGAGAAGCCGCTGATGTTGAGGCAAAAATAAAGGGTTATAGGTGGTCGTCGACATGAGGACGTGAAGAAATTTTGGAAAAAATAGGAAATCTCTGATTCGCAAGCGTACTTCATTGACAGCAGAGAGAGGCAGTGTTTTTTTGAATGTAAGAAACATTTCGATACAAATAATTTATGGAAAATGGACAATCATTCCGATACTGAGGGAATATCTGATTTTATTTCTGTTGCATTCAATGACTGTTATGGCATTATTAGATAAAACTGTGACAAAATTTTAGCTGACAGAATAGTTGGCGAGATTAGTAGCCAGATTAAGTTAAATTTAATTTTAAATTACATTTTCCATAGATAGACTCAACTTTTAAAAGCATATCAAATATTTTAAAACGATCATAGCTTTTATAAGGCAAAAATGTATGTCTTAAGAGAACATTTATTTAATAAAATCACATTTCCTGAAAGCGTTCATATTCCAGTGCTTAAGAGAAATCATAAATATTCCTTGCTTCGCTTACGATTGTCAATATTTTGCTCGCTGTGTGGGATTGATGAATCAAACTGGAAATATTTCCAAGTATTTTCAGGAAGCCTAAAATCTTATGTATTATTTTAAAGGAGTTTCTTCCATAATCTCATGAGTATGCTAGAAAAATATTTTATATTTTATGTATTTTCGAAATGCATGCCACTGCTTACACGATGAATGAATAATCTTTTCATTCTGGGACCTTATTTAGAAACAAAAATGCTATTAAACAGAATAAAAATATTTCGGGATTTATTGATAGATATACTTCTATACCCAAAAATGGTACCAGTTATTTTCATATAAATTTATAAAGGATTCAATGTCGATAAATAATAAGCAAAGAAATCCATTTTCTAAAAAAATTAACATTTTATTATAATTAATATATCTCATTTATTTAACAAATTGGATTTAAGCACAAACTTAGGAGCTAAATTTCTTCCGATTCTATAGATGTAATATATTATAAGTGAAAAATTGATGTTTTCTTTCATTTACTAGGCAACAATTTTATCAAAGAAAAGGATCTGGAGTTTATGTTTAAATCCTCTATTCGTATTTAGTGAACACAAATAAGGATAACGTCTATTCGACAGATTTAAAATTTAGCAGATTCATATGAAGTTCCTTTACATAGTCAAGATTATAAGTCTTTCTATTTTTCGCCATGTAGTACGTTCATTATGTTATGTTGTATTGTGTTACATTATGTAATGATTCTTTGGCAATAATCAAAGTAATACAGGTTATTAATTAAAAGCCCACTGAAGTTTCTCAGAGTTAGACTCATTTCGTTTCCCAAAACAGTTGTTATGGCAAAATTGAAGGGTTAAATATGGATAACACTCTAAATCCAGTATTTGGTAATATTTACGTGAACTGCATTGATGCCACATTATATTGAAATTGAATCTTTTCAGTTTTGTATTCGTTATGTTAATGACACATTCATGCTTTTTGGCATTTATAAACGAGATAATACGAAGATTTTATTCGTTATAAATCTAGTTGTTTTAGCCATTTATTTCACACTTCAAATTGCATCAAATAATTTCCTTTCTTTTCCTGATTTCTAATTCAGCTCTACCGTTTACCGCAAACATTGTTTTCGTTGCTTCTTTTCCTGTGCAAAATATTGTCAATCGTGCAGCAGAAGTTATTTAATTTTACCTTTGCTAGTAAAGTAATACATTAATAAGCTAAAATACATCAAAATAAGTAAAACATTTTCACGCTTTTACCAGTTAGTTATAAAGAAATTGAGCTTTAAAGTGTGTTATATTTTTGTGATATTTTGACATTTCAAACGTACCTTGATTCATTAAGATGTTTATCATTTATTACACATAACTTAAAGATTTTCTTAAAATCTATATTCTGGTAGTCCAAATAGCACTGAATTTTACAAAAGAAATTAATACTCAAAGTCGCTGTTGCAAGTTACCGGAAGATAGTCAACATGTGATTTTTACGAAAATTCCATTAAACTAGACGAACTTATTATCACCCATCTAGCAATGAATTGTGTATAAGTGCCCTAGTTTTTAGATTTATGCCGAAATGTTGTGTGCAGAAATATCACTAAACTACTCTTAAGGTAACGTGCTCTGAATGTGGAAAATTTTCCACACCCACGTTGACTATCAAATTTCTGCAGCTTTGTTTGACCACGGTGGAAAGAAGGCGTCTCTTTTTATTCTTTCCTCAGTGGATTTACCTGCATTTAGAGCGTTCTACACGGCGTGCTGAAGTGGTGTTTGTTACAATTGCATTCTTAGAATATACATTTTAATATACACAGGTGAAATAAATTAAGAGAATTTGCATATATCATCGAACTGCATCAAAAGAGCTGAACTGAGGGAAAAACCACTGCTTCCAGATAAAAATGAAAATCTTGTATAGCAAACACCTAAGCGTACACATGTATGTAGGCGAAAGCCAGCAGTAAAACAGGCTTTATAAGAACGTGGAGGATAAGACGAATTCCGTTCGCTAGCACACCTCGGCAAATTTCTTGGTGTTATCTTGCAGCAATCGGTTACATTCATATCGGAACAGTAAAAATGAGTAACCACCAACGTTTAAATGATGGAATGAGGTGAAAAATTGTGAGAAGGCTAGAGACAGGCCACTGGCAAATCCAGATATGCTGAGAGTTAAATTTAACGCCCAGTGTCGTGTGTAACCTATGGAAACAGTTCCAGGATGCTCGAGCCATCGAGAGAAAGCCTGGGCAAGGTCGTTCAAGAGACGCGACGGCCAGAGAATATCGCTATTTGTCCATTTTAGCGAGGCGTAACAGAGGGGCTACAGATTCTTAGCTCTCTCCGAACCTGTATGCAGCCACAGGAACACGTGTAACAAGGGTGATTGTTTCCAAAAGACTGCATGAGAGAAGGCTGTTTGCGTCCCGGTCTTGTCTACGGACTGGAGAGTCAGATTGGCATGGTGCAGGCAGCATAGCGATTGGAGTACGGAGCAATGGGCGACCGTTCTGTTCACCGATGCGTCCCGTTTCAGCCTAAATACCGATTCTCACCGTACTTTCATATGGAAAGAGCCAGGAACACGCTTACTAGCCTCCAATGTCCACGAAATCAATAATTATGGCGGTGGCGGTGTAATGGTCTAGGAAGGCATCATGTTGGATGGCTGCACACCTCTCCACGTCTTTGACAGAGGCTCTGTGACTGGTGTGAGGTATAGGGATGAGCTTTTGAAACCCTATGTTCGCCTTTTCCGGGATGCAGTGGGCCCTGAGGTCACCTTACAGGACGATAACACGAGGCCACATAGAGCTCTTCTGGTCGACGAATTTCTCGAGAGAAATGGATGGATTGGACGCCGGATTGATTCGCTGGATGGATTGAACAGCCAGGTCCCCAGACTTGAACCCTATAGATCATGTCTGGGACGCTCTGCGGAGGGCAATTTCAACTCCCCTCCGAGAACCATCCAGGAACTGAAAACAGCGTTGCTGAATGAGTGGTACCGATTGCCACAGGCACTGATAAACTGCCTTATTTCCAGTATGACATCAAGCTGCTAGACCTGTCTGGCTGTAAGAGTGGACCATACCCCCTATTAACCCCTTTCTTTTGTGTCATCTGCAACCGCTGTTTCAGACCTTCATACTCCCATGAGTGTTAAACACGAACATATGTGTCTATTACAACTGGTGAATGTTTATTTTGTTTTTATTATATCAACCTATGTTCCAGACCAAGTTTTAAGTTGTCTAGTAGTTCTGGAGATCGTAGATCAAATATGAAAATTCTCTTAATTTATTTCACCAGTGTACAATGCTGGCAATTTTTTTAAAAGCATGGACTATAAAATACTTCATACATGTTGTGCCAAAGGGGTCCGTGTTACAACTATATGCTTATGACGTATATTTCAAGTCTTGTATTCCCGGTACTTTTCGAAACGCATCCAACGTGTGCCATAAAATACTTTCTACACGATGTGCTAAGGTGGTTCCCATTATAACCGGATGTTTAAGTCGTATATTACAAGTCTTGTATTTATTTGAACTTTTCAAAACACTGCCAGCACGTGCAATAACATACTTTCCACATGATGTGCTAAAATGTTCCGTGTTACAACCGTATGCTTATGACGTATAGTTCAAGTCTTCTATTTACTTTCGAAACCTTCCCAGCATGTGCTATAAAAACCGGTCTACATTATGTGCTAAAGCCTTCCCCGTTACAAATCGTATGCTTTTGACGTATATTTCAAGTCTCCTATTTACTTGTACCTTCTGAAATGTTTCCAGCATGTGATATAATTTATAAACTGAATTTTTAATGCATCAGTATGAATTTTGAATGTTAGTTAATTATTTTTCAGTTAATAAATAGAAAAGTTTTTTTCACTTTCGTTTCGATAATTAAAATAATTTATAAAGTACCATTTATTTAAACTTAAAAATATGTACGTAGATGGCATCATGTTACACAAGAAGTAAGAACTATAGATTTCTTACGTGTTCTATTACGTTATTGTGTGAAAAATGAAAGTAAATTTATTTTAACGAAGCTGAGAAAAAGAGAATTTTTCATTAAAATTTTCTTTAGAACATCGAGCAGTTCATCCTTGTTTTGGATAATTTAATGAGCTGACTTCATAATTAGATTTGGAGTTATAATGTTAATTAACCGCGAAGTTTACATTTAAAAGTTAAATTTCTTCTTTTATCCGAATGCAAGAAAAATTAAAGTTTCGCTTTTCTGGAGACTGTTTCATTAACTTATATATTCGTTATTTCTTACTTCCTTTTTAATGCAAATGTTTCATTTGCATTCTGCATTTTTTTCGTTAAAACAACCGGTCACATTTCTTAAAAATTTATTTTGCTTAAGCAGTTATTTTTGCATACTGTAATACCTTTCAACAGGGCTTCTTCCATCATTTCTCCAATGATTTTGAATTTCGAAATAATGGACCAAATGATCTAGGAATGTAAATCTGATACGTTTCACGCATATGGTAATGATAATTACTCAGAAAAGGGTGGCTGGAATGAATATGATTACTGTGATGTAACTAAATAAGGTTTTTGGAATTTATATTTTTCTTCTTTAATTGCTGATTTGTTTTGATATCTGTTGACGTCAATTATAAAAACTGAACTCTTGCAAATTAAAAAAAAAATTCCCAAGGGAAATTAAAGGATACAAAACTTTTTGTTCAATCAAAAATAAACAATACTAAATAAGAGATGTAGATTATGCACAGTTTCGGTATTCATGCAAAATGTTTTATTTTTTAAATAATAGCTTTAGGTACAAGCAAAAATATATTTGATAATTTCTAGATCTTTTAAAAAACTGATGGTATTTGATTTCGTAAATTAAGAATACAGCAGAGTTAAGCAGATTATTCTAAAAAGTTCAATAAAATGTAAGGTATTTTACATTAATTAATTAAGTATTATGATTAATTTATAACTTATCCTTTTCGTAATTTTCACTATAATGCAAATTAGTGTTTTTTATTTAAACTGAGGGTGGATTTTGAATTTTTAGAATAGAGTTTTGGGTATCCGCATTTTGCTGTTACAGCTCTGCCAAAGTTTCGAACTGGCTTTATCATCTTTACAGCCAAAGTTTTAAAATATGATCCGGTAAATACATGAAAAGCCATAACCTGCTTAATATCGCGTAGGGCAAGGATGTCAAACTCGCGGCCCACAACAAATATTTTTGCGGCCCGGCCAATATATCGGCAAATAATAATATATAATAATAAAATAACATATCGACGAAGAAAAAAATTAAATGTTTACTACTAAGTAATTAACGATAATTTATTCAGTGTTGTTAGATTACTCCCAGCGAGCTGACACACACACTACTTAAATTACAAATGCGTGTGAGTAGCTTGCGTTCATCTACCTTCGGCTTTTGGTAGACACGTTCACTCAGAACTTGTACGCATCCCCCGAAAGCCGAATGTGGCCGAACTCATGGTCTCAGTTTTCCAATCATAGTTTTGTACGATATATTGGTGCATGCATGTGCATGCACTTTGCTTTATTATTAATTATTACTTAATTCATATTGTTACGGATTTCATAGTTATTTATCTAGTTAGTTTTTTTTTATTTAGAATTGTAATTAGATTTGCTTCATGTTGCCTTAGCAACGCAGACGATTTTTGAAAAGACAGCTGCGTTGTAAGGTTAAAAATAGAACAGCGCGTGCATTTAATACCTAATAAATAAATATCTCGTAATTGCTGTTACCATCCACAAAAATCCAGATATTTATAGATGTTTCCAGTATATTCGAGAAATTAATTATAAAGCTTATAAAAGCCGAGAACAAACAACTCATCTCAGTAGTAGCTGTGGTTCTAGCGAACTGTTTGTTTACTTAATGCTGTGATGGATTTGTAGCGATTTCGCTTAAAAGAGTCAAAGTTTAATTGGAAGCACATTAAGCAGCTGTTTCATCAGCATAAATTTGAATTCATGGGTATTAATATTCGCCAAGGTGTCAAAGTACTAGCAAAAACAACCGACAGTTACAGAGGTACAGTTAAACTGCTGACTGAACTTGATGTGGAACACCACTCATACATTTTGCCTGAGGACAAGAACCGTAATAAGTAGAAGTAGTAATAAAAGGATTACTATTAAAGTAACCGTAGAAGTAGTAATAAAAGGATTACTATTAAGTACAGAAATTGAGGACATCCAAAATGAGTTAGAGAGCTTAAATTATAAAATTATTGAAATTAAGCAAATGAGTCGCGGGAGAGAAGGAGAAGTAATAAAACTTCTACTTTATTTGGTTACTCTACCCAAAACAGACGCCTCAAAGGCAATTTATTATGAAAAATATTTGTGCGATTTGACCATAAAGGTTGAGGAATATAAAGGCAGACAGGGGCCCATTCAGTGTTTCCGCTGCCAGGGCTTTCATCATACCCAGTCGGGTTGTCATTATCAGCCTAGGTGTGTCAGATGTGGAGAACCACATACAATTAAAGAATGCCCTGACAGGGGAAACACAGAAAAGCCCCCCGTCTGTGCAAACTGCGGACAATCTCATACCTCAAGTTTTAAGGGGTGTGAGAAATATCCAAAACCCAAATTAAATAAGCAACAAACTTTCTCAAATAGAATAGTTGCTGGTAAGTCCTATGCCCAAGCACTATCAACCGGTATTTACACGGATACCATTAATGAGGCAAAAAAGATATTCACAGACCTCGCTGAGTTAGTGTCAGTGATAAAGAGCGCAGGTTTCCTGCAATTTACCCAACAAATAAAAGGTATCAGCAAAATAAATCATGAGCCACCAACCACTCGTACAAATAATGGGTCCAGCTAAAATAAATAGAGCCCCTATGCATATCATGGTGTGGAACGCAAATAGCGTTATTAACAAAATTTCTGAACTTCAGAATTTCCTATGCACATATGACATAGACATTGCTATGATAAGCGAAACGCATGCATGTCCTAGCAAAAATTTAAATATTGCGAATTATAACTGTTTCAGGTGCGATCGTTTGAGTCATAGAGGCGGGGGGGGGTTGCTATTTTCACCAAAAGGTCCCTGCAAGCAAGTCTCATAAAAGAATACAGAAATAATGGCTGTGAAATTATCACGATATCTGTCCTTTTGCCCAGCTATGGAGTCACTTATTTTAATGCTATGTATAATACTCCAAATAATCCATTAGACGAAAAACTGTTAGAAGAGATTCTCTCGCCAGACAAGCAGACGATCCTCGGAGGCGACTTAAACGCAAAGAACACAGAATGGGGCTGTCGCCGTTCAAACAAAACAGGAGAGCAATTATATGAATTCATAAACAATAACCCGATCTACTTTTATGCACCCACGAATTATACCTATCTCCCTGCAAACTCCCGATGCGGAGACATTCTTGATATCATTTTGGCTACAACATCTATTCCAATCTACCTAGAAGTTAAAACAGAATTAAATTCCGACCATGTACCTATTATTGCAACTCTAGGAATAAATAAAGTTAATGAAACCAAGCAAAAAACTATCACGGACTGGGAGAAATTTACAGAATACCTCACCTCCAATCCGCCAGAATTCCGAGGCTTAAAAACAAGAACGGAAATTGACAACGCAATAGATTCATTTACAAATAGTCTTAATACTGCATATGAATATGCCTCTAAGACAGTACCGATTGAACAAAAAGTTGAAAGGCTACCAAAAGCAATAAGAAATCTTATCAAAGACAGAAATCGACTTAGAAAACGTTGGAGAATTTCCTGGGACCCAGGTATTAAAAATCAAATAAATAAACTAAATAAGACAATTAAAGAAAACATCTTCACCCATAGAAAAGAATTATGGAACGAGAAAATAGAAAAGTTCAATGAACCCAACAGTGAATTCTGGTCCTTTGCAAGGAAATTAAAAACCAAACCAACCTGCAATAAACCCATATATGGACAAAATAACATAGCAATTACAAATGCAGAAAAAGCCAAGATTATGGCTGATCACTTGGAAAATCAGTTTAAACCCAATCAAATACCTAGTGATCCAAATGTCATTTATGATGTCAATTATTTCATACGAGATTATATTGAATGTATAAGTCCAAGAAACAAACCCAATTTTACAAATCCGAGCGAAATAAAAGAAATCATAAGAAGACTCAAAAACAGAAAAGCTCCCGGCTATGATAAAATCACAAATATAGCTATAAAGAAGATGCCAGCAAACATCATATCAAAATATGCAAGCATATTAAATGCCTGTCTCATGAATAACTATTTCCCAG
>KK113802.1:27794-68519 GCA_000611955.2 Stegodyphus mimosarum
AGTTATATAATATTAAACGTCATTACGAACAACACAAATCGAAATATAACAATTACGAAGGATTAATGAGAGAAGAAAAGTTGAAAGAGCTCAAGTTAGGAGTGAAAAAGCAACAGTCCATGTTTAGTAAAGTATTGCAAGAAAGTGAAGCGGCGGTACATGCAAGCTACGTCTTGTCCGAGTTGATAGCTAAACATTCGAAGCCTTTTACTGACGGTGATTTCATCAAGGAATGCCTAATGAAAGCTGGGGAAATTGTTTGTCCTGGAAATGTGAAGGCTTTTCAATCAATTTCATTGTCTCGAAATACAGTTACGGAAAGAGTTATTGATTTAGCCGCGAATTTAAGTGATCAGATCAAAGCAAAATCATCTAGTTTCGAAAGTTTCTCCATTGCCTGTGACGAGAGCACGGACATTAGTGGCTAAGCTCAATTAGCACAGTTTCTTCGTTCTTGTGATAAGAATTTTAACATTTTTGAAGAATTACTGGAACTAATACCGATGCCTGGTACTACCACACGCTTTACGGAGAGACGGGGACGCCCTAACTTTACCATTGTGGTTATACGGGCATGGTCCCACGCCCTCCTCCTTGCTTTTTCTTATCAGCTCCAGGAGAAGATATATTTACTTGTGTTTTTGGACTTCTGCAGAAATGCAATCTACCTTTGGCAAAATTAAATTCTGTAGCTACAGATGGCGCTCCATCAATGACCGGGAAAAACAAGGGCTTCGTAGCATTACTAAGAAAAAAACTTAGTGAAATTCACGGTTCAAACATTCATCATATGCATTGTATTATACATCAAGAAGTTCTATGCACTAAAGTAATAAATATGGAGAATGTTTTGTCATATATAAAAAAAGTTTTAAATTTTATAAGATCTCGAGGTTTAAATCAGCGTCAATTCACTGCTTTCTTAAGTGAGTTAGATAGTGAATATTCGGGTTTGTCCTACTATACCGAGGTACGTTGGTTATCTTGCTCCAAGATTCTCAAACAATTCTGGGATTTGAAAGAAGAAATATGTCAGTTTTTAAAAACGAAAAATCAAGACGTAAGTTTGTTTTACGATCCAATATGGATACAAGATTTATCTTTCTTGGTTGATATAACCAAACACTTAACCGATTTAAATTTATCGTTACAAGGAAAAGATCATATCATTACGAACATGTTTGACATAATTAAAGCATTCAAATGTCAACTAGTTCTTTGGGAAAAACAACTTAAAAATGAAGATTTGACGCACTTCCCGACGTGCAGCATGAACAAATCAAGTTTAGATGATACTTGTTCGTATCAAAAATACGCAGAAAAAATTGCAAATTTAACAACTGAATTTGAAACGAGGTTTAATGATTTTAGTTCCCTCGAAGACAAATTTTTTTTGTTTTCTTCGATTTTCTCAATAAGTATTGACTCAGTACCCAGCCATATGCAAATGGAGGTGATCGAAATTCAATGCAACTCAAATTTGAAAGCAAAATTCATTGAAGTGGGCGTGCCTGAATTTTACAAATATTTACCAGCCAGGTTTGAAAATACTCGAAAATTCGCATATGAAATTATTTCCATGTTTGGTAGCAGTTATTTTCAGTCATGAAAGGTAATAAGTCTCCTATTAGAAACCGTATGTGCAATGTGGTGCTCACCTTGGGTCAGCGTTGAAAGTTATCACTGCAAACAAAATTTCTCTCGAAATAGGAAAGATAATAGCAGAGAAGAGATGTCAAGTATCAGGACGTAAACATTAAATTTTTCTTGTTCTTTTCTATATAAATATATATATATGTTTATTATTGTATTATTCGAAATAAATCTACGTTTCTATGAATATTGATTTTTTTTTGCGGCCCGCCTAAAGTTAAACCTTGTTTGTTTGGCCCAAGTGTACCTATGAGTTTGACATCCCTGGCGTAGGGCATCCGCGAGCATGCAGAAGTGCCGCAACACAAGGTGGCATGAATTCGACTAATATCTGAAGAAGTGCGAGAGGTAATTCACATCACGAATCCTGCAGGGCAATTAAAAAATCCAGAAGAGTGCGAGTTGGTGGGGATCTCTTCTGAGCAGCGCGTTACAAAACACTCCATTTATGTTCAATAATGTTCATATCTGGGGATCTAGGTCGAC
Source organism: Stegodyphus mimosarum (assembly GCA_000611955.2). Taxonomy (NCBI): domain Eukaryota; kingdom Metazoa; phylum Arthropoda; class Arachnida; order Araneae; family Eresidae; genus Stegodyphus; species Stegodyphus mimosarum. The sequence goes on from KK113802.1 coordinate 29,934, forward strand.
AATGGACGTGTGTAAAGTTAGAAGCATGTTTCTGGAGCCACTCAATAGCAGCATTCGACGTCTGTCTGGGGTGTCGCATTGTCCTACTGGAAGTGTCCAAGTTCGTCCGAAAGCATTGTCGACATGAATGGATGCAGGTAATCAGACAAGATACTTACGTACTACGATCAGACAAGATACTACGATCAGACAAGATACTGACAGAGTTGCATCTAGACGTATCTGAGTCTCAGTCACTTCAAGTGCGCAAAGCCGCACACCATGACAGGGCCTCACCAGCTGCAACAGTCCTCTGTTCACATGTAGGGTCCATGGATTCATGAGGTTATCTCCATACCCGCACACATCCATGCACCTGATATAACTGGAAACGAGACTCATCATACAAGGCAAAAGTTCACTCATGCCCAAGAATTAAGGCTAATTCAGAATCACACGGAAATCGAACTCTAAAGTAAAAATTTCACCTGTAGAATTATTGCACATATCTCCAGGAATAATATGCAAATTACAGGAAGCCATCAGATGACGCCGATAATACGTCACAATGACAAGAATGTGAGAGACGTATATATAAGGAATTGTAGCAAAGAATTAAAATTGTTTACAAGCATTCAATAAGCCGCTCAGTCCACAACCGAATAGTTATGACACAGAGAAAGCATGTGGATGATTTTTTACTTGGTAAAATTATCGGCTGTCTGGAAGTTTGGCGTACTCAGATGGAAATATCCGAAAAGTTTGGAATAGCCCAAAGTGTCATCTCTAGGCTTTATCAATGATTTCAGAATGATGGAAATATCAGTAAACGTTACAGTACAGGTCACCCTCGAATTACAACGTGTTATGACGACCGGTATTTGGCAGTATGACGACCGGTATTTGGCAGTAATTGACAATAGAAGCAGACGGAGCACATCATCATACTTATTTCCACAGCTATCTTCAGCCACGGGTACCAGAATTTCAAAGCAAACCGTGTACAAACCTTTGGGACAGATTGGTCTACATACTCGCAGGCCTGTCAGAGGTCGTCTGCTCACGGCAACTCACTGTCGCCAGCGATTAGCCTGGAGTAGAGGACATGCAATGTGGACAAAGTGACAGTGGACTTGTGAGATGTTTTCCAATGAGTCCAGATTTAGTTTGCAGTCTGACTCACGTCAGACTCACATATGGAGAACTGCAGGTACCCGTTACTACCAAAACAACATGATTGAACGACACCTTTACGGTGCTACAGGATTGCTCGTTTGGGGCTGAATTATCCTCGGCTCCAGAACAGATCTGCCTGTTCAGAATGGAACCATGACAGGCCAAATTTAGCGCGACATCATTTTGGAACAACATGTGCTTTTGTTTACGGATGTTTGTGTTCATGTATGACAACGTCCGTCCTCACCTCGCAAACATTGTAAAGGAATGCCTTCAGTCTGAGGATATCACCCGTATGGAATCGCCAGCATTCTCACCTGATTTAAATCCAACACAGCACGTGTGGGATATGTTTGACCGACGAAATACAGCCCCACAAGCACCGTCAACATGTGTACCGGAACTTCGAATAGAATAGCTTCCTGAGTGGAGTAATCTTTCCCAAGATCAGCTCGATAAATTGATACCTAGCATGCATGGGAGTTGTATGAACTCTATTTTTATTATATGGGAGGCATATAATGTATTATCAGCATACCAATCAACCAACCATATAATGTTAAGTTTTTGTAAGGGAGATTATTTTTTATAATTGCTCCTGGGAGCAAAAATCGTAGTTTTTATGAATGGTATTATACATACAGGATCCTTTTTGCTCTTTATCTTTTGTTTAATAAATGGGCTGTATGAATAATCCACTTTTTATGTTTTTGAACATTTAAAAGCCAATGCCGGCATTATCCTTAATTTATGGACATGAGTGTATATTAAGTCATCAAAAGTCCAATGGCGGTGTTGTGGGGCTCAGGCGTGGCCTTCGAGAACAAGACCTTACAGCTTAATGACGATGAGCGTGTGGCGTCATTACAAAGATTGCATCCCTTCTTCGGAGTGAGGGCAACGCTGGGTCAAATGTTATTGTTAGTTCGGCCATTGCTTCGAAAGAATAGGTTGAACTGAAATTCTTGATCTACCGGAATTTTCTGCAGTTGGATATATTAAATTTGAGGTTTTTGGCAATTCAAGAGTTGTTCCAGAAAGAATATAATGCCTTACATGACCTTTATTCCAACTAAAAACAGTAGGGTGAGCTTTCATTAATATGATTTCATTGATATTTAAAAGAAAATTAAATGTTCGATATGTTTAATATGTCTGTTTTTAAAGCCAGCGTAATTTCCAATGAAAAACTAGTGTAAAATAAAAAAGTAAAAAAAAAAGTAGTGTAAAATGTAAAAGTGAACAATAAATCATTGCTAATGTAAATATCCTGTAATTTGTCTTAAATTCTATGATTGTGTTAATAAATGCATGTGCTTTGTTAATAAATTGCACGTGAGTATTCTGATGGTTAATTATTTATGATTATATGTTAATCATATAACATTTAATATTCAGTAGAAAATTCAGTGCTGAACTTTAAAGCAATAATCAGAAAAATATACAGAATCTGGAACTCAAAATACCATTTGTAATATCTAATTTTTTTTTGGCTTTTATTTTTAATGCACTTTTCATTATAGTTTTAGAGATTTGAAAGTAATATTGTTTCTCATTTAAAAATTCAAATTCGTGCGCTTATAATATTTTAAGGGAACACTCTACCCTTTCAACTCTTTTTGTCGCATTGTCAAATTTATTCTGAAAGTTATAATTAATATTATAAACAAAACTTGAAAAAAAATATTGTTAATTAAGTTACTTATAAAACTAAGAATTATTTTATAAAAAATTTGTTATTACGTTTTATTTGTTATTACGTTAAGGGACGTCCGGTATCCTACACTGTCATTGCACTTTCCCTGATATGATATAGGCTCTACCAAGTACACTTCGGTAATGAGGTATGGGAACCTCGGCTAACAACCTTGCAAATTTAAAATTTTAAGTATAATTCTGTATTGTAGCCCCTTTAAACACTGTAGTCCTCTCATGACGTTATACCAAAACTCACACATAGTCACAGTCATAACGTATAACCTAGAGAGATTGGAAATTAATTATTAAGTCATAAATTTGAACTTGGCCATATCAAGATTTTGCTCAATAAAAAAAAATATGTAATAAAGGCAGCCGACAAAAACTAAAGCAAAATGATTTTCTGTGAAATTTAGCTCTTCTACAGTTGTTTGTCAGTTATTTGAAAGAGATCCATCATTGAAGCAATAAAAGGCAATACAAATTTTTGAGCTTTTTGGAAACGGATTCACATGTGATAAATCACCACGCTTATCAAATAGAAAAATAGCTCAAGTGATTTTCTGTTCTGTTAAAGTATATTACAAGAAAGGAAAATGAATGGTTTTCCAGTTTCTGAGTATCATGTAAAGGGGTAAAGGTGATCCATAACTTTTCATTTTCCAATGTCAACTAACTGACGGAATCTATTGCATAAAATTTCAGAAAGAAATAAAATGGATATCACAGGCATTTATGGAAAAAGATACGGAAAAATAGAACACATTAGTCCATAAATCACAAAAACATACAATTCCCACAGCTAAAAAGGATACCAATGAAAAACCCATTTGGAGAAATAAGAGCAGCCTCAGCGCATTAGAACAGATAGTCTGATAGGTTTGTTAAATAAGGATTCAATAAAAACACTGCCAGCCTATGTAAACACTAAAAATGACAAGATATCATACGCAATATGCAATGATGTAAAAATATACAATAGAAATTTGTAACTTTTAAATAGATCAAATATTATTTTTGAAATTATATCAAAAACGAATGTAAATATTGTAACTGAAATAATGTGTAAGAGGTATTAGAAAATTTGGAATTATTGCAAATATGTGAAAGGTATAAATATAATGTCTATAAATTTAATATAACATCTGCATAATGGTAAGAATAAAACAAATGTAATCAGGAGCTGTTACATTGTTTGAAAAAGAAAAAAACAAGCATTTGTAAACCAGTACATAGTGGCTTTGAAATGCGGTACATTTGAATGGCATCAACAACATAAACTCAGGTTTTGTGGGTTTGGATCTACAAACCATGATGAGGGATCTAGGATGTGGCACTCATTTGGTGAGTCTAGCGCCACATGGCGATGTGAGCTCTATGCCTCGACGGCCATAGTGAGGTGTTCTGGTACGTAGCAGTTAGCGTTCTAATGCAGTAGCATTTTGGGACAACACCAGCTCACTTGATGGTAGAGTTATGCTTTTCTTCGTGCTTAGTTCTGTCCTATTCATTTGGAAGAAATCAATCCCTTCATGTCCTGCAGAGAACTATAGGTTAAAGTTACAAGACAAATTGTCAAATAACGCAGTGATAGTTTCAGACGATATTAGGTATTTCTTTGTCGCCAATCAAAATGCGCTGGATGATTGGCTTAAGCTACCACTAGAAGAAAATCTCATGTGGCCTTTTAATTTCCGGAACATTAAACATAAATTTGTATTTGTAACTACCGAAATGTTTTAAATGATGTAAATATTCCTGTTTCTGGATTCTTGTGAATTATATGTGTAATCAAAGTTTATATGTGTAATCAAAGTTTATACTCATTTTTAGAAAATAAAGCAAAAAATTTCAAAATCTGTTAGACAAAAACTTATATAGATATTTATTAACTTCATAAACTAGAATTTTTGTTGCAAAATTTGGGGTATTTACTTGTAAAAAGTCATTGCGCTTTCTTTTGTTGAAGTGATTCAGTAATAAACGAAGATAGCGGATTTTTGCCTTTACGAGGTTGCTTTTTCCCCCACTTAACTTTTTCGCGTTCTAGAGACCACGAAGGCATTTGAAGAAGGAGAGAGAAATACCTTATGAAGTGCTGATGAATTATGATATGAAATCTACATTTTTGCAGAAAAGGAAAACCGACCGGAAGTTGAGATGTTTCGAAAGTGTTTATTTGTCATGAAAATGAGCTACTTAGTCGACGTATTCGAGAAATTAAATAACTCCAGTCTTCATTTCTAAGGAGAAAATTTACATATATAGGATATGAGTGATAAAGTTAATGATTTTTTGTAGAGAACTGGAATTGCGCAACTGAAATTTAAAGCAAACAAAACTAGGAATGTACTTAAATGTGGATGACTGTGTTAACAATTTCAAGGCAACAACATGTGAAAAATGTTTTTGGTACTCCTGAAAATTATTTAGCCGTACTGTCAAAGAATTTTAAAAAATATATTTTTGATGATGACAACTTGGTAGCAAGTTACGAGTGGGTTAGGGTTACATTTCAAAATACTCCCAAAAGTCTTCAATTGCCAAAGAAAAAGTTGTCATAGATTTTACAGCAGGCAGCGAAACCAAAAGACAGTTTAATGATAAATCACTATTTGAATTTTGGGCAAAAATGGATGATGAATATTCTGCACTGAAAACAAGAGCATTTCGTAGACTATTACCCTTTTCAACCTTTTTGAAACCAGATTTTCTGCAACGGCTGTTTTGAGCACAAAATATAGATCTTAGCTAAATATAGAAAAGGAATTCAGAGTGTCTGTTTATAACATTAAACATTCTTTCGAAAACCTATGGTCTGCAAGACAGGCCAAAGCGAGTCACTAAAAATTATAAAATAATTTTAATTTCGGATTGATAAGTTAATTATTAAATACATTGTGTGGCACTGATACAGTCCTACTTATAAGCGTATATTTTTTTAAAAACCTTTTCGGCTTCTAATTTAAATTTTTGCATTTAAGTGTATATTGATGCATTATGTTAGACAATATATATATATATATTTGTTTTTATTATGGAAGAATGTATTTTGCTAGCTTTACTTTCATTAAATTAATCAATTTTTTAATAGGATGTTCTTTTCAAAATATTCGATATTCTTCCATTTAATGTTATCACGCGCAGTTAGTGCTGTGAGCTAGCACCCCTCCTCGGGTTGAGAATGGTTGAGTTAATTTATGGACAAAGTTCATCATATTTTGCAAGGAAATCTGCAGTTAAACGGCAGTATACAATAGTTTTTCAATCAAACAAAGTGTGGAAAAAGCACTGAAAAAAATCTACAGTAAATAATGTAGTAAAAATGCACTAAATAATGGAAATGCTGCAGAAAATACAACACATAATAAAGTCAAGGTTAAATGACTTCCCTTACTAAGACAGAATATAGTAAAAATAGAAAAATTTTAAAAAAGCAGGTAAAAAAAAGAAAAACTGAAAGAATTTAGATGTTAATATCCCACCAGAGGGTTGGTTAAGATGTTTTTATGCTGTCGCTAAACACACAGTTTAGTAATCTGCTCTTGAATTTATTCCTTCTAATACAATCTTTTTCGCCTTTTTACTTTTATTATTAAGCATTGCTTTTCTCCCACCTTACGAAGCATAAAATTTAAGATTAAATTCACAGACGTTTTAAAAGCTGTATATATTTATACAGTGTTATGTGCAGGGTTAATTATTTTCATGCACCTTTTTTAATATTTGCTATATTATTTCTTTAAAAATAAAGCACGGTGATAATATTTGGCGGTAACATCCATTTATTTAAAATATAAACTGACAAAAAAGAGAATAGACTGATCCAGGCCACTCGTGATAATGGCAGGAAGAAAAATGTATTAAAATGTAAATATCGGAATGTTTTTAGATTTAAAGTCTGTTGAAATAAAACATGCTGTTTAGCAAATTACAAGAAATTTCATTTCAGGGAAAAACATCGTAATATAGCCTAGCTAGTTTATTAGAACAATTAAATTACAATAACATATTACACGTAAACCGAACTTTGATTACATGAAATTATGAGAAATCTTTCTCCAAATGAAGTTCAACATGTGGTATGCAAATTAATATAAACTAAAATTCTACCATTCTTTAGAAATATAAACACTATCCTATAGTGACTTAGCTTGAAAATTATTTCAGAGCTTTTTAAACTTGCTATATTTCATCATCGAATGGTTTGCATCCTCCTCGAGACTTTAAATATATCCTTTACTCTGTGACTGCATAGTATGTTTAACCATCAATCTCTGTCAGATGATAGACTCCGCATATATAATGTTTTCCTTATATTTTCTAGGATGGCAAAGATGACAGATTTGATAAATTTCACCCGTCTCACATGTTATGTACTTGGAAGCAAGATATATGCTATATTTTTTTAAGTTGCCTGAGAAAAGCTATTATAGGTGATACTTCATACTTTTCTATTTATGCATATTAGAAGTACACTAGATGAAATGAGAATAAATCATTTTTGTTTATTGACACTGTATAGGTAACTATCTCCTGTTATTAAAATCAAATAATTTATAGTGAATTTAATTGCTTTATCCACAGTCAGATCTATTAATTAAAAAGCTTAAATATATTCAGTTAAAAATTAAATATAAAGCATAAAAAATTAAAAACAACTGTTTACCTATAGCTTAAGGTGGAAGTTCTAACATGACTTCAGAAAATTCAATTCATGTTGTGGGGTTTTTCTATTTAAATCTAAAGTTCTAACTTAAAACCTCACGAACACTAACAAGCTAATAATCGCTTAAGTGTGTGAACAGAACACGTAAGACTTAAGGAGGTTTTAAAACACTTTATTTTTCAGTACATTTACAATCAGTTCCTACTTGGAACTGTATACAAAGCCGCCATTCGGCCTTGAACTTAAAATAATCATAATTAAACTAAAACTAGCTTAACTAAGCTATTTAAAACGTATAGCGGAAGCTATCAGAGATCTAACTAGTTGGCTCCCAAGTATTAATTAAATCGGCAAAGTCAAGCAAGGGCCTAAGGTTTGGCCGAGTGTATTTACGGCTATGAGAGACGTAGCCAAAAAGCAAACGCGCCCTAGTCAGTCAATCAGACTCTCTCTCCCGAAGTCGGTGAAGTCACGACTTAAATAGTACTCTTTCTCATTTGCATTACCTGCGTTTCCGAATTTACATTCTGGGAGGAAATTGTAACTGAAATTAGAATAAGATAGGAAACATACAAAACTTAAAAATAACTGTTAATAAACTTAGGATAAACCTTGCATCTTTCCCCACCGGAATTTAACTACTCAATGAATAAGGTCTTAAACGACAGTGTTTAAGAGTTTAAATTCTAAACAAGAAAGCCTTAATATCAAAATTTTAAACATCTAGAAATTCTTTCTTGAATGACTTTCATCATTAAAACGTTTCATGTTTAGGGCCAACTTTACCCAAATATCTAAAGCTAGATTAAAACTAAGAATAACAGAAATTCACAATTTGAATGAGTTGTACATTCATCTACATCATCTTTTCTTTCAATCAGACGTCAGTCTTCACCTTTCAGTACTCTGGAAGGAAAAAGTGTGAGGTTCAACTATTTAAATCTAAAGTTCTAACTCCAAACCCCACGACCACTTAACAAGCGAATAATCGCTAAAGTGCGAACAGAATATGTGAGATGTGAGACTTAAGGAGGGTTTAAAATCCTTTATTACTCAGTATATTGACAGTCAGTTCCGACTTGGAACTTTACATATAGCCGCCACTCGGGCTTGAACTTAAATACTAATAATTTCAACTAAAATTAGCTTAACTAAAGCTCTTAAAGGGTATAGTCGAAGCTATCAAAATCTAATTTGTTGGCTCCTAAGTATTAATTAAATCGGCGAAGCGTAGCAAAGGCCTAAGATATGGCCAAGCGTAATAAGCTAAGAGAGACGTAGCTAGAAGGCAAACGCGCGCCAGTCAGGAATCAGACTCTCTCTCCTGAAGTCGGTTAAATCACGACTTAAATAGTACTCATTCTCATTTGCATTATCTGCATTTCTGAAATTACATTCTGGCAGGAAATTGTAAGCTGAAATTAGAATAAGGTAGGAAAGATACAAAACTTAAAATAACTGTTAATTAACATAAGATAAACCTTAGAAAAGTATTAGTTCTTTTCATAACAGTTTCGACGACATAACAGTTACTCTTTCTCATTTGCATTAACTGCGTTTCTGAATTTACATTCTGGCAGGAAATTGTAAGCTGAAATTATAATAAGATAGGAAAGCTACAAACCTTAAAAATAACTGTTAATAAACTTAGGATAAACCTTGCAATGTATTTGAAAATGAGGATTTATCTGTTGCACTTTGTTACTGCTGTTTATTATAACATACTTATCAGTAGTATGTTATATCCATACTGCTGATAATCTTTGTGAGATTATCAGCAGTATGGATATTGTATTCTCAACATGAAAATTCTTTAGCTTATGTATTAATTAACACTCGGCTTAATTAATTCTTGCTAGGACTTAACTATTTATTAATTAATTCTTTCTAGTCCTAGAAACATTAATAATTTTGAGCTAGTGCCAATCATAGTGTTCTGTTTTCCGAACTGAGTACTTTACAGTACGTTGTTGATGTTTCAAATGGCCAAGCATTTACTGCTCTCACCAGTTTTTGTTCCTTGCTTCCTGCTCATGAAACTGCACTGATGCATCTCATAGACACTTAATTAAATAGGAACAAAACCTGGTAATATGTACCATGAAGGTACCATATCCATAAGAAGGGATATGTACCATAGACTAAAAAGTCACTGAATCTAAAGCTGCTAAACACATGGAAACTATGCAAATCTAGTAATTTTTCAACTCTAAACCATTGTTGGAACTACCACAAGGAATGTCATAATGGGACTTAATGTCATTTTTGCTTCTAATCATGCGGGCCATTTTTTCGAATGTAAGTTCGAAGTTCTCTTTTTGTTACATATGTTAAGCTAAGTGGAGCAACTTAAAACGTATTCAATTGTGAAATATAAGCAGTTAATATTTTTATATAAGATACTTCTGGATTATTAAAGGTGCAGTTCTTGTAATAAACTGAACAGTACTGAGCATTAAAAAGAAACATATATTTACCAAAAGCGGATAAGGGAGATATCAGAAATTTCACGTTTTTAATTGGGATTCATTGAGCAACAGAAAATTCGGTTATTCTATATTTTCCAAGAAAACATTGCTCATTTCAGCCCTTTCTGTACAAGATGTGAATATTAATTACGCTTTTGTTACAAATGGCAACATGCAGATTTTATATGCAAATTTTAATGAAATATCCAAAATGAGATATAAAGACTTTTACCATATTTATCACAGACATTGTATTAATTTTCCTTAATTATTCCAGCATAAGATATCGAAGATAAATTTAGGAAGAAAATAAGAGATAAAAACTGCTACCTTTAGTGACTTTTCAGGATGACATATACAATGCTAAAAAGAAATTCGTTATTAAATTTACAATTGGCCCTTTGACTACGTTAAATATTGAACAATAATTTTTGTTCGTAAATATATGATATCTTTACTGTTATAAAATAACTAATAAACAATTATTAACATTTAATTGATTAATCAATAAAATGTTAATAATCTGAGAAATGAACTTTTTAATGTTAAATGAACATTTAAAAGACCCGGAAGCTTTAATTTTGACGAGCACATAAAAAGGTTTAGATTTTTTAACATATCTACGGCATTTAATAAAATCTATTAATGTACACTGCGCAAAACAGAAATAGGTCAGTTCTATATCTCCCGTTCTACTGGGCCGATTAACGAAATTCAACTTTCGTTTTTCATGTCTCGAAGGCGCAATTTAGAATACATATTAGATTTATATATAGCATTGTTCTAACATAGATGTATGACTCAAAATCGGAATTTTTCTGAAATAATATACCATGTTTTTCCATATTTCGTTCATGCGACTCAAATTATGCCAAAATGCTAAGTTTTGTAAACATTCCACGAGTAGTTTATAAAAAAATAGCTCTTAAAATTTTGGCTCCTCAATTTGGTGTATATTTTTTAATATCTCTTTTTTTATCAAACTTATTTGATTATTCCTTTCAGATTTTGAAATTTAGGTTCATTCCAAATAAAATTTGCCCATTTTTATGATTTATTTTTAAAATTTGTATTTTGAAATATTTTTTATAAATTTTTCGAAACACGTTTTGTATTAAAACTTATAAAATTTTTAGCATCATCTTAAAGTAGTAATTTCTAAGCACACTGCAAAAAATTAGAGTTCTTTATTCAAAATTTCTAACATTTACATGAATTTACATATTGGCGCATTTTGACATTTGGCATCTTTTTTTAAGCGCTAATAAAGCTAAATGTGGTTTATGGATTTTGCTAAAATTATTTGAAAGTATGAACGATGCCTTTTTTTCCGCTCGCTTTCAATTACAAAAATGAAAGGAAAATAGGTTGCTATAAATTAAAAAGTTCGCCAAGTGAATTATTCTTGGTGCAAAATAAAAAAAAAAGCGCCATGATAAATTTCTGAATTTCTTCCTTAATTTCGCACCAAATTTTGCAACGTCTAGTAATTAGGCATAATTTGAGTCGTAGAATCGAAATATGGAAAAAATTGTCAAGTGTGCAAATTTTCATCATAATCAGAATAAAACTGTAGAATTGCATGAGCTTCACACACTCAAGCAAACAAACGGATACTCTTATTTATATATATATAATGCAAAGTAAATTGAAATTAATTTTAAATCCATACCATATTCAATTCGGAAATAAAACATATTAAAAAAAACAAGCACAATGGAAATTTTCACTTCTTTCGCTGCATCAATCGCCTGATGGCAATTCAACAAAAGATGTACATTTCTTTTGCTGTTTCATTTTTGTTTTGGCATTTTTTGCGGCTATCATGCAGTTTTGTCACTGTGCTTTTTGCTTTCCCCAAACACCTTTCACATGGTGTTCTGTTTTTGGTGAACCTATTATTTGTCCCTGACACTAATGACAGTGATGATATTTCGGAAGATTTGGAAAGTGATTATTATAGCGATTCTAATAAGGACATAATCATAAATCGCAGTATATGTGCTTCCTACATATCAGGGTAGCGCCTTAGTGGATACATTTCGGACTAAGTTTCGGGCAACCTTAATGTTTGAAAATTTTTCCTTTTATAGGAGCACCAAATATTGACACTGGAAATGTTATCAAAGAACTCGATTTTTAAAATTTTTATGATGATCAGGCATAAATGATATAAAGAAAGTACTAAATATAAGTAGTGAAAAAATGAAGTATTACAAAACGGATATGCAATTATCTTACTTTTCAAACGAAAATAACAAATCTAAGAAGGGAAAGAATCATAAATAAAAGATTGATTCTAAAAAATAATCAAACATGTAGACTTTATTCCAGCAACATTTGTTTCTAGCTCAGCAAATTCACAAGGAAATCCAAAAATAAAGCGAAAACTTACCATTTGCAAAGAATAGTTTTTTCATACAAAGGTTATATATAGTTACTGCAAGTTAAATTTTGCTCATACGACTAGTAAAGTTATCTCCTCTCTATGTTGTCACTGTCATTTACAATGTTCTGCTTTGCAAATGTTGCGTCAATTTGCGTCATGTATGTATCGTGCCAACGCCATTTATGCACATTATGGTTTTTCAATGAACTGATCAATTTTGTGCACGAAAAAATGGGTGATGCCATTCAAAAACTTTGAAATTTTTACGCTGTAATCGTAACCACGAGAATTCTATTGCTTTAAATCATCGCAATCTTGAGCGTATATCTTCAAATTAATATGTGAAACTTCATTTCGAATAGTTGAGCAGATAGCCCACTAGGTGTTCATATATATGAAAATTCTATAAGGTAGCTAGATATAGGTAAATGATTTTTATGAAAGCAGTTATAGTAATTTTATGGAAGTAAGCAATTAATAATAATTGAAATTAATCTGCGTTAATTATTCTTAAATCGCTTAGTTTATTAATTAATAGCAGATTAAATTTAAAAGGAACTAAATGTTCCCTTTGTTCAACCATATGGAAGAGAAAAATGTTTTAATTCGGGGAGTGGCAACATACTTATTTCAAATCAATGAAATTATACTATTAAATGCAGAAGATCAATATATTGCGAGTGGCAACACATTCCTATATCCCCGAGGTTCCTATTTTATAATGTTTTCTCATTATTATTTCCATTTTAAAATTTGAAACATAAATATCGTACGCTTTGTAGGACCATGACATAACACTCTACGGATTACTGGTGACACACATCCTTAACGCGCTATGTTAGAAATTATCCTGAAAACAAAATTTTAGTTTTCAGTTATTATCTAGACGTTTCAATCTTTATAAGTGGTAGGATGTTTCTCATGTTTATCGTAATTTATACAGAAAAGGAGAAAATTAAAATGTTTTAGTTTTCAACTTGTGTTACATTTCATATCAATTATATTTTTGTGTTCATTGATTATTCACTTGTAGAGCCACGGGACTCGAACTTGAACCTCTCGAACACGCGCCGAGTGTGCTACTGTGACACCTGGAAGGCATGCTGGAAGGAGGGAGAAACTACCTGATATTTTCCCCCTTTTAAAGGGACACTAGGGATTAGAGGACCCGATCGACAAATCCTGGTGACGACGAATTACAGTCCACCACCTTTTTAGTTCGGGCTCCACTGTAGAGTCATTAGGTTGTCTTGAAGCAGTAGACATGAAACTGACCAACGCTCTCGTTGGGACTCGAACCTGGATCTCTCTAATACGCACCAAGTGTGCTACCGTTACACCACGAAGGCATGCTGGAATGAGGGAGAAAGTACCTCACACAGTTTCATTCGCAAATATTTGAAATAACATAGCACAAGAGGTGCAATTAAAAATTTCTTTTCCTGGGCGCTTTGGTAGATTATATATAAATTACTTCGTTTAAAGTGATGAAATATGAAAGTCATGAGCTAGGTACCTTTCTGCATGATAATCCACGCCTGTATATATCCAGTCTTGTTACATGAAAAAAAGAACTGGAACCTCCAGTTCGATTTGTCTCAATTCTATTATCCTGCATTTATTCCGCTTTGAAAATTTTTTAGAGGAACACGCTGTGGTTCCAGCCGTAATGTGAATGTAGCTGCATCAGCTTTCTTTCTGAAGACGAGACAAAATATTCTACCAAAAATGCAAGCATACTCAGGGTTTGTATAAAGAAACTTTTAATGGACATTTTTCGAAAATGTTTGAAGAAATTTTCGCATGTTAATGAAAATCTTTTGATACCATCTTGTAATTTAATTTACCAATTATTTGCGGTAAAAGTATTTCTTTAACAAACATATTACTCTGAGGTAATTGTTTCTCCGGCTTTTCTTTCTAGTAACCTAAAGAACAACCGATGACAGTATGAGAAAGATAGTCCTTACCTTTTTTTTCTTTCTTTTTAATAATTTAGCTGTACCCCATGTTCATCATCTCTCTTGTCACTAGCCGTCGTTTTAATTATCGAATTTCTGTCAGTCAGCGTCACATTTACGTCACAAGAGAAAATGAAAAGACGTCACAAATGAAAGGATGGGGTTTGATAAATGACATTTACGTGCTCAGAAAATAGCTTGTGCATTCAAGTGTTAAAAGCAGCTGATGCTTTAAGTGCGACCAAAGCTCTCGCGCCTTCGGTATAGCATTACTGCTATACAGAATTATAGAATTGAGGATTTTAGATAAGCGCGTTTATGGCATTCAGAAATTATTGTAAATTTTGCTATTATTAATGCCATTAAAATCTGTAACATATGAGAAAAAGGTTTTATTTTTAAACTCTATTTTAAACCACAAAACGTATTTTTTTAATTAACTGACAAAATTTATTTCTTAATTATGTATACAAAGATTCATCAATCTGAACTTCTGAGTTAAGAATTTAATGTGCATAAATCCATAGCATTAGCTAGTCATATTTATACATCAAACATTATAGATCTTGAGAGAATTTTAGAACAGAACAAATAAATTAAATTGCATTATTTTTCAAAACACAAGTTTACTTATAACTTTAGCTGTAGGTGACAAGATCTTGTTCTCTTTTTGAATATTTATCACTTTTCATTTCGGCTACATCACCGATCACCTCATCGATAATCACGTATTACTGTACGGGATAAGTATTTTAAATGTAAGGCACCGATAGATGCCTTACCCATGGAAAAAAATGCAGCCTCATTTCTCGAAATATTAAGCAAGTGGTGGTTCATAGGAAATCTGTAATGCATTAGAAAAGAATAGTAATAGTACTGGTTAACGTAATTTAAAAAAGCACAACAATAAATTGTGGAAAGATAACTACCTACATCAATGTTGCCTAAAATTTCGGTCATTTTATTTCTAGCAGACCTTCCAAGGAGAGTTTTCCCAGCCTTTTTCTCGGCCCGTATAAGGTGAAGGTTTTTAATGTGTTCTCCTAACCCCTGAAGCAGTTCCTAAAACACGTTGTATATTCAAAATTAATTAATAAATAAAACTTAAATATGGAAATTAGAAAATAATGCAAAAAGGAACATTTACGTAAATCTTTCAAAAAACAATTAATGACATTTGTTTCCAATTTATTGGATAAAAGTGCTTTTCAAATCATGGCACTTGATTTCTCAATTTTGTTTTGATTGCCAAAAGGACTCTTAATAAAGATAAGCATAATTATGACGTCGCAAACAGGATAAGCATAGTTAGTGCATATTCACTAAGTTTTGGGAACATATTCATTGCTGAACATCAATATTCTTTATTAAGTATTGTTCGGACTAGCGCGCGTTTGCCTTTCGGCTACGTCTCTCTTAGCTATTGCTACGCTCGGCCATACCTTAGGCCCTTGCTTGGCTTCACCGATTTAATTAATACTTAGGGGCCAATTAGTTAGATTCTGATAGCTTCGGCTATACCTTTCAAAGAGCTTAGTTAAGCTAGTTTTAGTTTAAATTATTATTATTTTAAGTTCAAGCCCGAATGGCGGCTTTGTTTAAAGTTTCAAGTAGGAACAGACTGTAAATATACTGAAAAATAAAGTGTTGTAAACCTTCTTTAAGTCTTACGTGTTTTGTTCACACACGTAAGCGATTATTCGCTTGTTAGTGTTCGTGGGGTTCTAAGTTAGAACTTTAGAATTAAGTAAGTAAACTCCCACAGACAAAATATTATAGATTTACCGTATGAGTTTCATTCTTTACGCCGAAAACCAATTTGATTTACTTCATATGATACTTAAAATTTTAGAATAAAGAACGTAATGCTTTGGGTACAATGGTAACTGAAAATTCCAAACAAATAAATATCTCGTGTAACATACAGTACATGTCAATGACACTGACCATAATGCTCAATCACTGTAGACGTTTTCTTAAATTAGTGAAGTAATTCCCCTTGAATTTCAGTAATAAAACCACATTCCATTTCACTAATTAGAATTTTTGATCTTGCAAATTGATACTTTTCCTACGAGGTCGAGATAGATGAAAATCCTGTCGACTAACAATTATAATATAAACTATAAAATCTTGATGACTAGGCAATAGCTGGTGGCATCGTAACAGTTTAATGTAATATTCATGGACGGACGGAGTTGAAGACAAAATTTATTTGTAGACAACTATTTCTGGATATACGTATTCTTATTCTCACGTTATCATGGGTGCGATATGTGCACCACAGATTTGCATATTTTAACACATCTTTAGAAAATGGACGACATAGAGAGACGAACAACGTGTGATAGTACAAGGGGAAGGGGATTTTTATGAATAATTCTCATTTCTGGGAGTCATTCTCATTTGTGGCCACACATATTTTATCTTGCATAGACACCTAACATTTCAAAATAAATGCATGCCGCGTATTGAAAAGTAAAACTGTTCTTGATTATTTAATCGATGGGCAGTCAAGGTAAATTTTTGAAAGTTAGAAATCATTCGTTGCCGAGTGGAAAGTAGTCTGTGAAAGATTGATAATATTTATAAAGAAAGAAATTGCGATGCTTGTAAAAATTTTCCCAAGAGGAAAGGAGAAATTAATGATGTTTGTATAGAATAAAAAACGGCCCGGCCTTTTGAATTGTGATAAAACACCCTGTCAAATATTTCTAAAGTATGGAAAATGATATATTTGTATTTTTACATTAAGAGTACATTTATTATTTTCGCAGGAATGGCTTCAACTTGCGTGAGAATTGGAAGTTACGATAACATTAGGTTTAGTACTCTTTTTATTTTAAGAATTTTTGTGATTTAGACTTCCTTCAGCATTCGTACAGATACAGAGCTGATGGTTTAAAAGCAAATCTATAGAAAACATAACTATATTTGGATCACAGGTTTTCTTGGAAATATATGATATGTTTATCAAACCCTTATTTTTGTTACTATCCTGAAATGTTAGTTCCTATTTCTACAAAAATAATTAACCAAACACAATATGTAAGAGATGCTAGGTGTTCTTAATAATAAATTAGAAAATTCTCGCTATTTCTAAAATGCAGCTGTTACATGAGGACATGTCTATTACAGGAAATATAAGTTGAAATCAATACAAAATAAGAAAAAAACACAGTTAATATTTGCTTTTTTAAGCCAGCAAATGTTTCTTACTCGGTTATATACTTATTGAAAAATTATTTTTTGGGATATTTTCAATCCCGTCTAATCGAAAGATATCGTAACATGGGAGTACAAAAGTCTTCTCTAAAGATATTTCTAATGTCCAAATTAAACAGAAGGAAAAGTTTTAAGACGGTTGGTCACCAGTATGAAGTAATGAAATATAATAAAGATATAATATAAACAGAGGATCAACGGAGTTTGCTATCAGTAACCTGCAGGTTGAATTTAATTGGCTTTCAAGGTGTAAGTCATTGGTGTGGAATGATGCAGTAAATTTAGGTGGTTATTTGAAATAAAATTCAATCGGCGGATATCTTTAGTCCTGATTGCAGTTGTTCCCTGAAATTATATAATATTTTTTAGAAAGGAGCATAAAATAAGATACTAATTTAGAAATTTCAAATTACATTAAAGCTCATTTATTAGGTTATCGCCGCAGTAAGACGTTGCAGCAAGCCTATTAAAGCAGTTGGTCAGTGCTGATTTATGAGTTAAGTAGAGGCATAAATTATTATGTGATGGCATAGTAAATCTAGATAAATTTTAAAAATAAAATTAAACTGAAAAATACTAGTGATGCATAGATGGAGTAGAGTAGTGCCATGGTTCGTGCACTTACAGCATGGACATCTACTATAAGGCGCTTGTAGAGTATATGCACGGAAGTGCAGCGTAGGTTTGGAAAGATTCCACTAACGAGATTAGTTGTCACTAATGGCTGAATGGGTTAAGATAACTAAATATGATACCAGTCCAAATACAAATCTAAGCTATCTAAGCCATATCCCTCAGAAAGCCTCCGCGAAGGCATCAGTCCGCTTAGATAATCCTCGTGCCATATTTGAATAACCTGAAGCACATTTCTAACATCCAAAAGTATGTGCCTACATTTGTTAAGCCAACATTTTGAAATGAGGAGTAGATAAAATACTCGTAAACTGAAGATTTTAGCGCCACCTATGCATTTGCTATGCATTTCAGCAACGCAAACGGGAAATTATACAGAATGTGAGAAGTTTAGGAATATGATGAATAAATTAAAGGGGTTCTGTGTATCAGCCGCCGTATTCAGACGTAGTGATAAGTTATTTTACTCTGAAAAAATATAAAATTAATGGTTCTGAAATGATTACTTGTTGTTTACCGTAAAAGATAATTTATTTCTTATATTGAAAATGGGAAGCATAACGCTTTAGTTAAATTTTAAAATCTAAGGTTTTGATTAGTCTTTTTTATTGCATATTGGATGATATTGATTATTATTATTATGGCCACTACCGACATTTCTCGCCTTAGAAATGTCCGTCACAATTAGAGCAAATTATCTTACTTGCCACTTTTAGAAGTGACCGAGAGGAGAAAGTTACTTATTCTTTTTCAGTTACGTAGCTAAAGACAGGCAAGATTAGGCAATGCCTAAGGGCACACGCGTTTTAAAGGCACAATACTTTTTGATTTTTGAATATTCGAAAAGTAACAATAAATTAATAAATTTGTTGCCAAATCTACCATTGAAACTTATATATAGAGACTTAATTTTAAATTTTGTGAATAAATTGTATTATTAATTATATAAGAGTTGTATTATAAATTAATTATATAAGTCTTTTCGAGCAATCCTCAGCAGCCTATCTTGTTTATTGCTAATTTTAGCCCACCGTAATAAAATCTTTTTTTTTACATATTTACATCTTTTGTTTACATGCACATTTTGTTTTCTTTGTCTTTTTTTGCCCGTCTGCAGTATAATAGTTTAATTATCATTAAATGTGCATAAACTATCTTATTTAGTTTGTTATAATCATTTTATATTTAGTTTTCTGTATTTTATAAATTTGATCACACGAAATTATTAAACACAACAAAAACCTGCTGTCGCAAACTAGCTAAGCTACTTCTGATTAGATTGCACACGCGCATTTGATGAAAGAGACAACTAGAACAGTCAAGTATTCGGGTCTATTAGCTGTCTGTGCGCTATATTTAGCGCTGAAACGTTTAAGAATAGCTTTAGTAGGTTAAAAATAATATTTAAGGTAACAAATCTTAAAATAATTAAAATAATGATAAAATACACTGCTGGTCACTCAAATTGCAATACCAAGAAAGACAAGCCATATCACAATAAACTTTATTTAGTAGATAACATGTTGACCAAGTATCAAATGATTAAATTCATAGACTTCTGTGAAGTGTGGTTCCTTCTAAAATCAGTAGCCAGAGTAGCCGCCGTTTTTGGAGATTACCGCTGTCCCACGCCTCGGCATTAATTCAAAGAGACTTTGGATGTGTTCTTGGCGTACAGCAGACCAAGCAGCTTAAACACATTGCCAAAGTTGATCTGGTGTGGCAGCATGGGATGTAATCTGGGTCAATCATTCAGCAACCATGGATCACATGTTTTCTATTCGCTTAAGATCCGGAAAGCAAGCCGGCCAGGGAAGCAATTCAATTTGGCGATTGACGAAGAACCCTTGGACAATGCATGCGACGTGTGGTTCTGCATTATCCTCTTCGAATACGGCTGTGAGCAAGCCCTGAAGGTAAGGAAGGACAACTGGCTCCAACACCTCGGAGATCTAGCGCTGGCTGTTTCTACGTCAAGGGTAGACGATGCAATAAACGTCTTGCGGGCAGACCATTCTACTGTAAAGGGCGTCGAATGGCACTCGGAGACACTGGATGATGCGTTACAGACTGAATGTGCTATGCTATGATTCGGGATTTGACTGAGCGATCCATCACTGCCATGCGCACAATGTTCCTGTCATCACGTGAAGTGGTACACTGAGGTGAATGCGATCGAACACGTCGGTCCGTCGTACCCTCCTGCATCAGCGGTTACATATCCGCATTACAGTTGTTTGGTTTCGTCCAACACGACTACCGATTTCCCTGAAAGGTAATCCAAACTCTCGGTAGGCCACTATCTTTCCTCCGTCGAACTCGGATACGTGATGAAACGATGATCGCTGTTTACTACGAGGCATAATTGATCGTTTTTTTTTTTGAAAAAAACACAATTGCCGAACTTGATATCGTCGAAACCTCCAAGTCTTAAATAGCGCTTTGAAGTGGTGCCACAGGCGCGCGTGATGTGCGTCTGCGCTGAAATTCTAATCATTTGCATATCTCACCTCCGCTAATGCATGTTGTAAATTTCATGTTACTTGCATGCTTCCTTCAGGGTGGCCAGCAGTGTACTGTATATATATTATTAGTTAAAATAGAGAGGGAAAAACACAAGGGGGAAACCCCAAACGAAAAGAAAACAAAGAGCAGGCAAAAGAAAGAAAAATGTTCCCAAAATTAGACAACTTAGTTTTTGAATCATCATACTTAGGGAAGGATTATTCAGTTGATACCGTCTCTACCAGTAAGGTTTGTTACAGCCTGGAAAAGTAAAATTACCGGTTGAATCGACTCTACGAGTTGGCTAAAAAACATATAGAAGAAACAGTTACGTGCTCATGAAGTATATAGGTGTTTATACAGATAAAATGGTATTAATGATTTGAGATTTTTTAATTAATTGTGAGGGAAAGGACGAAACTCCTACAGGTCCATTTCCAAAAAAAAACACTAAACAAATATAAAGCCATTTTAGTGCAGCATGTTATGCATCTGTGACGAAGGTAAGGGCAAGTGCCACATCATTTGTTGTATTACATATAATTAATAGATGCTGCATACTGCAAATCTGGTTGTTGTTTCCTATCTCCAGTAGTATCTGGCTCTCAAGCATTAGAGGTTCAAAAAATTTAACTGTAATAGTTAAAACCAACAGTTCTTCCAAAGCATTTAATAAACATTTGACTATTGATAGGATAAAACCTTGATTAACAAATTCGATACAAGACAAATTTTGTTAAAACGGTTTTAGAGTGGGTATTTTATATGATACTTACACTGTCAGAAACTGCGTTAACATTTCGTAGGCGTACTCAAATATTAAATAATAGTTATAATGGCAATTTTTATCGCAGGTTAAATTATTAAATAAACATGACAATGTTATGAAACACCTTCTTTTCAAATGGCAGCGGAAAGTTCGCCACATTTGACCCCTTATCACACAAAAGTCAATTCAATGTGTTGGTCTTTATTTAGAACACATTTTAGTGAACTAGATTAATGCATCTTCCTTTTCTTCTTAATTATTAGAAGCTGCTCAATGTATAACGAAACCTGATCAAATGAATGCAGTTGAAGACATGTTCATATTGCAAGAGATGATAATTCAAAACTCGTAAATTATTTAATTAATTAAACATTTATTTAATTTTATGCTGTTGAAGATAATTCTTCTAAAGGACTGAAGGAACTCATTCCCAATTTCTTGAATGAAAAAAAATTAGTATTAAAAATGTCACGGACAAGTATATGACGGCGCTTATATTATGAGTGGTGTTTATAATGGCTTTCAGAAAAAGATAAGATTTATGCAGCCAACTGCAGACCTTGTCATTAATCGCGTTGTAAGTGATTGTAAAGAAATTACGTTCCCATTTGATATATCATAAAATATATATTTATTCTACGGTAAAATTATAAACAGATGAGATTTGTTAAGAAATTTTGCTGGCGAATCGCAAAATATCTTAAAAATAATAAATCCGACTCTAGTCAGGTAAAATTACCTTCCGAATAAAGTAAAATTACGTTGTGGTGACATTCTGAAACTTTTAAAGGGTATTTATTTTAGTAGCATAGCTATGACCAAATTGGATAAAAAATGGCGAAATGCTGATATTCTTAACGAACGCCACAACTTGTATAAAAAAGGTAAAAGAAGCATTAATTTTTTATCTGCATTTCGTTTAACGTGTTTTACCCACAATCGCTTGAGAAATTAGAAGACATTTTCATGGATTTGATCCTATCCTTTTAAGCACAAAGAAAAGGAAAAAAGGTTCTAAAGTTTTAGATGTGGAAATTTTAAAAATCATAGAAGACGAATCATTATCGAGAAAATCGAATGGTGTTTAAAAATTCAACGAAATATCGGAAATACCATTAAAAATTATATACAAATTTCATTAATTTTCTTTTCTTCTCCATCGGATGGTGCAAACAATAAATTTCTTAGAATTTTAGATTTTTCGTTAAACGAACATATGTGCAAACTGTATTTAAACATTAGATTTAAAAACAAATCTTCATTAAATTTTGAAAACATAGCTTCATCGCATTGCAGTGCTATCTACAAATAGTATGTGAGCAAAATTTGAAGTCGATAGCTTATCGATAAGTAGGTAAAAAAAATCAATGACAGTCTTCCGACCGTAGCGACAAATACCATAATTGAACGAAGAAAAGATCCCAAGAGTTCTTACAAAACCTGACGTTTCAAAGAAAATAGTCAAATATTCCTTTACCATGGAAACCCATTGTTACAAGTTAAGGAAGACTTGCCCGTCTGCAGTTGATTACTATTACTCTTATTCGGCGTAATTATGGTAATCATCAAGAATGTTTCGGAATCTGAGGCCGCGGCGATAAAAGGTGCTAAAATGCTTTTTAATGACTCCAAGGTTCTCAATTAGTTATCTTTTTTAATTTTTATTTGCTTTTTAACAATTTTTCTGAGTCGATAAAGACACTCGGAAAATCTAGCGGATGGTTATTACTGTTTCAGATAGTTATTTATTTATTTATTTTTAAACAATTTTTGTGATTTGCAACTATTCTAGTTTCAAGTTCAATAACAATAAAAATGTTTTACAATTACTTAAACATTGATATTATTCTTCGTGAAACAGGAAAAGTTTTCAGACAAATCTATAAGAAAGTTATAACATCAAAGCAGATGTTTTATTGTCTTGAAACAGAGCCGTAGTGGCGGGGTGCTTTTTCAAACAATTTCATGTTCTCCATATACGTATAATAAATTGTTTCAAGCACGTTCTTTTTGCGCCGTCGAAATGTCAATTTCACAATTTATATTATCTGGCAGGAGCCACGGTTAAACCTGAAATGACTATCTAGTAGTAATGTGCAAATATGATCTGAAAGTTATTTCTGCATTATTTGCTTAAACTTTTCAACATTGGGCAAAAGATCTAAATTTGTTTTATGTAATACTGTTTGCATACTCATTAATCCTACGTTTTTAGGTTTTTATGATGAGTTCTAATAAATTTTGTGTCTTTTAAAAATCTCAGTATTTTCGTTTTTGTAAGTTTTCTTTGCCTAGATAATTGGAGTTTACTAAATGTATATAATTATGTTATCACGCGCATTCTGTTTTTGTTGTTATAACTAGTATCTGAAATCAGAACAAGCTCACGAAATTCATCGTGGCAAGGAGACAGGATTGAGCCTGTTTTGGCAAAAGCATTGGCCACTATTCAGGTGGCAACTGGCATTCTAAGCCTCGCGATATTAAATAAATTAGTGTATAATTTAGATTAAAATAATATGCCGAACAAATATTAATTTAGAAGTTAAATAACAAAAAGTAGCGTTATATTTGTAAATATAAAACTGATTTTTGTTGTTAGACCTTCTAAATTAAATTAGCATACAGTATAAGCCTCCCAGACGGGAAGCTGGTAGGTGAATCTGACTGCCGTAACGAAAGGCCCAGATTCGAATCCCGGAGAAGACACCGATGTAAATTCTTTGTCTCTTCAAGGAGGCAACGGTGGTCGCCTATTAGGGTGCTTCCATAATAAAATGATCACCATTTCTGGTCTTAGTAGTGGCCAAAGCCTAAAATGGCTAGTGCCTGCCATAAATATATATATATATATATATATATATATACAGTTAAAAAACATATTCTATCGAAATATGGCCTCATTAAATACTTTTAATTTTATAGAATTATATCTGGAAAGCCATTAGCTTTAGAAACTTGATGAGCAAGCTTTAGAAAGAATAATTATTTGCTGAATTAGGTGCGCCTTTATTCATAGGATTTAAGATTCACTTTTCAAAACAACAATCCTTCAAAATATCTTATACCACATTTCTAAAGGTTTTCGTTATTTTACTTACCTTAATTTAAATTTTATGCTCCTATTTAGGTGCTAAAATGTTGCATTAGAACGAAGTGCCTTAACAAACACCCAAAAATTTCCTAATTTCCAGGGTGTCTTTGCGTCAGCTGAAGATATATTTTAAACGATTGATTTCTTTAAGTCCCGCATCTCACTGAAAATTCTGGTAAATTTTATATTGCTAACTGAAAGCTTTTATGAATATGTTCACTAAACCTGTACTCGAAATGTCAGCATTAGCTTTAACACAGTTATCTCTGTTACACTTACATAACTGTTGAACTCTGTTACAGTTCTAGCACTGGCATGGATTCAGGCAACTCAGAATGTCAGTTGTGCTGGACAGGAACATTTTCAATCTAGTATTATAAGCAATTACATGTAGATATAAGCTTTACTGTAGTTAATTAATTTAAACTAACTGGTTATTGATTCAGGTATGATGACCCAAAGTGGGTTAATCTGCTCATGACAGATATCTAAACTGAAAATGCGCTAAATTACATCTAGGTCACACTCTGACATATTATTTTGCGATTATATGCAGGGAAACATTAAGAATATGTAAAGTGTTTACTATCTTTGTCCAGGTGCAAAGCAGTAGATGGATTCTTTCTGAAAGCAGACTCGAGCTGCATTTGGGTAATTTATTCAAGAGGCCCTGTAATCTAAAACGGCTAAATATGCATTCTTCGAAATATTATTATTTGTTCAGCCCATGTCCAACGAAACAGTGCAATTAAGAAAATAAAGATATAATAATCAAATGAAATTTTGGATGCTCAGTATGTTTAAAATTCTCATTTCACTAAGTACAGGGCAATCTATAAAGCTATTTGCGTGAGTTATCGCTTTGTCTGAAACGAACTGTAAACTTGAAAAAGTTTAAATCAAACCTTTTTTTTAAATCGAAGCTTGAAAATAAAATGCCCATTTCGTACTTGACACGATGAACCACTATTTGTGGCAATGTAACTTAAAGTATTAGTCATATTTAAATTAAAACTTAACCTAGTAGTCCCACAATTTAATTTAAAATTTGGCTCACAATTTCTTGTCAGCATAAGAATTTAAATGACGGCAACTAAAACGCAAAGCCGAATAAGTCACAATTTTATCATAGTTAGTAAAACTAAAAAATGGGGCGTCGAGAGGCAGAAACTCGCTCTCCGTCCCAAAATCTCATCTTAAAAACTCATTTACATTTCTGTCTAGGAAACGAAAACGAGAAGTTATAGTAAAGGCTGAAATTATAAATAACTGGTTTATTTAAATAATAAATGCTGCAAAACAGCAAAGTTATTATTTTGTTTTTATGTCCTTGTTGCATTTTTAAGTTTTTTCAAACATACTCTCTTTATGTTAACAATCAAATTTACTAAACAAAAGACGCTTAACTTGCAGTTTATTTCGGAATTCGATATGTCGTCTTTGGCGTTCGTCAAATAGCTTTTTATTTAAAATAAACAAAATTATTCTTTCTTTAAATTGAATATTTAGAGGAAACTTTAAAAGTATTATAAACTCAAATATAATTGTGGAAAATTTAAAATTCAATGAAAAATTTAAACTTTTCATGAATTAACAATTATGTAAGATACTCATGAGAGAAAAAGTTTCTTTTATAGACAGAGCTTAATTAAACTGTCTTTTGTAAATTTCTGTAACAAATACAGATCATTCTATGAAGCTTTAGAAATCATCGCATGATTAAGGTTTATATTATCTAATATGAATAAAATTTATTTAAAATAATAATAGTAATAATATTTCAATTTTGCGAAATGTGACATATTACGGAAGTGAAAATGATGAAGTAAAATAATGGTTATCAGGTTTGATGCGCGGTAGCCTCAAAACTTTACTTTAAAAAAAAGTTTATTTGACAGACGTAGTAAAATGTAATTCAGTTAAGCAATTAGCATCCGTAAAATATAAAATGGAATGCTATTTGGTGATAAACTGGCATATAAAAGATAAATTTAGTGCATAGTAAAAAGTAGAAAGTAAAAGGTAATCGTATACTTGTCTTCATAAATCAACAATAAAAAAATTCCATAATTGTAAGCAAAAAAGTAATCATATAAGTTTAGAATAAATTACAATTATCAAGTTTAAGGATGTAAACTAGTGGGTCACTCCTCGTTCCAAACAGTTATTAAATAACAGATATAAAGCTATTTAACTAGAAACAGTTAAATTGTTAAAAACATAATTTTTGAAACAAATGGAGGCAAATATAAAAATGTTTCTAAACATTTAATAATTCTGCACAGAATTTTAATTTAGTTAATTTGGAGGAGCTGTCTTCCTCTTTTCCCATATTTTGAAAGTAAACATACTTGCAGTTTACTTTCTGCAATAAGTAGCAGATTTATAAGTGTCGTTATTAAGAGATACTGGAAATTACAATTAGCTTATTCAAGCATAAACTTTTAATTAACTTAATATGAAATACCTTCTGAAGTGCACTTCGCTTCAAACGTTGAGGAAGAGTATGTTTTCAAAGCTCACCATTACAAAAATGTCAGTGATGTTTAAACTCACAGTTCATATGCTTGACAATAACGAAGAAATACATGCAAGGCCAATAACCACCACTTTCATTTTATAAAAAACAATACTTAGACAGGAGTTAAAAAAATGCAAATATTGTAGGTTTTATTCACGAGTGTTGATCTTCAGTTTTTATTACAGTTTCGTGAACAATATCCAGGAGAGACTATCAATGTCCAGGATAAGTCGTTTGCCGGATTCGTTGAGGTGGCGGGCGATCGGATGGATGCAAAAATGGGGATATCACAAGCTGATACTGCTAAGCGTCTCTCGTAGTGTGGTCCACTGACTTTGGAATCAGTTTGAATCCGAGAATTCTATGTCTAGAAGACAAGTTCCAGGCAAACCTAAAGTGACAACATCTGCGGGAGACCGTTATTTGACTTTTTCGGCTGGAAGGAGGAGTAGCATAACTGTGTTCTCAGCTTATAGCAGATCACTTAATGGCAACAGGAACAAGAACTTCAGATATTACACTGCACAGACCCCTGCACAATACAGGTCTGTATGCAAGACGCCCAGTTGTTTGTGTCTCTTTGACCCGAGGTAACCTTTTATATGGGAAAGGGAACACGTCTCCTGGACCAGTCAACAACGGGTGTCGGTTATCTTCACAGACGAGTCCAATTTCACATTGACGAGTGATTTAGGTCGTCAGCTGATTTGGAAGGAACAACGCACCAGATCCAACCCATCCCACGTTTTGGAAAGACACAATTACAGAGGTGGTGGAATAATGATTTGGGCTGGGATCTGTCTCGGTGGTCACACTGACCTGCATGTATTCCACGGAGGAACATTGACCGATGTCAGATATCTAGACGAGATCCTCGATCAATATGTCCACCCATCTGCCGCTGCTATTGGTCCTGGATTTGATCTGACTACAAAGCGCGGCCGAACCGAGCTCGGGATGCTGAGGAATATCTTGAGAGTCACGGTATGGAGCGGATGGAATGGCAGTTCAATCCCGAGACCTGAATCCGATAGAGCATCTTTGGGACTACCGTGGGAGACAGGTTGCTACTTTAAGTCCTCCAAATAGGTCATTCGATCAGCTTGAACAAGGATTACTCCGGGTCTGGTCGTTGCTTCCCATTTAACTGGCCGACGACGTAATTGACAGCATGGAACGTCGCTGCCGCCAATGTATTGCGACTAGGTTTGGACACATAACGTTTTAGAACCCATGCTTGCAATCTTACCACTACATTTTTCCTCAAAAAACTATAATATACCGTTTCTCCAAGACTGAATTTCTCTGCCAAGAGTGCAATCATTTGTTGTAATTCATGTTTGTGTTAAACTTTAGAAACATTCTAGTTGCATTCATTAAAGAATTGTTTAGTGAACATGTCCTGTAAATTTCTTGTTTCGATGTTGCTTCATTCTCAAATTAGACACAAAAACATGCTGTTCCTTAACATTAGGAGAGCAATTCATTTGAAGTTTTACGTAATATATGTATTTGATTTCACGCTTCGTAATATTTTAAAATATAATGATGGTACAAAAAAGTATTTTCTTTCTGAAAAATATCATTACCTCATTAGTAATAATAAGTAATAACTTTACGTTTGATGGTTTAGAAAAAATAACGTATTTAAAAAGCGCCAAGATTGTAGAAATGGTATTTCTTATTTTCGAATTAACGGCCAATTTATAACCTAAGATAAATTACGAAACTTTTATAATTGAGTATGAAAGCATTAACGTCAGTACTCAGACTGCATTTTTATATCGTATGTTCCATTGAATAAATCAGTACAATCACAATGACTCTCTGGCTGAAAACGTCTGATGAAGATAAACATTAATTTTATGCATTCTGTAAACTCAGTTCAAGAAATAAGAAACAGCGTAACTGAGAATTAAAAAGGCTTCAAATTTGATTATTTTATTTTAGAGTCATTTCTTTTACAATTAAATCCAAAAAATTAAAAACTTATGTAATATTAAAATTCGTCTCATACGGTGCTATTTAGTGAAACTGTAACAGTAATAACAGCAAGAGTCACATAACGTAATAACGTACTGAATTTAAATTACTTGGCGTACTCAATTTTAGCTGTTCTTAACAGGTAGAATTAAATAATACAGATAGCACAGTTTTAACAGACAGCAGATTTTATTTATAAAGTTCCTGTGTAGAATCTCATTCTTAGTAGAATACGTATTAACAATGAGTCAGTGGAAAATGAGGGTGATGACAAATGACACAGCCTTCAGCAAATGACATCTCATTCGTAGCCGTTGGAAAGAAAACTGGGCCATGACCTAATTCCATATAGTTGATACATACTGTTCGCAGAGAAAAACATTTCAGACAATGCTTGTATTAGGGAAGGAAGCCCGGTGACGCAGTGGCTAGCGCGTCGCGGAGTAGCACCACATGTCCATGGTTCGATGCTCGGGCTGGGAGAGGTTGACTCAGCTTTTCATCTTTTAAGGGGGTCAAAAAGTGAGTACCAACTACACCTGGGGATTAAACACCGGGGTCCTGCGACAGGCCGAACACCTGTCCACGCAACGATGCACAAGCATCCCGAAGATCACGGTCTGGAAAGCAAATATCAGGGCACTGACTGCCATGGGTCGGGCTCTTGGTACCGCCTCTTGGCTGTTTGTACCTAGTTTAGTTTAGTAGTTGTATTGGGAACAGGAGAACTCTTGAAAACTCAGCTAATGGAAGGCTCCTCAGGAGTGATAAAACTTTTGCTTCCAAGACATCACTGATGTATCTGAGGATATCATACACTGGTGTACAAAATTTAAAGACGAGGCGGTTTTGCAATTTTAACGTTGTTCCACGTCGACTCAAACTCTTCATAAAATATCCAAGGTGTGAAAATATTGGAAAGTGGTCAAAAGCATCCAAACAAGCATTCGAAAGGTAAAATGTACTTGATTGAAAAAGTATCTACGAGTACAAGAGAAGAGAAGACAGAAATTCCTATGTGATACTTGCCTTGCAAAAAATATCCAGAAGGAATAAGATAGCCTATGAGTGCGATACAAAAATTACAACGTTCTCTTCATATTAAAGACAAAGTTATCAAGAAGCTTCGGAAACCTTGCTGTTAGCTGATCAAGTTCTCCCAAGCGTCTCTCGAGAAAGTCCCAATGTACTCTATGGTGATTAGATCCGGGAAGCTTGCATACCAAGCTATACGTTCAACAACTCCACCCTCAAAGAGCGTATTAGATGTTGGGAAAATTTGACTGTAATAATTAAAACCTGCATTTCTTCCAAATAGCATGTCGTGAAGTAATGTGTATGGAGGATTAAATAAAACTTTGACTATTGATAACGACCTCGAATAAAAAATTCGACACAAGGCAAATATTTGGAAAACGGCTTTAGATCGGTTATTTTACATTATACTTACAATGTCAAAAACTCAGTGATCTTTTCTTGAACATAGTGAAAATATTAAATACTAGTTTATAATAGCAGTTTTTTATGTAAGGTTAAATTATTACATAAATATGACAATGACCAGTGACTGTACCTCATTACATTGCACTGGTCATCATGCACACACACCACTTTTTGCAACCTTCTGAACTGGGTAAAAAGTGATATCGGGTCTTTCGTAGCCTGTTGTGTATGCCTTAGGATATTTCTCGCTGCCTGCTGCCTATCGTTTTTACCAGAAGAACGATACACTAGTTGTCCACCACCGTTGTTGCTCGTTGACGACCACTGCTTGGATAGCTATTTTTGTCGTTTGGAATAACCCCCAGGTTCGTGAAACGATGCCCTGGATGATCCTTACTCCTCCGATATAGTTCCATTTATTCCAACTTCTATGACGTGACCTAGGGTAAAATCACCCAGATGATATCTCCTGGATTGCTTGTTGACCATATCATACGGTAGTAGAAATTTGACGTAGTTGAAATCATTGTGTAACGTGAAATAGCTTTCACTGAATTGCTGAGCTTGCACCGCCCGTGTGCTTTATACCTTTCTGACACTCTCTTCCTATGTCATGTGCCATATATGTGCATGCTGTACCGTACAGGTCACAGATATATCTATTAATTGGTCTTTTGATCCATTCTGTAGAGTTGTTCCGCTCTTATCCTAATTTCTCTTCCTCGTCCTTAATTTTTGCACGCCAAGGATATTACTTCTCATTCGTCGAGGACAAAAGCTTAAATGCAGTGTTATTTCACCTCAAAGTACGAAGTTCTAGCTGCAACCATAATTACGTTTTGCATTGCTTTCATTAAGAAACTATGCTCTTTTAGTCATGATGGGTCTCTGTAGAAAACGACGCTTTGCGTCTGTTTTGCTTTCCGTTGCCTTTTCTTTGGAAGACGCTATGGAAATGGAGGATTCAAAAGAAGCTGTAATAATCGACGCCTAAATACAGACTCTTTTCAATGTAATCAGAAGAAATTAACGCGGGTTGAGATGGCCTCATGTTTAACTGCTTTCCAAAATTGTCGTAATTTCGTAGATATTCATTAAGCGAAGTTGTGTACGAAAAATACTTTCAACATTTAAATAAAAAAATACCTAAATAAATTAAAGGCAACCGTTCTCTATATTATTTTGTCATCAATAAAAGAATGTGTACAAAATTTGAACTCGATATATTATTAGGAAGTAGTTTAAAAAAATCAACGACAAACGTTTGACCATAGCTATAAATAATATGAGTGAACTTGCGTAGTCAATCTTGATTTATCGATGCAGGAGACACTGTCAGACAGAAGGATTCGAACTCCAGACTTCTCGATTACGCGTCGGATGGGCTTCCAGTTATACTACAAAAGCAAGGGGAACAAGGAAGTAGAAAATACCTTATAAATTTAATAAAATCTTATAAAACGTCCATATTTACAAACTTGCTTATTTTATCATTTCATTTCCTTTTAGAAAAAAGAGTTTATTCTTCGTCTTACAGCACAAAGGATAAGTTAGGATAATACTCAGAACTATCTCAACTAAATGCTTTTCTTGTAGTTAATTTTAATACAATAAAATGTGGCTTTAAAATATTTAACTATTATTAAAGTATAATATTTCAAAACTTAAGTTATATTTTTTTAATAATGTGCAGAAATTTTATCATTCATTGAAGTTTTATTTCATTAAATGAGAATTATTCCTTACAATAGATTGCTTATGCATTCCCATAAAACAATTTGATTTTGTTATATGTTCCACTTTGAAATTAAATTCTAATTTGTGCGAAACGAAACTTAAAGGAAACAGAAGCAACTACCCATTATATGGAGATGCCAAACTCTGTCTTCAACAGCTTCCGAGTCAAAAATACAAGTTGAGCAGTCTAGATTAAGATACGTGCTCAAGTGGCATTCATAGGCAAACGCATTTGCGCTAAAGCACTCCAAATACTATTATCTCTTGTTAATGGCTCTTCAACTCAGTTCCAATTCTAGTATTTTTATCGCCAGCAAAAGGATTTTATATTTGACGCATAATTAATCTGGAGAGTTTCGTATGCAATGAAAAATATCAGTATCTGAGAATAAGTTATAAAACGAAGTTTATCGGGAGAAATATGCCCCCGAACCATTTACTTTTTATATTTAATGCAACAGGTAACAAAAAAGTCTTCAAGACGTTTCTTATCATGCTCTGACGCATGAAAAAACATTCTTTTTTTTAACATATTTTTTTAACTTTTTTATCATCATCAACGGGTTCAGCCCATATTCCAATTCCGTTCCGCGGTGGACATAAACGAATTGTGCTCGCGTTAACAAATTTCCGACTGAGAGATACAGCGATTGTTGGGAAAGGAAGAATTTTTTAACCTCGCAACCGCCAAAGGGTTAAATATTCGCTACAGAAAGTTGCAGTAAGATGTAAGGTACGCTATCTAAAGCTTCACTAACAGGTTTCTATAGCCTAAAGAATCTGAAGCTTTAATAATAACCTTAATAGGTTTAGGTAAAATACATAGAACAATAAAATGCATTTACAGTAATACGTAGAAGGATACATTTAGGCCGATACCATGTATTTACTGCTAGTAAAGCTTTAGGTAATGTAATTTTAGGAAGCGCGTAACAATCTCAAAAATACTTAATCCAGAATTTATATCGGGTTTACAAAATGTAATAAGTGAACATCAAGGCGACTACTTAAAAAAATTCTCGAAAGGGAGTTTATCAAAACTGGGAATTTGCAACAAAATGATCGAAAATGTTTAAAAATGAAATATATTTTAGAGGAATTTTTACTTCAGAATTTACTTGCTAAAAAAATGAAAAAATTAGAAAACGATGTTATCAGTTTCGATGTACCTACAAGGCACGAACCCATTGCGTTGTTATTAAACAATCTGAATTACATTTTTGCAATTTGTTTTAATTTTTGAAATTATATAACATTATTTCTTAATTAATATAAAATGAGAATTTTTTGCAAAATCCTTTATCTGTTAACGGCCGTTTTTACAACATAAAATAAATAACCGAAAGAAATAAAATTATGTCTCCTTTAAAAGTTTTAAATTCTTTTATACAAACGCTGAGTAATTACAAGGGAAAATGTGTTTTATATAAAGGAAGTCTTTTGTATTTTATATTCAAGAGATAACCGAAATAATTCACATTTGAAATTGCTCATCCGCTTTAAAAGTATTGCTCAAGTGTTTGGTTTATTTCAGATATATTACTGAAGAGTTTGGTTTGTTTTAATTATAGCAAAGCACTCGAGGGTTAAGATGAGCTATGCATTTGTGGAGGACTTGCTAAGGGAAACTGTTTCGCATAAACGTTACAAATGGATGACTGGCAGCATGTATACGGTATTTTCGTCATGCAGCCAGTCCGTTATGTATGATTCTAATCCTGAACCGAACTACCAGTGTTTAGCGACTTTACCACTGAGCAGTTGGTGTGTCTAGCACTCAGGGATTCGCTATGTTTGTTTCTTAGTGTGTTCATTTCTCTGCCAAAATAAAGGAAATAATACCTTTAAACACTGATGGATTTCAGGTGTTCAGTTTCATTACTAAAGATGGAAATTGCACAGTTACAGAGCTGATTTGAATATTATTTCTTTAACACCGTAGAAGAAAAAGTAAAGAAATATGAATCACACATTTAGTTTGATATCCGAACAACGAACTACTATACACTGTCAAATTAATGAAACGATATAAGATAGATTTATCTATTTCAAATTCTTAAAATGCTAGGCTTTCAAGGCAAATTTGTGAAGAAGGAGAATACGTCGGCTATATAAGTAACGGAAATAACAGTATCTGTATTCACTGTGATGTTTAGAAAGGAGCTTTGATGAATAATAAAACGTCGGATGTTATTCTTTTGTATATAAATACTTACCACCAGACAGTCGAACTATAGAAACGCTTGATAAACTTACTTTTTTGAATGTACAACACGAAAAATTTTAAGAGCATTAGCATGAGCATTACAAATCAAAAGAATGAGCTGTTAAACCTGAACAAACTGGAAGTAGATTACAATTTAATATTGGAATATGAAAATGAAGAAAGTAGTTATTTAGAAAAAAATATAATTGATTGTTAAAGGGTACTTCTATATAAATGAATCGTCCTAGATATTAAAAAAGAGAAAAAAATCCAAGTAAGATAGTTTTTTAAAACTATTTTAACCGAGATCGGCAATGAAGCATTAGTAAAAAACTAAATCTGTTTTTCATGGTAATTTTCAATCTAAATTGACTTCTTCTTTTAAAAATATTTTGTATTCTGTAAGTAAATGAATTTCTCTGGAGCGATTCTTGGCGAAAAAAGGAAAAAAAATTAGATAACATCGAAAGGAAAAAATTGGCTTCCATTCTTCAAGTGTACATTGCATCTTAAGTGACTTCTCATCACGACCTATTCTTCAGCATAAGATCTTAAGTGAAAAAAATGCGATCGAAGGTAGAAAAATATTACGTGACTTCTCCAAATGAGGGAAGAATTATTCTAAATTCATCCAAACTACATATCACGCGATCCAAGCCGAAAACGTGGTTATTTTGTGTGTTTTACTTTGACACACAGCCGACCTTTTTAAAAGAATGTAAACATTCTGATTTTGATTTGGAACGCTAAGACGAAATATTGGCAGCTTTCAAGGAAAGACCTTCTGTGAAAGAGCCAGTTTTTTGTTTTAACCCATTTTTAGCCAAACTTTTAGTTTTTTTTCAAAGAACTTTTTGGGGCAATGTATTCTTTATTAGGGTCTAAGAAATCATTGCAACAAGACATTTTTGAATTTCCTTCAATATTTTTTAAAATATTAAGTGTCCTGTGTACAGGACATTGGCTAAATCCCCAACTTTACATTGATCGCTTCTCACAACTCCAACACAATATATTTCTAGTAATATATTTATACATAAGTGCACATATTGCAAAATAAACATTATTTCTCGCATTTTGAATCAAAAACTATCCATTTTAAAGAAAAAACACATTTTATGCACAAATATTTTTAATTTTTTTTCAAAATACAAAACATGTTTTACAAGAAATCTATTTTTTTAAGTTTTGCTGTGATAAGCAATAAAGCATTTTGCGCAAAGTCCAACATCACACTTCTGACAAATTGTCATTGGTTTAGAATTGCATAATTTGCATCTCCTTTGCTTTTTTGTCGTCTTAATTAAATGACCAATATTATCATATCGAATTACTTTTCCTGCATATCCTCCACCTGAAGGGGCAGCTTTAGCCCTTGGTACGGGATTTGACAGCAGCAAAGATATAGTAATTCTAGAAATAGCAAAAATAAATAAATACTTATTTACATGTTTTTTAATGCATAGCTTATAAACATATAATGAAAACTTACCCACGCCGAAATGCTAAAAGGTCGTCATTCCCACATTCAGCAAGCTTGTATGCTTTCCAGGAAGCAACAATCATTGTGTCAATGATGTTAGTAAACAAAGTCCAGTACCACTTTTTACCCTTTATGGAGATGTCATATGCCGACATAAGACCGTCAAATAAATCTACTCCATTTTTGTATTTGTTGTAATTTTTTATACATTTGGGAATAGGTACACTACATACTTTTCCTTTTGATCTCCTAGAAACTTCATCAGTTGAAAGTGTTTGCTCAAAATTGGATATAACAGTAACTGGTTTTGTGTCATTCCAGCGAACGATAGAGATGCAATTTTTACTGTCAAAAGCACGCATCATAAATCCGCGAGGTTTTTTTGAGCATTCCGAAGTAGTTATTAAAGGGCATTGTGCTACTCGCCCTACTCGCACAGTTCCTGTTGCAAAATACCCCATTTCCTTCAAGACAACAAAAAGTGTGTGCGAACTAAAAAAGTTGTCCATGTAAACAGTATGTTCAGTAGGATTATTTACAACATCTAACAAAGAGGTGACTACTCTGTGCGACAAAGGAATATCTTGTGCTTCGTTTCTTCCCTGATAGGGAATTATTTTCAGAGGGTAACCATCAAAAGTGCAGATCATCCAAAGTTTGTATCCAAACTTTACAGGTTTGCCTTTCATATACATTTTTAAGGAATTTCTGCCGAAATATTTCACCATTCTCTCATCAATTGTCAATTGTTGTGCCATGACGCCAAATTGATTTAAAGAATTATTTAAAATGTCGTACAGTGGGCGAACTTTAAAATACTTGTCATTTTTCTCGATGTGTGAATTATCGCTAAAATGTATATATTTTTTTATTTCGTGATATCTATTCCTTGACATGCTGTTTGACACAATTGAAGTAGAGCAATCAGGGCTTTTTTCCCAATACATGTTTTCTCTGGGTAGTTTATGATACCCAGAAAAAATAAGAATTCCCAGAAATGTTCTAATATCATGCTGTGTAAGGAGAAACCCATGCTCATTTTTCTGAGAAGCATAAATTAGAGACTGTTTATGTATATGTTCAATGATTGGATTAGCATATAAATTAAAAATCTCAATCGGACTCAATCCGCATAATTTTTCCCGCATTTGTTGAACTCGTGTTCGTTGAATTTTTTCTCTTTCTTTTTCTTGATCTTTAGTGTCTGGTAAAGGGTCCAATCGAGTACTTTCTCTAATTTTCCATTTTGGATCGGGAACTTTTGTTGGAAATTTACAATTAGAATACATTGAATTATGAGTAGATATCTCAGTCTGTTGATTCTCTGATACTGTAGTTTCAGATGAATCCAGTGCACATGAGATATTTTCATTCGCTCCTTGTACAGGAATTTCGATTGTCCCTGCGACATCATGTAAATCTCGAGTTATTTCTAAATCATCATTACGTGCTTCATTTACAAGTATATCATCATCAATATTTTCATTGTCACTGTTCTCGTCAGGATCTGGTGGAATAATATTAAATTCAAAAGAATCCTGCTCATCAAATTCTTCATCAGGTAGGGTGTTCAGAAACTCAACAGCTTCTTCAACCGTTTTAAAGTAAGTTTTCCTTGACATTCTAGAACAAAATTGCAAGAAAAATATCTCATTCACTATGATAAACAACTTATCATCGAACAAAAATAAACAAAATTTCATAACACGAAATAAAAGTTTAGAACTTTTGAAGACCGCTTTAAAAAATACATTGATATATTGATTTTTACATAAAAATTTAAAAAAAAGGAAATAAAAACCACAAATATTATGCAAAACTATAAAATGAAAGTTAAAAAAATGTATCTCGTAAAAAGAAACAAAGAAATGCAAGCATTTATTAAGTTTTCAAGACATTGGAAATGTAATTTCACTGAAATTGTGTAGCATCATTTGCCGCGCCATTTAACCAGACATATAGCCAAAGATATGTATACAGGACGCGGCCTTTCTAAGCAGCTACAATAATAGGAAACAATATATTTGTTCAAATAAATACATAGAATTAATCTTTGAACTCTACTAAATAAATATTTTTAAAAGAAATTACATTATTTAGCAAAAATTACTTCAAATAAATTCAAAATGTTACATACCTGTTAAATTCGGCGTTCTCAGAAGACTGCCTTCAATAAAACAAATTCTCCAGACAGAACACGTGACTTTATGGCACCAAGTTCATAACGGTATACTCAGATAGGTCTTGGCATGCTGCCAGTTTGTTTGTTTTTCAAAATAACTGCGAGAAGACTTTTATAACGGTCAATACTTTTGATACTAATTGTGTCCTGTGTACAGGACAATGGCTAAAAATGGGTTAATTGAGTGATATGAGTACTTCCAAGCAAAAAGGAAAGGAATTACTTTTGACATGTGGTTGCTGCTTTTAATCGTTTGTTTGATTTCGTAGTCATTATCTTTAATATGCTTTGTAATATTTAATTTTTAAAACCTTTTTATTAGAAAACTTATTTGTAGATTTTTTATTCAGATTTTTATATATTTTTTAATTTAAAAATCTGGCTTCAATCCATACTTATTGTTTTTTTTAAGTATCTAATTTGATATCGTAATGTTTTGTAAAAAAAATTATATGTATTTGCAAC
>KK113802.1:68538-83441 GCA_000611955.2 Stegodyphus mimosarum
CCTTTTGCTCTCTAATTTTCATTATTTAAATTTTTTAATATAATTTGTTTTCATCATTTTTTAAATGTTTCCATCATTAAAATTTTATGGATGTTCTCATTTCATTATTTTGAAAATTTGGATCTCCCTCAAAAAGTCCTCGTTTGATTAAAAATGTTTTTTTTAATAAAAAATTTATTCTCACCGTTTTTACTATAAAAATTTTAATCTCCACTTTGAAAGCTTTAGCTTGTAAATAAAAGGAGATTCGAAAAATTATTAGAATTTCTGTATTTCTTTGAAATATATAAAAATAATTTATATATTCTTTTTAAATTCTTTATTTATTTTATGTTCTTTCATATTAGAAATATTTAATATCCTTTTTGTTACCCG
Source organism: Stegodyphus mimosarum (assembly GCA_000611955.2). Taxonomy (NCBI): domain Eukaryota; kingdom Metazoa; phylum Arthropoda; class Arachnida; order Araneae; family Eresidae; genus Stegodyphus; species Stegodyphus mimosarum. Next base: position 68,914 of record KK113802.1, read on the forward strand.
TAAGATGTTCTCGCGTGGGCCTAAGTACTTAAGGAGAGCTTTCGGATAGAGGACTTTTAGAAATGTGATTTTTTTTATGTAATACTTAGCAAAACTGTGCAAAATGTTGAATTTTTATAGCAGCTCGGAGTAACAAAAATGGTCTCATAAAGAAAAAGATTTTCTATAATTGAATTAGTTTATTTGTGGACTTTCTGATGAATTATTTATGTTCGTTTCTAATGACAATGAAACGATCTGAAATAGAACTTTCAAATCATTTAAATCTTTAATTATTTTTCAAATTTCTTTCGTCATTACCTTATTATTCTTGCTTAATCTGAAGTTTTTTCATTTGAAATAAAAGGGTTGGATTTCAGATGTAGGAAATGTTAGAAATATTTAAATTCGAGTATTGTTTCCCATGATTCCAATTAAACTATAACAGTTTTAATACAAGCATATATGTCAGTGAAAAATTTAATTTTTCTTTGCAGGTCTTTATCCAGAATATTTAAGTTGTAGAGACATTAGGTTATTACGAAGCAGGAGAGATGAAAAATATGCATTGCCTTCGCCGGGGATCGAACCACGGACCTCTGAATTACCGGCTCAGCGTGCTGACCATTACACCACGAAAGCACGCTAAGAATGTGGGAGATATACCTTATATACTCCCCTTTTTAAAGGGCGACTAGGGTTTTAGGGGACCTAGTCGCCAAATCCTGGGTGTGGAGAGTCATCCATCCACAACCCTTTTAGTTCGGGCGCCAGTGTAGAGACACTAGGTTATTACGAAGCAGGAGAGATGAAAAATATGCATTGCCTTCGCCGGGGATCGAACCACGGACCTCTGAATTACCGGCTCAGCGTGCTGACCATTACACCACGAAGGCACGCTAAGAATGTGGGAGATATACCTTATAAAGTCAATAAAAACATGTATGTTATTACCCAGTACATTTTAGCGTAAATTTAGCAAATGTTCTGTTAAATCTGCTATCCGTATGTCAGTATTTAACTCGTCCATGGCATTATTTATTTATTTATTTATTTATTTTATGACATTAATATTAAATCTAAAAATCGTTTTAACACGAATTATCGACTTACCCGCCATACCTCGTTAAAGTGAATAATTTCTTGATAAAAATATTCAATTTAATTCAGCAATGTAATTAATTCTTGATAATTTAGAGTTCGCCCATGGATAAAGTTTACGGCTTTAGTTACTGTTTTCATAATAGCATCTATCTGCAAATTAATGAAGCAAAGCACTTCTTGATGAATATTGCATAATAAAGTCTTGAACAGATTGTCTACTTTCTCACTTTTCTAGTTTCTTGAAGACTCATTGAACAGACCATAAAATCCTCTTTAGCTGCAATACGAATGGCGAAGCTATAAGAAAACAAACTAAGTTCTGTAATCATAAGTTTCCCAGTCATAAAAAAGCAACTCTTCTCTGATGAAAAGATTAGGCCTAATCGAATAATTTGTACTCTTGCTTCAAAAGAAAGTTCAACTTGAACTTTATTTTTTCGATTAACTGATCTTTCCTAAGGTTACAGTTACCGTTTCGATTGGCTCAACTGCCGCGTTCTTTTATTCCCCCAGATAATGTGGGGTGTTTCTGTCCGATATCTTGGATTTCTCGGGAACAAAAAAGACTATTCTTCTGATTACATGTATCTTGTTCTTCAATCCGCGATTTAAAAAAGGAAACAGAGAACAAGCAGATTACAGTGACAAAGTAATGTACTTGTCTAACATAAGAAAGGAAAACGTAATAGCAGTTATGTTGTTGACTAAATTTGCGTCATTGGAGTGCATATATTTATAAAATGTTATTGCTAAGTTAACATCAGTAGTTACTTAAATATAGGATAAATCAAATGCAATTAAATCTTAAGTCATCACTTGTATGTAACTTGTCACTTCGCTTGCTAAGTCAATTCGCTGAAAGTAAATATCTTATTTATTCATCCGAATACAAGAGTTGAAAACAAATTAGTGGTAACGAATCCATAGTTCTTAAAATCTTTAATTTCTTAGGTACAAATACTTAAGAATCTTGTCATGTGTATCATCTTCTGCGAAATTACCTGAAAGCGTTAGCACATCCACTTTTGTTGTCTGCTCCCCTCAGCGACAGCCCTAAAGCAGGAGTAATCTCTTTTCTGCTATTGTAGTATATTCGTCGCAGTAGTTCTCACATCTTATAGAAGAAATTGTAGTCGCATGTACTAGTATCAGGTGAGCATGGTGGATGTTTTAGTTTATTCCAGTGTCCTCGTCTCTGGAGATCCGTCACAGTGCTCGCATTGTCATGGAAGAAAATGGGATTTGTCACCTGAAGCATCAGTTGCATCCAGCCTTCAGAAGAAAGCGGCAACGCTTGTTGATGACAAATTACTTCATCCTCTATAACTCCATTGTGTCATATTACAACTGTTATCAAATATCTCTTGCCAAAACTGGACTGGATGTGCAAATCATCTACCATACCAACCCTTTTATATGATGGTGCTGGCTATACGACACCTACTAGTAATTTAGTAGCAGATAATAGAAGTAGCAGGCGATTATATTGAGAGATCGTATGTATTTTTACGCATGATAATCAAGTCCTTTCAGATTAAGCTAAAATGTTTGGTTCAAGTATCTGCTCGGTTAAGCTACGCACCATGTCGACTAAACTACAATAAAGCTGCAAAATGAATTGACAATGATAAAATGCACTGTTTCCAGGTCAAATCGAAGTAAATACCTGTTGCAAATAAGATAATAATTTTAAAATATTTCTCATTTTCTAAAAACGAAATATTTTTTCGGACCTATTAAAATAGGAGTTTTTGTTGGGACACACTATATTTTGATCAAAGTCCTGTCCGTTTGATTATTTTTGTGGGAGAGACCAAATTTAATAACCCAATTTTAATATAATTAAAATTTAACAAAATTAAAAATGTAAGAAATTTATTTTTGCGCCTCTATTTCCTCTAAGCGGTGCTTAGTACTTTTTCTGGTTTCATTATAACTGAACCCAAAGATATTCCTTTAGTGCTTAAGGACTGATTAAAATCACGAATATAAATTAGCATCGTACATTAATGTCGCTTTTTATTAGTTTTTTGAAGTCCGTCGTAATTCTTATTACTTATAAAATTTGTATGGGCAACAAATAATTTTTTGACTGAAATAATTTTTTTAATTGACTGAAATCTTCAAATCATGTATAATCATTTATAAACTTTTATAGATAATTTCAATAATGCAAATATATTATTCAAAAAAGACAGACTCGATTTCATATCACAGACTTAAGTTACTGAATCAGTATTCAGAATATTGCAAAAACATTTGCGGTATTACTTTTCTAAATGCCTTTTATTCACCTGTTAGATACTTAGTTCTGGATTACGAATATAAAATCTAATTTTATTTACGTTTTGGTATTTATTATTATGTTTTGTACTTTTTCTTGTTTAATATATAAAACAAGTTAACAAATAATCTAAATTTAAATAAATTCGCATTCAATTTTCGAGTTTGGGAAACTGAAGAGGAAATGATCTTTCAGCAAAGGTGAAAGAGTACTAGGGGCAAAACCGTTTAAGAACTGCTGCTCAAATATTATCAATAAAATCCATTTGCTGTAAGTAAGCAGAGCGTGAAAAATATTGTATGTAATAAATAACGTAATACAAGTACCTAGTAATTAACGTAACACAAATAACGTGGAATTTAATGAGATTAGTAATAATTTAATAGTTCTTACTAAGTTTGTAGGGAATCTTAAGTAATTAACCAGTTCTTTATAATTTGAATCTTTACTATAACTTCTCATTTCTTTATTCATCTCCAAAGTGTAATTGGATAGCGGGTATTTAAACTGAAGTTTTGGGATATGAGACAAGGAGCACTCTTGGCATCGCTTGCGCTCTACATGCTTAGTTTCCTCCCAAATCTAATAGTTGTAATTTTTCAGCATCAATCATGGAGAAGCGAAAAATGAGCAATGGCCTCGCCAGAACTCGAACCTCGGACATCTCGAATAAGCGCCGAGTGTGCTGACTACCACAAAGGCAGCTAAGGCATGCGTAGCTTACAACACGAAGGCATGCTAAGAAGGCGGGAGAAATACCTTATATACCCCTTTTAAAGGGCGAGTGGGGGTTAAAGGACCCAGTCGTCAAATCCTGATGATAGTGAATCATCATCCGTCACCTTTTCTAGTTCGGGGGCCACTGTTAAGTCATTGAGATTTTTTTTTGAAGCAGGAAGAAGTGAAAAATGAGCAATGGCCTAACTGGAACTCGAACCTCGGACCTTTCGAATACGCGCCATGTGTGCTGACCATTACACCACGAAGGCATGCTAAGAACGCGGGAGAAATACCTTATACGTTCTATGTAGAAAGGAAGTTTTAGAAAATCTCGAAACTGCAGTTGAAAGAAATCAATTCTGATCCCCCTGTTCCTTCGATTCTTTCTCTCTTCGCTTCATCTTCAATAACCACTTTTGATTAACCCGTTGCTTCAAATCTTTTTCATCCAGGTTACTGTTACTGAGCGCTGAGTCGTAAAAAAGTGCTGATTCATTTCAGTGAGTGAGCGGTTCTGATTCTATACAATAAAACAACGATTCTGTACATCTCTAACTGGAATCAAATACCTTTAGATACATTTTCATGATTGATTGGTAGATTAGATAAATTACGAAGCTATACATTTTTGCAAATAATCAAGGAGTCTGAAAGAACTACTCAGTTTTTAATGAATATATCTTCAAATTAATCTGATCTGAAAATAATTGGTTAAACGTCTTCGTAGGCGCCCAGACGGTATAGTGGTTAGGGGAGCCGGTTACGATACCAGAGGGCCTGGGTTCGAATCTCGGACAAGGCATGGCTGCAACTGTCCGTTCCTTCATAGGAGGCAAATATGGCCCGCCTATTAGGGGCCTCCATAATAAAGTAACCACCACTTCCGACCTTGGTAGTGGCCAAGCCGAAGTCGGCTGAGGGCCCGCCACTGGAACAAAAAAAAGTCTTCCCTTGTTATTAAGCTGTAGCGAAGTAATTTGTTCATCTGTAGAATCAATACGGGAAAGCATTAAATAATGTATAAATATATGTGCTCACCCCATGCATTAAAATGTGTGTGCTTTTTATGACTCATTAAAATTTTTCACGTGATACATACATACGTATATATATATACTAGAACATTCAAATATTTACTGTTTAAAACAAAATAGAAATAAAGGATCCATTGTCTGATAAACCTTATTCTTACCGATATCTAGTCAAATACTGTTGATATTCATAATATTTCAAATTAAAATAAAAGCCAAATAAATTGTTGCGTGCGTACGGGCTCGTTATGGAATGAATGCACAAGACGTTAAAAAGTTAACAAAATTTATTCTTTCCACAAGAAATAAATCAAAATGCTGATATATTTCTTCAGAGATATTCGCATAATATCACATTATCTCAAACGTGTAGCAAAACTCAATTCAAGACAAATAAACTACTTCTATCTCACAGCGAAATCGCTACAGCATTAGGTAAACAAACAGCAGTTCGCTTTAAACAGCTACAACTACAACTGAGATGAGTTGTTTCAATTCGGCTTTTATAAGCTTTTTAATTATCACTAGAACAATCTCGATTTTTCTAGATTTTTCTGGATGGCAACAGTCATTACGAGATATTTATTTATTAAATATTAAATGCACGCGCTCTTTTATTTTTATTTTTGCGACGCAGCTTTCTCTTCAAAAATCGTCTGCGTTGCACGGAAAAATAAAGCAATTTTAATTACAATTCTAAATAAATAGTCAAATAAATATGGCATCCGTAACAATATATTACTTTCTTTTGTTACGTGAACTTTCAATGTAGTGGAAATGAGTTCCTCTTCGAATAACTGTTTGTTAATTTTTTTGTAGTATCTACTGTAAACCGTAATCACAGTTTAAATAGTAAAGTTGTAACAAATATTAATTTTTATGTAAAATAAATTTCTAATAAATTAGTAATAAAATATCAAGGAATAAAGTCTTTTAAAAAGCACTAAAGCAAAACTTTAAGTTTCCAACTCTGCATCTAGTAGAAGAGCGCCTCTAATCGCTTTCAAAAGCCCATACTCAATTTAATTCACTTGATTTATTAAATGCATTAAATCCAAACTCGATGACTACTTTTGAATTCCTTCGATTTACAAATCTGGAGTTTCCTAATATGCATTATTAAAAATTCATAAGTAACATCCGTACACTTTGAAGTCTCAGTTCTCCCACAGCTATCTTCGGCAAACGTTAGGCACAGTATCGACCTCTCTTGCATTCAATATAAACTTCTCTGGAATTTGCAATCTCTTTTGCACAATTATGAAAAAATATAGAGAGAAGCATAGTTAGTAGTTAAATAGTTTCTTAAAGATTTCATCTCATTTTTCTGAATGATGAATGTATCATTCAAATGCAGTTTTCTAACTCATGTTTTTATTTTAGAAAATATCTTGTCGTCGACAGCAATATTAGTTAGAAAATGTAGTTTTTTATTATGGCAACAGCAGAATTATCGAGGTAACATGATTCATGGCTGAAATCCGTGCTTAGTTTGACTGGCATATTCAAGGAAATAGTGGACAACTTTGACCTGGGTTCATAATTTTGAGACAGAGGCAGACAATATGCGCTACAAACTATCCATTTGTTAATTTAGCTCGTAAATTTTAAACTCTTTCTTGTCAGCAGATGATGATCTTCAGCAATTATTGCAATTTGTCTATCGTAGAATAACTTTAGAAAGAAAGAGAAATAGAGCTAACACAAGAGTATTATAGAGCCATGATTTTCTATTACCTTAAAATGGCGCTAAATTAAAAAAAAAATTCTACGTTACCAGTTAGTACATGGAAATTAAGCTCCATCTCGTTCAATTGTATTCAGATGCCTTGAAGAAATTTATAGTAGTCGAAAATTTGTCCTGAAAGAACATACAGAAAGTAAGATATCAGCTATATTCACTAAAACGTGTCGGCCATACCAAAATTTTTATAATCTCTGATTTGTCAAATTTTACGAAAGGAATTTAAGACAGGATCCACAGCTATACATAGCATTATTCACGAAGACCTGAAAATGAATAATTTTGCCTATTGTTTAGCTTATCATAAACAAACAGAACACCAATAGCGAAAGTGTATCAGAATGTGAACCTTCAAATCAAAAAGAAGAAACTAAAATTGCTTAATGATGGTGGATACCGAATTATTTCTAAAATCATAATTAGTGAGAAAACATACATATAGCGCCTTTTGACGTTCCAACACATCCAAATAAAAAAAAACAAGTATGGATCCTTGAAGATGACCTCTAACCAATAATCGTGAAAATACAACTAGCAATGAAAAAAAGCAATGTATTCAGTTTTCTTCAGAAGTACAGGACTGGCCAAATCCATCAAGTTAGAAGGAGAGAAGATAGTTTATAAATGGATTTCTTTGCTAACAAAAACTAGTCCAAACTCCTAACAGACTCTGAAAGAATTGTCACTCAGTCTGAAAAGAACTGTAAAGTCTTAAGAATGTTTTAAAATAAATCTTTTAAGTCTGAACTGGGACATAAATGCACGACTCGTGCTTACAAATCAGCCAACATCTGGCGATGTAACATAAAGTAACTGTAAACTCGAATTTAAAACTAAGTAAAGTAGCCAAAGGGTACACAAATGATTTAACGCAACGTTTGCTCAAATTTCTCACCGGAGTAAAAGTCTAAATGTTGACAATTATAATGTAAAGACGAAGAATATAATCTCATCTTATAGATTCTACCTCACTTTGGCCACATACACTTATCTAGATTCTACTAACAAACGTGACGACTTCTCAAACAGCCGCGAAATAATTCCAGCACATAATAAGGGTGGAAATAACCCTTTACTATTTTTAACTTCAAACAGAAAGATATGCACTTCGTACTTTTCAATAACACCAACAACTTGCGGTGAAACTTGAGCGTTGTTACACAAATCATTTCAAGTCTAAAAGAAAGAATAGCAGTGGACTATCACCTTAAGTTAGGCTAAACTGGGTTGGCTCGACAAACCTACCCGCAGTGTTAATTATTCAAATGGCCAATAGGCGTATCAGCAACTCCGCGTAACAGCAAGGTCAGAAACGAGTTCTCGAAAATAAGTTCTGAATGAAATCCAAGATTGACCCGTTTAAATACTCACTTCACTTAACTTAACTTTAAATTTACATCCTGGTGAGGAAATGCGAGAGGAGGTTGAGTAGTTCAGGAAATTGAATAATAGGTTTAACTGAAGTGAGGAAAACCCTACAAACTGAGCTAGCTAACCTAGAAACGTGGCCTCGAGAGGTAGACGCAGGCTTTGTCTTAGAATCTAGCAAGCTCAGCTTAAATGCTTGATTTAATTTGTATTATGACCAGGCAATGGAAGTGAGAAGTCACAATAAAGATCCAAAACATAAAATGACTGGTTGATGAAAAATAATTATTAGCCTTATAAGTGACTGTTATACCACTGTCTTCATCAGTAAGTGAATATTAGGGGGCTCATGCTTCTTGCTAATGAATCTAATTACTCAGCAAGACTGACAGTCAAATTTCCTGAACAAAAGCATATCATATTTTAAGTGATAAACCATCCGTCTTGTTTCCTTGATCATGATAGTGACTGTGGCTATTTTTTAATTTAAAACAAATTTATTTGGGCCGTTGTTTTCATTACGAAGATGAGACAGCTGGGGCCATAAAAGCTTATTTCTCAATGATTCGAAAAAATACATATTTTGAAGCATTTAATGCTTTGAAAATTCGCCTACAAAAGAAGATGTGAAGGGAGCTACTTTGTACACACCTAAGATTTAGTAAGTTTATCTTTTACCATTTAGCTGTATCTAAAAAATTTCCGAATAGTATTTTCAATTTCGAGGTGATCGTCTGTCAATTATGCCATATTTAAATGACATGATATTACTCATCAGACGAAAACCAGCGCTTTCCAAAACTCAAAACAGAACTGCAGTTTACTTTTGAAGGAATACCAGAACCATCATTTGATAAATCGAATTGACGTGCTGTAGTTGTAATAATTCTATCTTCATCAGATGTCACAGAATAAGTTTCTGTATCAGATTCTTCATGGAAACTGATTTCTGCACGAGAATAATCATCGTGTAATTCTTGTACACTTTTATCTATCTTCTTTACTTTTAAAAGTCTTCTTCTGACACATGTTTTCTTCCAATGGTTCTACGTGACATGATTAACAGAAAAAAATTACAGATAGAAAAGTGGTTAGAGGCTTCAGACAGTTGCAAGAGAAATGATGGTGTGACAAAAAACAAGGCGAAGAATTTAACTATAACATTTTCAGACAGGGCACATAAAACTAATTTGGGATATTACCACTTTGGGAGGGAGGGGGAGACGCACTTCTATTCCAAACAGCTGTTGAATAGTATATGGCATGAAAATGAAACGAAAACCCACACAAATGGCATCAAGACCCTGCTAGATTAAACTGACTTTATTTTTTACTAAACAGAGAAAAAAGACAGTCAAAGTGACACCCTAGCCGCAATTCTAGCTACATATTTTGTTACACATAAAATAGTCTTTTAAAGCAGACCAAATAAATTATTTTGTCATTTCGGTATGTATTTAGAAAAAGTTAAATGTATCAATATTCTTAAGAAGAAAATTTTAAAATTTAATTTTATCAAAATAATCTCTTTCGTAATTCTAGTGTTAATTCTTACACTGCTTATGCAGTGTTTCAAGCAACAGGTGGGATTATAATCCGTTGAAAAACTGTTATCGAATTCTGTGACCAAATCAACATAATGTTGAACTATCAGTATGTAGGGCTTTAAATTGTTTACCTTTATGTAAGCAATTTGTGCCTATCTAATAATTTTTGCAATTTTGTCGTGTATATTTTTACATTCATCTGCTCCGACCAGAATACAAATTAGTTATATACCTAAGCTTTAGTTTCTTGAGTTTCAGACAGCTCTTGTGGCAGTAACCTCTGATCGTGTCGCTGCTGTTCCTCCCGATGTCTGAAGTACTTGATTCGGCTTTGTCTTGTTAACTGTAATAGCTGGGGCACGTCTAAGCGCATTTTACCTGCCAAATCTTATATTTTTGATAGTCTAAATTGTGCTTTTTTCTGTTATTCGCGCAAGGTGAGGAGACTGTTTCTCTTATTCCATATAATGTGTAATTGTGATGCAGTGAAAGTGATAAAAAGATTTAACATAAAAGTTCGTCTGCGTTGCAAGAATCAATTCCACGGATTCAGTGTTTCCGGATCAATCAACGGATTCAATGTTTAGCATTTAAAATAGTTAGGTTCCGTAAAACTGCACAGGAAGGAAGATTAGTACATTCGCATACCACACAGTCTGCTTCACACCATTATTTTATAAAAAGATGAGGTATAACGTTCTATTATGATGACCGTTGGGCGCGTGGTTTACAAGCGAGTTGCCAAATAGAACTGTTTCAAAGAAAGAAGCAAGATTCATCGCTGTAGAGGATAATCTTCTAAGTTTTAGGACGTGTTCGCCAACTGGATATACACTATGGTAATCATTCAGAAGCGGTGGCTTGGCTTCAGTGAAATAGTTGTTTTCGGTCGTTTGGTTCGTAGCACACTTTCGTGGTAATGAATTTTTTGACATTCCAAACTTAACTTGCAGAAGAGTAATTATCGACATTCCAAACTTAACGCACCTTTTTCTTCGACAGTCTTTCTGAGCAAAAGTTCATCTCTAGCCATTGCTTGCTGTCATCTTATATCGGCGTTGTTTTCTCAATCATTCTATGGTACAAAATGTTAATTTAATAATACATTTCGTCTAAACGCATTGCGATCTATCAGAATGAGATAAAAGATCTCAGATTCCACGTATTCAATTTATATTCTTATGAAAATTACGTGATAACAGGAGTACGTTAGTGAACTCGAGATGTCAGAATACCAAACCACAACACTTTTATTTTGGATCCTTGATACTGCAGAGAAATATTCCCATCGTTCAAATTTTATACCACTTAACCCTGCAGAGAAATGTACCACCTTGAGAGGTTGCTGGATAATAGGAGAGATGATGATAAGAAAGCAATAATAATAATAATAATAAATATCACTTATTCCCTTCGCACATGCCGCGATTTGAGTAGGCACTTAAATTTTCGAAATTTAGAATAATAATTTATAACGGGAATATATGTAATCTTATACAGCAGGAAAGAGCCATACTGGAATCTTTTTATGCCTTTTTTTATTACTTTTATTATTACAATTAGCATTAATTTCATTGGTATATGATGAGACCCATAATCAAAATTTGAAACTTATATTATTTAGTAGTTTAACACATATATTCTAGGCATGAAGAGTCGTGATAAAAATTGAGGATAAAAGAAACAGCCATGAATTTTTACCAAAAACAAAACGCAGTAGCAAGATATTTCAAACACTTAAGAATCCAACAATATATCATATTAGATTATCACCTGAAGTTTATAGTTCAAATCAAATCCATATGTTGTACTTAAATGTTTGGCAAAAGGAAATTTTGCGTATTTAAATATCGGAAAATGCTTGGCCTTTTGTTATTATATGGTACGTAAGTATTAGCGTGACCAATTGGAAACATAGAAAAGTAAACTTTCAGCCAAAACAAATAAAACATGTGTCATATATTTTTGCAAAAATGCATTATTTTTAAACTATACTCCACTACTCTAAAAACTCTTGAAAGTTTTTATCATAGTTGAGGTTAAAGTTTAAACAAATGAGTAATATTTCAATTTTAATTGATTTTGATGAAACATATCACAAGCTGTAGCTAATTATTCTTGATTAAAATCATGTAATGAAATGCAGTATAACTTATTATTTTGTAGAATTAATAACACAATTGGGAATAAAGTATTGTAGATAGCTGACAAAATTTAGAAATAATTATAAAAATTATACTGACAAACTTTACCAATATTTGATGCAGGAAAAACACGCTAAGTTTAATAATTAGCAAACATATCCTTCATTTGGCTCTTATATCGATAAAACGGATGTATACACTGATGGTTGTACTGAGGTTGAAATCTGAAGAATTAATTGACTGCACAGCCGTTTCTCCAATGTGCAAAATCAATACAAACCAGTTTTCTTTTGAAAGTTTACTACGAAATCTAATCCCAAACTCAGCCAAATTGTCCTAGTATGCTTTTCATAATTCTTCGAGTGATTTGACTCACGAAAAAAAATTAAGAATTTTTTATCCTTTAACCTCTATTCTATTAATGGTTTTATATAGACTACCAATTGCCTTCTATAAAAAATAATATGGTAGCAAAACAGCAATACACATACAATACATTAATTAAGAAGCAGGGTTTCAAAAAAATAGTATGAAATAAAATTTTCCCTACCGAGTAAGAATAATCCATCAGCAATGTATACTTTAAATTTAAAAAGCATTTCTGACAGCTGACATCATTCTGAACTCAACACAGCTGACAGAGCGATGATTTATAAATGATTTACAATGTGCCTTTTTGAAAGAGTTTCATTTTCATGACTATAGTTCTTCTACATCTGCATGGTTATAATTCTTTATTAAGTAAGCGAAACACATGAGAATATATGTTTTATATTTCCTTTCCAAAACCATTACCAGTACGGAAAATATGTACATCATCTACAGACAAAGAAATATGTGTTATTAACAACATAAAAAACTATGGTTGTCATGTGTTCATGTACATACCAAACGTTTTCGTGTTTTGGACATATATTATTCAAAAATTCTACATAGGAACGGGAGAAAAATATTCTTTAAGCCACGTTTCCTTAATACTTTGCTTTTTTCTAATATCGTAATGCGTCCTCCACTTGGGACTGACTACCTTAGGATAAGTTTCTTTTCATGTGAGTGTGGTTGACTGGACAGATTAGTGTTTTGAAGATGACATGCAATATTTCATTACATTTGCTATTTTTGCTTCTGATCTCGCTTGGATTATAGCTGGACATACTATGTAGAAATAAATGGAACTACAGTTGATATATATTTTAAAATTCAGTATTTAATTTTATTAACAATTATGCGTGCATTATTTTCTACAAAATGGCTGCTCTGAGGCTTTTAATCTGACGTTTTTTATTCATAGCCTTTGATAATATATATAATTCATGCTCATAACCCTTATCGAAGGTTAATAGTAAATCTTTGAATGTGAATTAATGTTTTACTCTGTTACTTACGATTTTCAAGGAGATTAATAACATTGAAAAAAAATCTTACATGTAGATTAAACCGAAAGCGAAAGGTTTATGCATATTTGTTATAATCGGTATCCTTCCATGCAGAGAGTGAGGACAGAAAACTAGCATTAAAGAAAATTAAACGTGCACATAAAATAAAATTCCGCTAAAATATTCGTTTTATCTGACGGAGCTGCAGAATATGAAAATTTCTTCCATGTTGAAATTCATTTTTGTCAAGGTCTTGCCCAAGGGATTCAAATCGTAGAAGGAAATGAATGCGTTTTATGTAAAGAAGTCAGCAGAAAGTTTCAGAATATTATATTTAGCACGTGCTTGATTTTACTCATTGGACTCAAATACATTCGGCAGATAAGACGAATTTGCATTCTATCATATTATTTACACATTCAAAGATTTACAGTATTCATTTTTAAAAGAGCGTGTGTTAATTAAATTAAAAACGATACACTTTTAATGAGGGGGAATCTTGTCGAGAAATATAATTTTTAATGACTTGTTTTATTGTTTAAAGACAAAAAAAGTTATGCAAAATATCATTCGGTTTAATGCGTTTCATTTTATATCTCTTTGACTTTTCTACTTCGCTTGGCTCATTGTTGACAGATACGATTTTGCATAACTTCATCCCCATAGGTATAGTGTGATATTCAGATATATATACTTATATTTTGTGCCACTTAATAAACTCGGTTATGTATCTGTTAGGAATAAATGTAAATTTTAAGATCTGGTATTTTAAGCATTCAGATGGTTTCAGAAAAGCATGCTAACTGCTCACTTTAAAATCTTTTAATTTTACGTCTTGTTTGTCTGTGTTGGGTGAGCTGCGTTAAACATGAGGCCGATTATTTTCGACCAGGAGGGTTGCAGGGCACTCGTGCATTGTATTATGTTACCTTTACATCTTGAGCTCCTACTTCGTTACTTTAATAATAACAGGAATATCAAAAATATCTCGCTAAGAATGTACTGATGCAATTAGCTCGAAAATATAGATGCCAGCTTCGTTTCAAAATGAAAGGTTGATCAATTAGGAACTTGGAAATAATCTTCATTGACGAGTTTCTGGAAAGCCTCAGGCAAATATGGGACTACATCGGTCACTCCCTTGATTACGAAACATAAAAGTAAAACGCATTTCATGAAGTTTTATGAGAACTTGCCGTGAAGATAATAAATGTACTTTAGAAGGAATTGG
>KK113802.1:83463-120447 GCA_000611955.2 Stegodyphus mimosarum
GAATTGGAATCCTTAAAATGCGGAGATTGCATCCTTACGCTCCTCCGCATGTATCAGCTGGTATTCGAGAAGCAGCACATATTCATTACAATGCCTGAAAATGACTGCTTTTGTTAATAGTAACATAAGGCAATTCTTCCCCTTTCAATTCCTGAGAAAGAGCTTTGTAAACAGTGTCGTACAATTACAGAGATTTACAGCAGCTAGAACTACACCCGCTGAACTTTTTTTCTAAGCCATTCTATTGAAGCACTACGTACCTGAACAATAAATAAGCCATAGTCCTCAATTATATAAATGGATGCATTATAAAGAGTTTGGTAAATGATAGTTGACAGCAGGCTTGGACACTAGTGCTTTATCGTGGGGTCAGAAGGTACTGCCCTCCGACTGCAAATTTTAGTAAGTTAAATATTTGTTTACTGTTTGCTCCAGCTTTAATGTTTGAAGAGATTTGCAAGAACGAATTCATAGTACATGTGAGGTGCTTGTACTTATTTAATGCTTGCTATGATGAGCGCTTACGTAGAATGTAGCTTCTAAGAAAGCTTGTAATTGGAAGATAATGACTTAGTGTGCGTTTTATGCGTGCAAAGGAAAGGAAGACTACCGATGATGTAATGGAGTTTTAATTCGGATGAAACAATTCCTCATCAGGGATGATGTAAGTCCTTTGCCTGTGGTTGCTACCATATTCAGTGTTTAAATGATGCTTCTTCTGTGTTCTTTAATTAAGGAAGGCTATATATTTTGGATTTATTTGTGATTCATTTACTTTTAAAGTTTTCATAGATGGCAGCAAGATATTCTGACTCTGAAGAATCAGTTTTTTAAAATACGAATTTTATAAGCTTCGAAGATGAATTTAATGAACTGTGATTTGTTACTGATTAGCATATGCTTATTTTTATTTATAGAAATTTGAATGTAATAATCAGCTAATATTTTTCACTAGTGAGCTTATAAGCAGCTGATGCTATATATTAATTTTAAGGGAGCAATAAATAATATATAATATCCTAACTAATATACTTTCCGAAAACTTTTAAAATGCAAACATATTATTAGCAAGAGAAAATAGAGGGTGTTTCAAAGATCATAGGACAATCTTGGAGGGGTGGTGGAGCGTACCAAAACATGCATTTTTTTATAGGAATGTAGGGTCTAATGTAAGGCTGGCTGCGCCTCACACTGCTGCAAGAACCAATGGCAGAAATGAACTCGAGGAGAGTAATCTGTCTTTTGCAAGGCTTGGACTTTCTGCAGATGGTATGGGTGCAAACCATTTTCATTCAATATTCACCAAACGTTGGAATGACTCAGCTGCAGACGACGTGCAATAGCTCTTGTACTTGTCTGGGTGATTCATGTCCAATGTTCAAGATGGATTCTTCAATGCAAGGTGGTCGTGCAGTTCTTCCACTCCTAGTATCAGAGGTGGCTTCAAATGACCCGTTTTCACACAGGGACCGATGCAACCTCTCGAACATTGTGTGCTTCGGCATACGCCTGGTCCGAAACCGTTTCTGGTACAACCGTAGCGCTGCTCTGCCGTTCTAATTAGCAGCATCATACATTAAATGCATGTCAGCTTTTTCCCTATGCTCAAACTCATCCATCACGCTCAACATCAGAATTGCGAATAATCCCTCTGATGCATCGGATCGTGGTTTGTCCGGCTCACTACCGCCTTCTACCTCTGCATTGCCAGCCAATCACAGCTGTAGTTCCTATTACTGGTAGTGTTCTCTTTTTTGAACATTTATTGTGACTACTGTATTGCTGCAAATAAGCACTTTGCGTTGATTTTGTACATAAACACATTTTCTTCTCGTGTGGTTTTTTTGCGATCATGCCTTAACCCGCCACTTTAGACTCTACATTCCTATACAAAAAATGCATGTTTTAGTACTCTCCAACACCCCTCCAAGTTTGTCCCATGATCTCTGAAACACCCTGTATAAATAACATGTTGGGAATTATTTACTTCTTCCGCATATAATTTCTTGTGAGTATTTTTACGTGTATTATACGTGGGGTGTGGAAAGTTAATAATACATAAGGAATTCTGCCAACATAAAGAAAAACTATGTCACTGAAGAGATTATTAGACTATTGCAAGAGAGACGGCATTAAGATCTAAACATTGCATGGTAATTTGCACCTCAATCATTAATAAGCAGCTATAAATAACTCTTTAATTAAGCGAGATACATCTTGCATATAATTTAACTATGCTTTAACCTTTTATATTCTAATTAACATCTGAACACTGATGTCGCCAAGGTTTTATTTAACATATTTTTATATTACGTAATAAAAGCAGAGCTCTTTCATTCGTCAGAAATTTACGATAGTTATATATTCATTCGTTTGAAGCCGTTTGCATTTTTCAAGCTCACAAATAAAAATGACCGAGAATTGTAACAACAAACATCAAACAAAACTTCCTTCGGAATTTCAGCCAATTATGTTGCCTCCTACTATCCAATCGTTTGTAAACTAAACAAAGAAAATACGTATTTTTAAACCTAGAGCAGAATATTGACAAAATAAATCAAAAGGCTTCAGAAATCATTGAAGGAAAGAATTTTCGATGGCTTAGAAATTCAATTTTGAACCAGAGCTTTCAGATCTCAGTCGAGGTTTCAATGGCGGGATTTGTTGCGTGGCAACCCAGTTTGCTTAGATAAATTTTCTACTCTACATAAAACATTTTAACAGAGATTTGAACCGTGTGCAAGAATTATATTAGAATGTATAGAATAAAATATCAAATGAAACGATTTTTAATCAAATACAACTGGCCTGTAAACAGTGATAGCAGTCACAACCATTACGTTATAAAGTAATAAAAGACACATAAAGTTTGCTATAAATACGAAATAAAGCAATAAATAAAAAATAAAAAATAAAAAATAAAATCTGAAAGCTTTCAAATTTTATATTACGCACAAAGGATCGTTTTTTTTAATATCATGTTCTTCTGTTCTCTTGTGACTTTTCAGACACAATATGAACCGGTTAAGGCGGGCATATAAAACAATATATCAGCGTAATATTGCGGCATCACTGTAGTATTCAGGTCTATCAATGAAATATTGTCTTTATTGCAACTGTAATGTTTATTCAAATTTTATAACAGTTATTTTAAGTACCTTTCCTATCCCTTATAACTTCAGCTTACAATTTCCTACCAGAATGTATTTTCAGAAACGCGGTTAATGCGAATGAGTAAGAATAGTATTTAAATCGATGTTTCACTGACTTTGTTAGAGAGCTCGAGTTCCTGAAAAGCGCTTGTTTGCCTTTGGCTACGTCTCTCTCTAAGCTATTACTACACTCAGCCGTACTTTAGGCACTTGACTAGCTTCGCCGAATTAATTCAGATTTAGAGGCCAACTACTTAAAATCTTGATAGCTTCGGCTATATCTTTTAGCTAAGTTTAATTTCATATTAATTTGAGTTCAAGTCCAAGTGGAGGCTTTGCTGTACGCTCCGAGCTAGGAGCTGATTGTTCCATATTTATTTTGAGAAATAAAGGGTGATTAATCCATCTTGAGTCTTTTGTCTCTGTTCACACACTCAAGTGATTATTCGCTTATCCGTGTAAGGAGTTTCGTATATTGAACTCTGTATTAAAAGGCTGAAACCCTACACCACAATAAGACTTGGAGGTAATTACTAAATTAGCTTAGTATTCCAAATTAAGCAAAATCACAGAGAAACATATTAGCTCCTTCAAAATTTACTCTTAATACAATTTTCCTATAAATATTCAGTTATATGATCGTAATTACTAAAGTCATTGCGTTGTGTTTGTACATTTCCAAGGCCATGCTAGTGAATGATATGTATAACTTAAAGCCAATAGCACATAATTTATTTTAACCATTAATCATCAATTTATTTTCATCATAGGACTCAAAGTGAATTACATTATTACCTTTTTCTTTACACATCTGGAATATCAATAAATATCATCAATCGTTATTTCAAGAAATTCCGTTCCCTTTCTATTAATTTCCCAAAATATCAGTTTTTCTTACAGCTTATGAATTCATTAGAGTTAAGCCAAAAACAATGAGTAAGAATTTTTACGTAAGGAAAACAATTTCTATTAACATCGTTAAAGTATAAGTAATTAATAATTTTCTATTGTCACTACCTCATCGGTAGCTGTACGACTTAGTAGACATACTCTTAGATACAAATTTATAATTCCGAATAACATATGATCTAATACATATAAAAGTTTTTCAGCCAAGGTACACTCTTAAATTTTTATATGCATTAAAATAGAAGCAGGAAACATTAGTGTCGAGCAATTTCTGCTGATAATAATTCGGTTTCTAATTTATTAGATTATTAACTAAGCCTTTCTCGATCTACAGCAAAATCTTGATCAAGCAAGAAAAAACACTTTTAAATCCTAAACAGTCCATAGTCTGAATTTCAGCTAGTGAGTCCTGCGCGGTAGCAAAGTTCCTAACCGAAACCTAAAGTTGAACTCCCTGAATTCATCCAACTCATCGTTGTTGAAGAAAGCGGAAGGAACTTGAGTATCTTTCAGGCATGAAGATTATACGCGCAGCACTATAAATCCGCATCTAATCATCTCTAGTCAGTTCCCTAATTAGGCCACTGCTAGTTCCCTATGTAGCATCATGGAACCACTCTGGCAAGAAGAGTAGGAAGTGACTACATGAATATGACCTCCCATCATGGTTACTCAGAGTCATACTGGAGGAAGAGGATCTTATTTCAGTCAAACAGATACAAAGAAATAACAAAGTAATGATTTACGGTCGTAATCTTATATTGCGAATTGGATGAAGCAGGATGAATAACTCGCTGTGAAACATAACCAAAGATCAAATTCTTAAGATCGCAAGCAGACTTTACCTGGACAAATGGTCCCCCGTTATGGAATGAATTGCTGGCACCAAATATATGTACAAATTCAAAATGGAACAGAACAGTGATAATAAGATAATAAGCATACGTAAATTAAATTTATCTGTAGCAAAGGATGATAATAATGTAGGTAATAAAATACACTATTATAGTAAGGATCTAGTATAAAAGTACGCTAACTTGAAGTACATAATATCACCTATATAATCGTCTTGACTGGAGGAATATTTTCAGTGACAGAAGTATAATAAAGAGATATCAATAGAATTATTTGCAGCTTTAATCTCGTACATGGGTCTGTCGGGTTTCTTAATCCAACTGTCAGAAATCTGTGAACATTTCATTAACTTTCTTAATAATTTTGTCCAATGCACCGCAACTTATAATAACATTTGGCTAGACAACTAGCTGATATATTGATTTGATTTGCTTTGTTGATTATGGGAAAACAGTCGAGGGCTCTGTTCCTAAAGAAGAGTTAACTTCGTAAAGACTTTCTAACGGAAAAGATTCTCGTATCCACATTACGCATGGGAAATACCACAAAAAAGTTCATGTAGCCAGCCCGTTCGGCTGAGTTTGAACCCGGATCAAACTACCAATGTTTAGCTTCTTTACTTCTTGCCCGCTTGTGAGCCAACTAGATGGTCAAGTGCAATCGTTCTTCATTGAAGTTGGAACATTCAGAGACTGATTTTAAACATCTTCATAGAATCAATCTCAGCTTTTCCTGATAGTCATCAAAGACTCAATTATCACATGGACCGTTGTATTTTATTGTTATTATTTCTCTGTGGCAACATTACATCAAACTAATAATTTTATAAGCATTTGAACTGGTAATTTAAGTTGCAAAAAATTTTTCTAAAAATATGCATTACATCTTGCGTCATTGAGAAAAATAACTGCTGGAAATGAGTGACATTAATTAAAAATAAGTATAAAAATTTATTATTGGTTCACTTTATATATATATAAATATATGACCTGAAATAAAAATTACTTGTCATGTTTTACAAATTGCTATACACATGTACGATGCGAGCATTTTAACCAAAATTTGATTAAAAAAAGCCTAGAATTAGTGCACAGTTTTAATTTACGCCATTCGCTTAATGTTATCAAAGAGCCTAATGGCAAACTAATGCAGTTCCACACAGATTAGTCTCCATAAACGTTATAATTAAAGAAAGATGCCTTTGATCGTTAATTTTAGTGAAGACATTAGGTGCTTTTATGCCTAGATTCGTAGTAAATGTGACCATAAAATACGATAGCTCATTTCTACCAAATCTGAAATTTACAAGAATTTTGATTGTAAAATATCAGTAAGGTATTGTAGTTCTCCAACGTATTCCAGAATGATCTCGTCGAAGAAGGATGTTTCCTTGGGTAATTTCCTGAGACGATTCGAGTTTTTATTCATAATACATTTGAAATAAATCTGATATCCTGTAAACTTACATGCCGCTGCTCAGTTCAACTCCTGGGGATCTAGCCTTTGCAAAGTACCTGTTTTCAGTTTTTATATCCAATAACCTCTACTATTCTACTCAATGGTTAAAACCGCAGAGATTTATGATTTCGACCCGGATTTCATCCCAAGCGAATGGGTTGATTGCATAGCTGTTTCTCGTAGTGACGGTACGTGCATAGCTGTTTCTGGTAATGACTGTATGTGTTGCGTGGTTGTTCCTGTGTAGTTTGAATATAACTCAGTTTTCCGCTGGAAGTCCGCCATGAAAGATATCTGCCTAGAGTACAGCTTGCTTTCATGGTGCACTTTTATCGCGGAGCGCTTTTGAAGAAAAATTGGCTTATATATGTTACGGTGAAACACCGAAATCTGGAGAATATTGACTTTCACCGGTGAATGTCAACATTCACATAGTCGCTTGGTGTATGTCCGAAATATTTTCCAAATACTCTTATTTCTGACTTACACCGGTGAATGTCGACATTCACCATGTACTAATGGTGAATGTTGAATATATGAGAATATTATATTTTCTTCTCCGTAATTCAGTCGCGAAAAAACACACAAGTACTTAAAACACACAATACGTTCAAAATGAGAAAGGAAAATAATAGAAGTTAAAAAACTTACTTAATTATGCAGTACGTAGTAAATGAGAAAATAAAGTAATAGTAATAAAAAACTTACGAAATTATGTGATTCAAATCTGATTAATTGCAACAAACTATTATGAGGCTTTGAATTGCACAAGAGGCCCTTGCTTTTACAACTGCATTAATGGGAAACAGCCAGTCGCCTCTCTTTTCGACCTACAACCGGGGCATATCTGTGATTGTCGACATACACCGGTCAGGGTCCGAATGTACAAGAACGCAATGTTATATTCGATCTTTCACCGACGTATTTGGTGAATGTTGACATTCTCTGGTGAAAGTCGACATTTTCCAATTTCGGTCTTTCACAGTAACATATACACTTTACATATGGGGAAAAGTACGAAACAACCAGCTAGCTCGTCAGCGTAATTCTTAAGGGAAAATCACTACTGGAATTGAAAAGGAGCTTCAAATATGGACCAATGGGGCTCTTCTACTCTTGTGATGAAAGCTGTTGTTTACATTTTATTTCACAATTATTCGTAGGACCCAGCATTTATTTGTATTCCTTTCAAAAGTTTTCAACTAGGCACCGAAATCTTCACATTTACTTGTATGACATAATTTGCACTGGAAAGTTTCACAAGAAATCCACTATGTATTAATTAATTTTACAAGATTTGGTCAGGCAAAGATCACGAGACACAACCGAAAACTCTAATTAATTTTTAAGCTTATTGGTTCTTTTAGAAGCCTCTCGGTTGTTTGCAATATTGGTGGGCACTTAAGAGAATTTAGTCTGTTCGCCTGGGATCGAACTCATGTCGAACTCCCAGCTCAGTGGCTTTTTCATCCATTCGACCACTAATGCTTCCCTTTGCATCTGCAGATACTCTTCTTGGCCTTTACCGTATTTAACTAACCTAACCTTTATCAATCTAAAACCTAACCTTTATTTACCTACAAACTAACCTTTACTAACCTAACCTTTATCCATCTGCAAACCTAACAAGTATATATATACATGTTTTTAAAAAAAACGTGATTAATTTATTTATCACGATCATGAATGAAAGAATAAGTCAATCATGAAATAAATGGGCAAGTTAATGATGAATTAAATGAATAAATGTTCGCCACTTTGCTATGTACTGAATTTTATAACTCTTTATTCCTTATGAAACTTGCATTTCTAGTGCGTACATAAAATATTTCAAGATTAAACTGCTTGAAGGATAAACTCCATACGAAAAAAGAATGAATTAGAGAAAAATGTTCAATCAGGCTGGGAGGTACTTATCTGAAAACGTGTAATAACCACTGGAAAAACGCATATTATTAATTTTATTGTAATATATTAGAAACGTTATTGTAATGTGCAGTTAATTAAATTTTATGTCTCATAATTTATATATCAATAAAAATAAATATGTCGTTCGATGGATGCCTCCAGCAAATTAAAATTCTTCCAGTAAGATAGGAATTTAAAAGTACTTCGGAAAATAATGATTCTTTGACAGGGTATAAACTATGTTAACAGCAAATCTAAAAAAAAAGCAGTTATGAAAAATGTTTCACTTCACAGTACTAATTATGTTATTTATTTTTGAAATAAAAACAAAATGTGTGCAATAATTAAAAATATTCGCTTCAGTTTTCTCTACGTTAGCTCTCTCGTATTACAGAATGCTTTTATTAACTTTAATTAGTCTATGCACAATAAATTATTAAACTAATCTATCAGATGATTGTCATTTACGAGAGCTTTCGATTCTTTAGCGTCTTCATGTTAATGGAAAAAAATGTTTACCTTAATTAATTCTTTATGCTTGTAAAAATATTAGCCTTTTAATTTTCCATTTTATTTGTCATTATATTTTTTTTTGCTTACTTGGTTTTCTTAGTCTGAAAAATCGTTTCGATCATTATTTCTCAATTACAGTCTTTTTAACGATTAATGAGTTCGATGATTATCGTTAATTTTATTTTCGGAAGTTCGCTACTAGTATAAAAATCATTTAAAAATGTGTGCCATATATCTCTCTGTAACACTGCCTTGTATTCATTTCTTTTTTGAGACTTGTGTAAAAGTTTTATGTATGTATACTTTCTGTCAGATGACAAGTCTTTTCTTTATCTCAGTTTAATTTTCCTTAAATTTAAAGGTAATAATTTATTATCATGCTCGGGATATATGTAAAACACGAAGATAATATGCTCGAGTCTTCTCTCATCAAACGCATTTATTCAGCCTCAGAATTGTACCAAAACTACATGAAACAATATGGTACAATTAATTTCTTTGAAAAGTGTTCCATTTGTAAATGGCTAACATACTTGAAAAACAAACGTTTGATTAAAATATGTGCGCCTTAATATTTAAAATTAGGCAAACAAATTAAGCTTTACTTGGCATTACTCCTGGAAAAGAGGTACCCTTGTGTCACGCAGGCACACATAAATTATATATATATATATATAAATTATAGTAACGTGAAGCATAAAATTTTATACATTATTTGTTAAATAAATACATACAGTTGGCAAAAAATATGTACATCGTACTAAATAACGATGTACGAACAGATAAACTATAGGAAACATCAAAAGTGTTATAGAGACATTAGGTTATTTTGAAGTAATAGAAGTGAAAACATGTAAGATGCTTTTGCCGGCAGTCGAATTTGTACCTCTGTATTACTCGCTGAGTGTGCTATCGTTACGCCACGAAGACATGCCAGAAGGAGAAAGAAAATACCTGATATGCTCCTCCTTTTAAAAGGGTTTAGGGGATACAATCGCCAAATCCTGATGGCGATGAATTATCGTCTACTACCTTTTACTTCGGCCGCCCTTGTAAAGTTATTAGGTTTTTTTTGAGGCAGAAGACATGAAAAATGAGCAATGGCCTGGCCGGACTCGAACCTGGAGCTCTCGAATATGCACCGAGTGTGCTTTCATTACACGACGAAGGCATGTTGGAAGGAGGGAGAAAATACCTTATAGTATGATGAGTTGGAATAAGAACCTGGGGCATTGTTGTCGTAACAGACAGAATATAATAAACATAAAGTAATAAAAATGGGGAAAATGCAAGCTGAAATGAAGGAGCTAATTAGAAAACTTAACAGAAAAATGTGATTACCGTAACCAGTATATCTTTCAAGCCTGATCTAAAAGCTAAATCAATTCAAATGGAAAATGAGGATTTACATTAAAGAAAAAAAATGCATACTCCAGTTTGGAAACTCAGATTGTTTGAATGGTCAACTCGTCTTCAACAAAATTTGAAAAATACTAAAAAAATGAGAAAACTTATATAAAAGGATAATGTTACAGCAGGTATCTATAATACTATGTTAAAAACAGAGGTTAATTACAACTAAGTGTAAATTCAAATCAAATGTATCATTCCTTTACATTATCTCAAAAAATGTATTTTAATCTGCATTGTTTAGGTACTACACTATGAACATAAAAATAAAAGTTTAACTAATACGGTAATAGTTAATCAATAACAGGCTGATTTAATTTGAAGTATGAATTAAATCTATTATGTTGGTTATATGACAGCATTATGAGAATATAGAATTCACGGGCGATAAAGAAATTCTCTGTCGCGCAAAAGGTTTTAATCACTCAGTTTGTTAATGAATAAAAAGTGTATTCAAATTGAAAAACAAATGAAATTTCGCATTTGTTGCTAAATGGTAACCCTCTGAGAATCTACTTGGCATGAGGTGCAAAGATGATAAATTAAAAATCTCATGCTTTTCGCTAGAGAATCATCTGTCGAGAATGCACTTTTAAGACTTTTAAGACTTTTCTATTTTACTCATGCCCAGACTCCGAGGAATGCTCATGGCTACAGATTTAATTTCGGCAGGATAGAATTCCACATAAGCGTTTTTCGGTTGTAATAGGAATAAATTTAATATGAACTTGTGAAGACAGGTTCAGAGGAACAAGTGTTACAGGCTTTCTAATCTCTCAACTTCTGGCAATCAACAGCTATTCTCAGTCAAATTTTGAATAATATTCTTTATGTTTCCTAAAAAATGAGGTAGAAAACATTTTATTTATTTATTTATTTTTTACAGTAAGTGTATTTACCACTCGCATAAGAGCTATTACATAGCCTATTTTGGCAACCGTCGGTAGTAGACATTACGAAATCGAAGTAGAAATTTTATAAGATTCCCCTGTCTGTATCGTTTTATTTAGTAAAGGTTTATACTTATCCTTAAGCCTAAAACACAAGGAGTCTCATTCTCGCCCGATAAAAATTGACAATAATATTTGAATTCAAAAGTTCGATTTTTCTGTTGTTATTGTTTTGTTTTTCATTGCCAGAAAGCAATTTTTGGGCTGTCTCTGAGACAGAGTAAAAAGTAATTTAGAATAATTCCCATGTGCTTATTTACTCTTTTTACATCATTCAATCATATTTCTTTGTGATTTATTAAAGTGTAGTTTTCTTTAATTTGGATATTTTTACATTTGATAGGCTAAAAGCATGTTCAAACATTCACACAAATAATTTCAAATTTTCTCATTCATCTTACTTATATGCAGTGTTATTACTTTATAATTATATTCTAATCATAACACAAAAATCAAATTAAAATAAAAATGTTTTTAATGCGCAGTTTTGTGAACAATATTATGAATGCCGTCCAATCGTGATAGTGATTAGAGTGATTGCCGTACTAAAGCCCGGGCTCGAATCCCGGAGAAGGCATGGATATTTGTAAATGTGTAAAGTGTCTGTGAGGCATGGGAACACTTTAAATATGCGGCGAGTCGAAAGTTCTCTCCAGAGGTTCCTGGTAGGGGAAGAGGACTTGGAGATTCTTGGACCCGCCCAACCCAAGGTGCTGTCTATTAAATGTCGTCACGGGCGGAACTGAATACTGAAACCTGGAAGAGTTTATAAATAAGATCTCTCCTTTCGAAAAAATTGTATTGATCAAAACATTTCGCGGTAGTATTCATAGAAATGCTTATCACGTAATTAATATGAGAAATGATTCTAAACAGATATTTCGTTTTTATTACGTAAAAATTTAAATATTTCACTCTTTGATTCGTGTACGATATTTGAATTTTCAGATAACATCATCTGGAGATTTAGAATTAAATATCTAGGGTAATTGTTCTATACGTTTCGAGCATTTCTTTAATATTAATTTTTAAAATGTACTTAATTAAACACATCCTCACAGACTGGATGATCACATAAAATGTTTGCTTTAATAATTTTTCAAAACTGAATTTTAATTTTTAATAATGCAGTAAAAAGAATAGGTACTTTCTGATTATCTGCAGTCTCAGTTCCAGCATTCGGTAGAATTACGGTTTGGGGATTATACCTGCAACGATTAATAATTCGCATATGCGCGTTCCTAAACGCATTTCAGCATACGTGAATTTACGCGTTTTATATTTAACCATCATTTCGAAAAGCATCGGCTCGTAATAATTAAATACTGAATATAGAGATTTTTAATTATTCTCAAAAAAATGTTTATTTCTGAAAAAAAAATTCTTTTTTCAGAAACAGATAAAACGATTGTATAACACGTACAGATAAACAATAGTTTTTCGCGAATTCATAAAGTCGCCAATGAGTTGGCGACTTTTCGTGGGGTTGCGGGTAATTAGAAAGTATAACAAAGTATCAAACTTTTTAAAGCAATTTTTGTAATAAAAAGTATATGTCTACGAACAACTGTTGCAAAGATAAAGGCTGAATAAGTACTTTTATGTATATACATGTGCAACGTGTATACATGTGTAATGGAATTAATAATTTTACTTTCTGAAGTTCCTTAAATACTTTCACTGTGAAGATTGCTCCGTTATTCCTTGCAAATTTATCGTGGCGGTGTCATCTTTAACAAGAAATATCTATTCACCGCTTCGATATAACGATTTAGAAAACATATATCTTTTCCTAGACATATCCAAACTATATTTATTGATATCATGATATGGAAGTTGTCAGGACTGAGTGTTCTATGCATACTCTTGGCGAACATATTCGTGAGGTAGTTGAAGTCCTGATCTTGAACAAGGAGCTGAATGCAGCTATGTTCAGTGGTAGGATACTGTGGTTAAGTGGTAGAATAACTGCACGTAAGAAGGACTTAAAATCCTCTTTTATTAAACCACAATTATGTACAGCCACTTCCCAACTCGGGAGGGATAACAGAAAATAATGACCGCACTTGGGTCTAAACTGAATAATCAAATACTTTAAAATAAAGTGAATAGAAATTAAGTAGTCGTAGCTCACAGAGCTGTAAACGCGAGGTTGGCCTCTATGCTAAAGGGTGCGTAGCAAGATTTAACTAATACTAACGCACTTAGATTTACTTCAATAAGTAATAGAGTAACAGCGCTAAGGCTTAGAATTTAAATACAAGGTAGTCAGGCGAACGTCTAACAGAGCAGCAGTGATCTGAGACTAAAAGCTCTCTCACACTGACAAGTTACTCGCTAACCTTAAATACCAAAACTCGGCTCCACTTCAAATTAGCATAAAGATGAAACGCGCGCTCATTCTAACGGGAAGTTGAAATAAGAACTCATAGGAAAGGAAAATTAAAATAAAACTTTGTTAGTTTAAACTAAAACCTTACAAAGTAACAAAAGACTAGCGCGACATCCTTTGAACTTATCATGGAAAGGATATATCAATACATTTTTCCAAACGGAATATCTTAATCTAAGGATTTTGCAGAATTCTTGTAAAAATGGTAGGCTGACAGTCAACGTATAATAGTATTTCCATGAGTAAAAAATGAATAGTATTTTCAATTTAATACATTTTTGCACAATTATAGATTATGTTTCTTAAGTAATAACATTTCATGAGAACATTAATAACATACTCTAGCGCTTTATAATGTAGTTGTGTGAAAATACGTTTGCATATTAATATGACAAAATTATAGATTTAAAAATGATACACACTAGTAAATCACAAAAGAATATCACTGAATGACACCTGAATGGAAAAATATTAAGCTCTAATTATTCGAATTTATTTTTAACCGATCAAGGCAAGTAATAAAGAAGTCAAAAGTTCCAAATTTTGAAATTACATGTATGGCTCATATTTTGTGGTACGGATAAACAAACGTTTTAAATTTTATTTTTATAATAAGTATAAAACATTTCTTAATATGAGTATAGGAAACAAGGGTCCACATAGAAAGTCAGATTTCATAAATTTACGAAATTGATCTTTCAAATTTAAAGTGCAAAAATGGAAGTATTTATGTCATTTAATTTTTTTTTATAATTGAAGGCATGACTACGATAAAAAATAAAATATACAGACCACATAAAGAGTTTTGTGGGCAAAGTTGTAGAGATATTAGGTATTTTTTTAAAACCAGGAGAGATGAAAAATGAGCAATGCCCTCGCCGGGAATCAAACCACAGACCTCTCGAGAACGCGCCGAGTGTGCTGACTATTACCGCCACTGGTGAAGAATCATCATTCACAACTTTTTTTAGTTCGGGCGCCACTGTAGAGACATTAGGCTATTTCGAAGCAAAAAACATGAAAAATGAGGAATGCCCTCGCCAGGACGCGAACCTTGGACCTCTCGAAAACGCGCCGGGTGTGCTGACCAATGCACCACAAAGAATGCTAAGAAATACCTTGTAAGGTTGTCAGGACTGAGTGTTCTGTGCATACGCTTGGCGAACATGGTCTTAACCGTGTTAAAGTCCTGATCTTGAACAGGGAGCTGACTGCAGCTATGTTCTGTGGTAGAATAACTGTGGTTAAGTGGTAGAATAACTGCACGTAAGAGGGGTTTAAAATTACCCTTTTATTAAACCACTATTTACAGCCACTTCCCCACCTGGAAGGGATAACAGAAAATAATGACCGCACTTGGGTCTAAACTGAACAATCAAATAATTTAAAATAAAGTGAGTAGAAATTAAGTAGTCGTTTCTCTCAGAGCTATAAACGCGAGGTTGGCCTCTATGCTAAACTATCAGTGGTGCGTAGCAAGATTTAGCTAATACTAACGCACTTAGATTACTTCAATAAGTATTAGAGTAACAGCGCTAAGGCTTGGAATTTAAATACAAGGTAGTCAGGCGAACGTCGAACAGAATCGCAGTGATCTGAGACTAAAAGCTCTCTCACACCGAGAAGTTCCTTGCTAACCATTTAAATACAAAACTTGGCTCCACTTCAAATTAGCATAAAGCTGAAACGCGCGCTCATTCTAACGGGAAATTGAAATAAGTGTTCACAGGAAAGAGAAATTAACATAAAACTTTGTTAGTTTAAACTAAATCCTTACAAGGTTAGGTTAGGTAATGCTACTTAGATTATAACGAAAAACACGGCTATATGTAAAAGGAAGGAATGCATGTGAGAAGAGCGTTTTAAGGGAAGCAGGCTCTTATTCATTGTTCATACTGCTTTAATACATGGGGAAAGAAAATTATGGAAACTTCCATGCAGCCAGTCCGTTTCCCAAAACTTTAAACCACATCGACCTACCAACTGTTTGCGTAGAGAATAGGTTTATTTAATCACTATTTTTCGATTTGCTTTATCACTCACATTACATAGCGTTTCAGAATTTTGATAGGATACTACGAATCCTTTTTATGACTTTTACTAGGTTTCAAACTTCCTTTATATATATATATATATATATAAATGTTTATGTATGTGTATATTTGATTCACATTTTTCTCTAGGACCACAAAAGAAAAGACTAAACTGTTGTAATATATACTTGTAAAATGTAGAGTACAAACTCTTGTTCTTACAAAACTTGTCATCAATAAATCTTGCAGAAAGCACAATCAAATAATAATTAGTAAGTAATAATTGCTGATTTCATGTAAAAAGGCGGATATATATAAATGCTTATGTATATGCATATTTAATGCAGATTATTTTCTAGGACCACAAAAGGAAAGACTAAACTGTTGTAATATATATTTATAAAATGTAGAGTACAAACTCTTGTTCTTATAAATTTGTCATCAATAAATTTTGCAGAAAGCACAATCAAAATAATAATTAGTAAGTGATAACTGCTGATTTCATGTAAAAAGACGGTTTTACGAGGAAAATAAGCCTTTCTCTATAAAACCACCAACAATTATGATATCTGATTGCGTTTCGTTCCTCTCGCATGTCTGAAAATGTGCATTTATATACATATCTGTATATATAAAAAGTAAAATAAAGGTATTTTTTTAAACTTCAAGAGAAACAAACAAATATATATCACACAGAAGAAACTATCAAAACATTTATTCAAAAATGAATTAACTCATCATTAATTTTTTAATTCTTTAAATTGTGGGGTTCAACTCTTTAAATCCTTAATTCTAACTCCTAATCCCACGAATACTTAACAAGCGAATAGTCGCTTAAGTGTGTGAATTACGTAAGACTTAAGAAGGGTTTGAAACCCTTTATTATTCAATATATTTACAATCAGTTCCGGCTTGGAACTTTACAATAAAGCCGCCACTCGGCCTTGAACTTAAATACTAATAATTTGAACTAAAACTAGCTTAACTAAAGCTCTTAATGAATATAGCCAAAGCTATCAAACTCTAATTAGTTGGCCCCTAAGTATTAATTAAGTCGGCGAAGCCTAGCAAGAGCCTAAGATAGGGCCGAGCGTAATAACAGCTAAGAGAGAAGTAGCCAGAAGGCAAACGCGCACTAGTCAGGAAATCAGACTCTCTCTCTTGAAGTCGGTTAAGTCATAACTAAAATAGTACTCATTCTCATTTGCATTATCTGCGTTTCTGAATTAGCATTCTGACAAGAAATTGTAAGCTGAAATTAGAATAAGATTGGAAAGATACAAAACTTAAAATAACTGTTAATTAATATTAAGGAAACCTTACAAAACGGAATAAAATTAAGGAATTACTAAAATTAAATTTTACAAAAGCAAAAATAAATAATATGAAAGAATAAGCTTCATTATTGTATAGAAAACTATTTTGACTGCTAATATGTAGTCGAATGCATTTAAAATCAAGGCGTACATCATCGTTTTCGCTGATAATTTTGGAATACATGAATAGTTGAAGGAATTATTGAAAAATAGCAAGAAATCATATGACATTTAATGATGTAATATGAAAGCTGTCTGAAATCAAGAGTTCTGAAGGAAAATTGGGCACGTAGCATGTATTCAGTTGAAAATTCTGTGAAAAATTCAGTATTTTTAAATTTCTTGTACGAAGTAAAGGAAGTATTGTAATCAAAAAAACTCCGGGTACCATATTTCAAAGAAAATATCCATTTTGACAGCTATCGAATGCAATTTAACGATGTTTTCGCTTGACATTTGTACGTAAGGACAGCTTGAGTTTTGTACGTAAAGGACTCTTTTCTCCAAAGAATTATAAAATTGATTTAAAATGGATTCAGGAGAGAATGTTTTGTGGCATCTGTACGTATGTGTGTACGTTATGTATCTCGCATAGCTCAAAAACGAGTAGCCTCAGAACGTTGAATTTTTTTATATAGGACTGCTATAACATGTAGTTGTGCACCTCTCTTTTTGGTTGCAATCCGCACCCCCAAAAGTAAATAAATATATTTATATCGGCTGTTACTCGGCTCAGTGAGCTCAATTTTTTTATTCTCATATGTTGGTAAATTTCGCAATTTTTGTTTTAACAATGATTGAATTATGTGCTTCTTTTCTTCCGGTTAAGGTTTTTATGCGTTTAATTAATTCGCATGCAATAGTTGTGGAATTATCAATAATTTAAAAGTTGTTTAAGTGCTGCTAAGCCTAATTTTGTGTTACCATAGCAGCCATATTTGCTTACGTTTGAAACTTAGCAGAGTAGTGTATTCCGTTTCTGCACCTTCAGTGTCTTTTTACCGAGTGGGACCAAAATTAAATTCATTTTCGCGCATTGAAAATCTGCCTCGTTACCTGCTGCCCGAAATTCTTGTTTTTGAGTAGGAATTCTAATTTTAATCGTAAAAATTCTTTTTCATAGTTTTAACTGTATTTGGTGTTTTATTTTTTTCTGTATTTTTCAATTTTTATTGAAAATATTGTGAAGTTTTATGTATTTCTGCCTTGTCGCGACCTGAGAACGCAAATAATTAAATGAGAAATTTATCTCTACTTAAATTCGAGCAAATAAAAGGGTTTCGTATTAGGAGCAAATATTGTCGCCAGTCTGTCTCGGACAGAGGAGAATGTTTACGAGTAGCGCATGCGCAGTAGGAAAGGGCGCGTATCGTCTGTGAAAAACTGTTCCTTTTTTATTTGTTTAATTTCTTTTATGCATCTTTGTAGATTTATTAGAATGTATGAATAGACATGTGGCAACGATTAGATAATTCTTCAGATGATATAATTTTTGAGCATTCTGAGTTATAAAATGAATGAGATGTTATGTGAATCTAGCGCTAGAGTTTCGCTAAGTTAAATAAATATAGTGAATTTTAATAAGTGCATTTATTCTCTTGTGGTTTATGCGCTATCGACGAAGCAGATTTAATTCAATCCAATAACTTTCAGTGAAATGCTGGAAATAATGGGTATAATATCACATTTTTTAAAATTGTTTTAACTGTATTTGTTTTTTAAAGTTTTCCAATATCTTTCAATTTTTATGAAGGTATTTTGAGTTTTTATATATTTTTGTCTTACCGCGATGTTAGAATTGAATTAATTGAATGTGAAATACAGGGTGTTTATAAAGTCCCGGACCCATTTTGATGTTTAATAACTCATACAATAATAAAGATAGATTAAAATTAATAACATAAATGGTTAGATAGACTCTAAAAGTTTCACGACTCTTGTTAATGAACTTCCACGTGTGCCCCCTTCGTCGCACGGAGAATATCAAGTCGATATTCAATTTCACGATAGGTACCGGCAAGCATGTCGGCATCCACAGATGCTCTTGCGGTTGTAATTCTGGCTTTTAGGTCAAGATTCTGGCTTTTAGATCATCCATGTTGGACACTCTCCTCCTAAACGTTGTCCTTTACAAATCCCCAAAGGAAAAAGTCCAGCAGCGTTATATCAGGTGATCTGGGTGGCCGAGGAATTGGACCTCCTCGCCCAATCCATTTTCCTGCAAAATGGTCATTCAAAGAACTACGAACGATGGTACCCCAATGAGGTGGTGTTTATATCTTCATTATTTTATGAGTTAATTAACATCAAAATGGGT
Organism: Stegodyphus mimosarum; assembly: GCA_000611955.2. Lineage (NCBI taxonomy): Eukaryota > Metazoa > Arthropoda > Arachnida > Araneae > Eresidae > Stegodyphus > Stegodyphus mimosarum. Next base: position 102,677 of record KK113802.1, read on the forward strand.
CCAGGACTTTATAAACACCCTGTATATCTCTAATGAAATTCGAGAAAATGAGTTTAAATGAAATGCGGAAAAAAGGGTAAATTTAATATTGCGTACATGGAAGTCATGTGGTGAGATTTTTGATATCTTATAACATTCTTTTTTTTAAGTTGTACAAAACTGTGTAAAATTTTAATGTAAACTGTAAAGCAACAAAGCAGCTATATGCTTCAATTAGCAAAAAGGTTACATAATTGCTTTAGGACAAAGGTTAAATGTGAAAAACTTCACGTAAATCAGGCTTGCGTAATTTCAAATAAAATTGTACATTGGATTGGTAAAATAAATTTCAGTCTTCTGCAAAGTATACTTCTAGACACTCATGCAAAAAGCGTAATTGTTATGGAGCAATGGGAACAAGTGCAAACTCTTTATTTTATCCTGGATCGTTTGATAAAGATTCGTTGCAAACCGTGAGAAGTGACAGACCATACTTCTACTACATAAATATTTACATGAAATTACAATCCTAATACGATCTAAATGTCTACATGAACTTTACAGGTTTTTCCCACCCAAATGGATGCAGTGTTCTGTTTCCTATGAAACTTTCGGATAGTTACAATGCATCATTTTTAACAGACCTATGAATCCATTCATTGAAATCTTTATGAGCAGTAGCTCTCTGTTGACGAATCATCGACCATGCGGCTGAAATCGCCTTCATGCTGAAAAGTGCATTTTTGTAGGTGACTGAGCTTTGGATCACCTAACTGAGCACGCATTTTGCGTTTAAATCTCCATGTATTATTGTTTGTAGAGATCCTTTGCCAGTACCCGTTTTAAAATTGCTATCAAATACTTTGAAATAATATGCTATCTCTGCTCCGTATTTCCCGTACGCTTCTTTATTATAAGCAGCTTAAGTGTCTTTTTGTCCCCGATACTTTATTGGTTGCTTGCGTAACTGTACTAACCAATGGCGTGAATTTGCCACGACATTCAAATAGTAAAATAAATTTTATCAGAATAGTTATCATGGTTTTAATTAAATTATCATGGTATTTAAATATTTTTAATTCATACAATTCTTGCTTATTATGCATTTAACTATATTTACATATGAATTACCTAGAAACTTGCAGACGTTGAGAAATTAAAGGAGACGAAACCAACTAACGAGTTGTGCGTAGTACATCTCATCAGGTAGGTTTACCCAGACTCCTATGCAAAATATCCTTTTGCTTAAAGAGTTTAAAATTTTGCCCGATTTTATTCCGACATTGTATTTTAAACTGAATTGTCAGCTGAACACAAATTGAGCCTGTCAGGGGGAGCGTGAACATTTGTTTCAATTAGCAATCATCTGCTTTCGAAACAATTTAAGGCTGAACGCAAATTGAGCTTGTCAGGGGGAAGGTGAATATTTGTTTGCATTGGCAATCATTTGTTTTAGATAAAATTTACGTCTTAACCTAATTTCATTTAAGAATGCCTCCTAGAAAATACAACACTGAAGAGGAGAGAAAAGGAGCTAAAGCTGCACAAAAACGGCTTTCTCGACAAAACCACTGAGCAGAGAAAAAAATTTACCGCTAGTGGTTTCCTTCATTGCGCTCTACTTTAAGCAATTAAGCAAGTAGAAGGGGGAAACCCCGTGGGGCAGTAAGCAAAGGGACGTCCTCGCCGCTTGCCCTGGGTAACTCAGTTTGAATTTGCAGACACCTTTGCATAAATAATTTTAATTACAATTTATAATATCTAGAACAGCGGTCATTTCGTATGACCGCCGGGTTTTCTAGATTTTTATATTCAATAGTTTGTGACAGCAATTTTTTTATAGTTCTATTTTAAACAAATTTTGACTATTTGCGACAGGACCCAATTAATCCTCAACATTCATACATTCGGCACAGTTTTTAACTTCTAGCTGAAAGACCCAAGAAAATAACTGAATACTTATAATCTAAGCAAAACTGAATACTTATAATCTTTTACTATGGTCCATTTTATGTCATATTTAAAGCATTAAAAATCAAGCTTAAAATAATTTAATTCCGAAAAGTGGTTGAAACGGCAACAACTTTTTTTTAAGTTTTTATTTTTGTGATATTTTTTTTTGAATCATATGATAGCAGAAATCATTTTTCATACATAAATTATTTTAGAAAGCAATCTTCCTAAATGCTAATTTTAACGATAGTTTGATAAAAACTTTATCCTTTTGTATTTTATTCGAAATAAATATTGAAAGTTTGTCCTTCTTCGAATAGAGAATATAAAGTTCCCATTTGCTTTTAAGTTAAAGCATTCTGACATTAACAGATTATGTGAAACTGCAACATTTTTAATTTCCATACAAGTGTTAATAAAATGCGCACAGCAGTTGTTTGCTATGAATTATTCAATACGTTTCTTCTATAACACTCAATACACCAAGAAACGAAGATTATGAAATGCTTAAAACTCATTGAAAAACTTTACTGTAAACTTCACTGTAACTTCACTGCAAAAGAAGTAAAAAATTTTAAGATTAAGATTTTGGAATAATGCAAATAGAAGGATGCCATACATTTCGTATTATCTTAATTTGTAATGATATTTACCGCTTTTTATCATATTGTCCTGCGTTATACTTGCTTCATAACACTGTGTTTGTTTCTCCTTCCTTTCAAAACAGCACGTTTTCCTACTAATTTAAGGAATAATCTGTCAAAGCCCGAGAACTTTAGTGGGAAAAAGTGTAATTAAAGTATGATCTAAGCACAATTTCTATTCCAAAATAATAGCAATGTACATTTTACTGGAGAATATTATTGAGAAAGAACCAGAACTATATGAATGTTTATCTACACCAATTTTTAACAAAATCATTAAAAAATTAAAATATCCCACGCTAATTAAATATTTTAAAGTTTGAAACATGTCTATAAGAGACCGAAATCGTATGTAAGAAGACATTCAAAAAAAATTCTATTGCATTTAATAGTGTAAAAGGCTAATCCATTTCGTCCAAAGTGAATTCTAGGGAATAGTTGCCCGAATGCCCTCCCACCAGTGACTAAGTTGTTTGACTACTGAAAAATCGACACTAAACCAATATGCGTTCGAACCTAAGCAACTGGACTAGTTGTACGGGAGTTTTGTTTTTTCCCTCCGTCTGCACAATGAATATTAACCAGTTTTTTTAAGAAACACTCCACGAAAACATCCCGTTTTTATGCAGGCAGCCTTAGTATGCTTTGCAATTATTACAATAAATACAATCCATTCATTCGAGCTGACATCATCGGTCTTCGTTAAGTAGCCGTATATATTCTATCGCTAGTAGGCGTAGCAAGAGAGCCAGGTTAGGTTGTTTGAATATCGCAATGCCCACTAGTCTACCTAAGGAGAGGAATACCTTCTCTGAGAACGTTCCGCGGAAAACTGCTTTATATTCACGTTAGAGATAGGAAAAAGCAATCATTCAGCCAGTCTATTCGGCTGGATTCGAACCCGGGACAAACTGCCTGTAATCAGCAATCTTAACTACTTGATCACTGGTGGCGCAACAGAACCAGTCAGAAATGAATCAATAGCTTTAAACAGCAGAATAGACAAAAATATCTAATTCTTTGCTGAGGAAATGGATGAGACACATAATGGATTTGGATTAAAATGCTGAAATATAGTTTGTAACAGAAAACGCACTAAGAGGGATTGAAGTACAAAAAACGTTGCTAATAATTAACATAAAAGAAGGCTTTCTTTGATGACAACAAAAATCAATAAATGTCAGTATGAGGATAACACATTAATATAGTAGCTTCCGTTTGCTTTTAAGCTGTCAGGGAGGCGAGGTGTGTTTATATTACACAAACCCTCTTTGCATATTCTCAAAGGAAAAGTAATAAATATTTTTACTCTTAAGTGTTATAAAAAGTGATTAAAGTGATTAAGTGATTAATTGATTAAGTGATTAAAGTGTTATAAACTGACAATCAAAATATATGACGCTTATATTTTACTTGCAGGAATATGTTATTAATTTAAAGTGTTTGAAAGCAAAAATGTAACTGCACCATCTTGTTTAAATTAAATTAGAATTCATGAAAGGAAATAATTTAAATGTTCGCTTATAAAAATAGATTAGTTTTCAATAAACCAGTCTCTCAGATTTAATTAATTAATTATATGAGTTTAAAACTCATTTATCAATTAAAAGTCGTCAATAGTAACCCTGTTTTACATAACTTCAGACAGCTACTTATCTTCCAGTATTCTTTTCGACGTTATTTTGAAGAAGCTACTTTTAAAGTAAGTTACATCATCATAATTCATAATTTTTCGAGCATCTATTAATTTTTAATTAATTCTAGATCGTTATTTTTACAGTAGCTGCTTACTATTGTTTATAGTTTTCCTGTATAAAGTCGACAATTTAACCATTTTTATGGGTATTATCAAACGGAAATTTTCTGATACATTGGATTTAATTTTGAATATTGTTATTACTATTGCATTTACATTAGTGTTGGCTGGCTAGATGTATACAGGTAGCATATAAGCATTCTGTACCGCGCCACGCGCATAGGGAACAATCCGTATTTGTGATTGGACATACTTTCCGATGACATCATTTTCTTTTGACGTAATGACGCTTAGATCGGATTCTTACGGTTTGCTTTCCGATGAATGACGAGCATTACTGACTTGGAATCGTGAAAATTATGGTTTTTTTTTCGTTGAAACGAAAAGATTTAGCTGCAGCGTTCTGCAGATGGCTTCCTGTTTCATGGAATTATTAAATTATAAAATCTTTCAAAGATGACGTTAATATCATAAGCAACCTTAAGAGCTTAGATTATATAAATAGCTGAGTTCATGAAATTAGTAAAAAATCAAAACACTACGGTCTGATTCCAAATATAAAGGCATTCTAACAAATATATTATTATTATTACTGCAATTTTGTGTCATTCTGTTCCTTTCACATTGCAGAAAGTATTTCCTTTGCAAATGTCATGTTATTTCCATGTTAATGTTCATGTCATTTTTAATATTCTATTGCCTTAAATGAAAGCAAAAAGTGCATTCAGTATTGTCGCTGAATTTAATACACGTGTATAAGAAAAGAAACTTCCTTCTCTGACAAACACTATTATGCAATTATAAGTAAAGGTACAAAAGATGCTACACATAAGAAAGGGCAATAATCATAAAGTAATATTTATACGTATCTTTATTCTCTCAATTTAAACAACGTATCTCTATTCCAAATCTATATTAGTCTAACTTCAAGAGTAAAGTTTACTTTTTCAGACTGATTATATTAAAATCGCGAACTTATTGTGATATTATTGCGAATATTCTGTGTACTATATTAGCTGCCAACGTTCTTTTTGCTATTTCAGAAAGTTGCTCATGCTTTCGGAGATTGCATCTACGGAGAATGGATATGTAATGAACATGAAATTATGAATTAATTATCACAATACTTTTAATATGAAGGGTTGTAAGTTAAGAATACAATTGATAAAAAATATCTGCACTTAAATACACATTTACGGAATTTTACCACAAGAAGAAATATTACTTTTTCTCTCTAGGGGGGAAACTACATTTTTTTACACTAAATTCACCACACTACAATATTGTAAGGAGTGTAATCTCATAGCAACAAAAATGCAACGCACATAATAATCTTTTTGCTATTGCTATCGAAATGTAAACAAACGGTATGGAAGTGTACCCTCGAGCCCAAGGAAAGTCAATGCGTTGCTAAGCATAGAGGAAATGATGTTATTGGAAGACATAGCCAATCACGAGAAGGGATTTATCTAATCACGAGGAGGGATTTTCCTTTATGTGCGTGGCACGGTACAGAATGCTTATGTGCATACGGGTAGCGTCTTTAAACTGTCAGAGGCACAAATAATTACAAAATAATAAATTTGGATATAAGTGATAATTTGAGATGATCAGAAGCACATCTAAGGCGCCGTATACAGTTGCTGTAGCTATAAGAGGTTCTCCCGCCTCCTGAAAAAATTTGAATCTGAGAGTGATGAAACGGGCATATCAGTTTTTAATTTCAAATTTTCATGTTCTTTACTGTTTTATCGAATGACATCTGAATGACGATTTTAAATTTTAAATTTAAAATCGTCATTCAGATGTCAATCAAAGGGTATCTCCTTATTTTTCTTACATCCACTAAATATATTTGCATCTGTTTTATTTTTTTATACCATATTATTTGGCTTTCATTTTCAATTTGTAAATTCATAAAAATTACTTGTTTTGTCATAATTTATTTTGTATTTGAATCTGTATCAATCTTAGTAGCTAATGCGCAGAATTATAATTTTTAAAGACCTTCTTGCAATTTACGTTTTTCATTTTCATGTAAATATATATATATATATAGTTTGTATATAGTTTGTATGCTGGTTATTTCACAGAATCTCGACTGTGAAAACATTTGATAACTTTTCAACAAGAAATAATCTTGTTTTCAAATCTTAATTTATACTTGGAAATAAATGAGGCAACTGTTTGATTTTTTTAAATGTTTCCCGTTTGAGGAAACTAGGAAAATCATCTTAATTCGAAGCTCTCAGTAACTGAGAGTTGAGTTGATCTACTAAAACTGAACTTATCACACTTGATATTGCTGATATGAGCTGTTCTATGGTTTTGTTTCATTTCTTTAGAATTTAGCTTTAGTACGACAAGAAGAATCTAAGTTACAATTACATGCCGATAAAAGATGATTGGACGTATCAAGGCAGCAAGAATCGTCGTAATTTTCGTAAATTTGCAGGAGTAGCTTCGAAGGTTTAAATATAGAACATTATTCTTCGCATACAGAAGTGCAAATGACGAAAGAGAATTCTGAGCACAAGATCTTCTTTCATCTTTCGAAATCTTTCACGATGACACTTTTGCAAAAATGAGTTCTGGGTACATTCAGAAATTCTCCAGAAATAATTATAGGAACTTAAATGTAGCATTTAAACACATAATATCACTTCGTGAGCGTTGCTTCGTAAATGACATCCCCCCCATACTTCCGCAAAAAACTGGGCTATACTAGCTCTGATCATTGATGAGTTATTCAAATAACATATTGAGAAAAATTCTGAACTCCTTGTGTTTATATACATTTAGAGTTATTAGGTTATATCGATGTTGTAACTTGGAAAATTTGCACTCCCTCTGGGACTCGAACGTCCCGAAAAGACGTCGGTTAGTTAAGTTCCAGTTAGACCACAAAGGTATGCGGAAAGGAGGGAGAAAATATTAAATTAAAGCAAATTCAAACCAAATTCGCTTACCATATTAAGTGTAGCAAATTAGAAAAAAATGAATTTGTATGCAAAATTTCGAAAAGTGCAAGCATATGCCACACAAATTGAGACAAGTGAAAAAAAGTTTTCAAAATTAAATAATTCTGAGGCAAACTTTAATTATACTTTAAAAATAAAAACAACAGTAATTTCAAAATTACCAGAGAAGCCAAATGAGCAAAAACGAAACTCGAATTTGTCACTCTTTTCTCTTGATAAATCCGTGATGAACCTCGAGTTAGGCTAAATTGCCATTTACTGCCAATCTTTGTAATTTATTCTGGTGATTTTAATATTTAATTTAGCTTGTGCTTTAAATTATTTTTAATTTTTTACTTGTTTTAATTTTTTAAATGTTGAGTTTAAATGTTTAAATGAGAATACTAACATTTATTTTTTTAGTTTTTTTTTGTAATTACTTTTACTTTTTATTAATTGTTTTTTCTTCACGTTTTTTAAACTCTGGAATTAAGGTATCAAATTTACTTTTAGGCGATTGCTTTTAGAATTTTACTACTTTCGCTTATCTTTAAATTTAATTTTGCAGCTCAGTGCGCAAAATTCTTGAACACATAGGTCTCTCACGTTCTTGTACTACTTTCTAAAGATTATCTAAAGATATATGTAATAATAAAATTTCATAGTCAAAAATGCACTTAAAACCCTAACTTAAATTTCGTCTTTTCTTTTTGTTTTTTACCCAGTCAAAATTCTAAATGCATGTTCTTTACATTTTAATGGCGACGACCTCTTATTTGAAAGTAAGTGGAATTAAATGCACAGTCCCGTAGTCATGTTGATTTTCCCGCCTTTTCTACACGTACAGTTATTGAATGTTCTGGAAATATTTAAAGCGAACTGGATTGGCTGACGAGGCTGGCGTCATTTCTTGGAAGCTTCGCCTTTCCAGAGATTATAAGAGGACTCGCAAAGGAATATCGGGGGGGGGTCTTTTCATTAATGTAACGATGGAGTAAACTTCAATACAAAAAGTTATTAGTTGTTCTTTTTTATTTACTACGGGGATCTGATTTTTACAACTGCTTTTTTTTTATGGAAATTAATAAATGGATCCTGTTTTTTCTTTAAACTTATTGTCTGATACTTTGAGCTACGACTACATTTGGTACATCACATTTGGTACATATGTATTTACGTTTGGCGCTGCCGATGGCGACCAAAAAGGGAGGTGTACAACTACAAGTTATAGTAGTCCCATACACAAAATTCATTCCGTTATTTCATACAAGGAAGTAAAAATGAAATGATAATCTCAAAATGTACATTTAAAGCACTTTTCAATAACGCGCTTCCTCTTCTTCCACTTAAATCCTAAAAATTTGTAATTTTGCAAGAAAAGGAATTTTGTTAACATAAATAAATACATTGTAAGTAATAATGTGTAAATAAATATGTAAATAAATAAAAAATAATATAAATAAACGTGTAAATAAATAAAAAAATAATGTAAATAAATAATTTTCAAACTTTAAATTACGTCCAAAGGGGTGTTATTTTAACGTTTTGTATGTTACCTTGATTTCTTAAACATTATGTTTTTCGCACTTAAGCCATAAAATTCAGTTCAAGAGCAATATGACAAAATAATTTTAAATTGAGCATATCTTTACAATTTCTGATACACAGTCTCACGCGCTGGAGATAAAAATGTTTTTTTCTGTAGATGTTGCCGCTTCGAAATCCTTGAGTTTGTTAATCAAAAATTCGTTAAAGTTTTACAAAATATGAAATCGATCATAAAACAAATTCCAAATTTCAAATCTGGGCTTCCAGGTTCCCATATTCGCAGTGGGATTACGCTATTCAAAATTGGATGGCTCTAGGTACCGTCGTTTTATCACAATGCGAGAAACATACATATATTTATGCAGATTATTCATTATTCAATTTCTTTAAGTATAATGCAGGGCAATAATATTTGGTGGCAACAATTTCAAAAGTGAAACGGACATACAGAGTGATTCGAAGCAAAATCGCAAAACGAAAACAATAGTCCTTCAAGGGCAAAGTATCTTTGGACTAATAATGTAAATAAATGTATAAATAAATGAATAATGAAGTAAATGTCTTACAAAATAAGAATTATTGCTTCCTGGGATAAAGTTGTTCAGCATTGTTTCTTAAAAAATTCTGGGGTTATTTTATGGCTCTGAAATATAGAAAATATTAGTAGGATTAATTTTTTATGTGGTCTTTTTCTCATATTTGCGTTTAAATTATATGGTCAGTTTCATATTAATTTTTATTCGGACATACAAATTTCTTTTTGTGATTGATATAGACTGTGATTTTTTTTTACTAATCATAAGACTATTTTTATAAATTTGTGTTTTCTAAATGAGTTTTTTACGTAACTCTGAGTGATTTCAAAATGAATTTCAATCACACATAAAATTAACTCCACACTGCAACTAGTAGCAAAGCATTTAATCAATTCTGGAAACGACAGTTCATCTAGTAAACCAAAATGGTGAACTACATCTTAGTCATGTAACATAGGAGAGAATAGATTAAAATTTAATTGATTGATTCAATTAAAATTTCAGAATATTTGAATAAAATCATATATATTAATTTCCTATATTAATCATTTGTTCGTGCTTTTATAAAAATTTATATCATCACATTTTGTTACTTTCGCAAACATATTTTACATAAAAATATTTAGGAACATAAGTTGCACTTAAAGTTAGTTCTTTTATGTTTTTAATTATGTTATCAATATTTTAAAGTTATAAATGTGCTTACTACTTACCCCGGCCCACTGAGAATAACACTGGATCAAGTCTGTGAGAGTTCGTGAGACCCAAAACAACCCAGAATCAGTTTCTGACTAGCGTAATTTTTGTCTTAAAGTTAGTCAATGCATAAGAGTATATGCAAAGTTATAGATGTGAAGAGCAGCAGATTAAGCATAGAAAATAAATCGTACAACCAGCAGCATATTTCTTCTTACGTAGATGGCCGTTGCTGGTTAATTTAGTTTTCGCCTCTCTGATATTCGCTTCAAACTGTGCTGCACCAAGCTACTTGCATGCATAAGAATTAAGATCAAGGAAATCAAGGAGAGTTCTTCTGGACGAATTGATTTCCATTCTGACCATGGATTTGAGTTCCAAAAGAAATAAAACGACAAATGCATCTTTAAGGTTACCCTCCTTACCAACACACCGACGATTTTATTTCCACAGATATATGCGTGCGATAGATGATAAATCCTCTATTTTTAACTGGTAGTTTTCAATTTTGAACAATGTTCGGAGTAGCATCATGTTTCCGTCATTTAGAGACATACTAAATAGAACCAAACTCTTGCTCAGCAACATCTTAACAATGCTCAGCAATATCTTAACAACGCAAATTCTGGATGGTCTCTAAGACCATTTCATTTCCACAGATATCTACATGTGATGAAAGCAATGGGAAGCCTTACGTTGTGCCCTGGTAATTTTCGGTTTTATGACAATGTTCAGAGTAGCATCACGTTTGCATCATTTAAAAAAATGCTGAATAGAACTAAGGCTGTTGCTGAGCAACATCTTAACAATGCTGAGCAATATCTCAATAACTTTAGTTAATGAATCACGTCTAGGGTCATTTCTTTTCCTCAGATATACATATGTTACAGAAGCCCTTTGTTGTTCCCTGATAGTTTTCCATTTTAGGACAATGTTCAGATTTGTATCACGTTTGCACCACTTCGAGAAATGTTGAATAGAACTAAAGCTGTAGCCGAGTAATACCTTAACAATGCTGAACAATATCTCACCAAAAGAAGTCATGAATAACCTCTAGGGCCATTTCATTTCTAGAGATATATACATGTGTTAGAAGCCATGAAAAGCCCTGTGCTGTTCGCTGGTAATTTTCAATTTTAGGACAGTGCTCAAAGTAGCATCAGGTTTCCACCATTTAAGAAAATGATGAATAGAACTAAGGTTGTTGCTCAGCAATATCTTAACAGAGGTCAGCAATATCTCAATAACGTAGCTCATGAATGACCTCTAGAATCAACTGCCAGAGATACTTTGGTGATAAAATCTTTGACAGATGTGTGATCCGATTTGAAACACATTCAAACACACGACCACGTTCCGTCTTTGCAAGATTATTCAAGAGCTAATTACGCCTAAGCCTAAGAGGCTGAAAATCGTCCTCTTAGGAGATGGTGTCTTTTGAAGAGCTCATGTGGAGACGCTAGTAGTAGTGTACAGACATTAAGTTGTTTCGAAGCAGGAGCCATGAAAAATGTGCAATGTCCTCGCCAGGACTCTAACTTCGGACCTCTCGCGCCGAGTGTGCTGACCATTACACCACCGAGGCACGCTGAGAAGGAGGGAGAAATACCTTTAAAAGGGAGACTGGGGATTAGGGGACCCAATCGCCAAATCCTGGTAGTGGAGAATCATCCTTCTCCACCTTTTTTTTAAATCGGGCGCCACTAGAGAGACATTTGGTTAGGTTGATAAAAGGTAGGAGACATGAAAAATGTGCAATGACCTCGCCAGAGACTCGAACCTTCGACCTTTCAAATACGCTCCGAGTGTGCTGACCATTACACCACGAAGGCATGCTAAGAGGCGGGAGAAATACCTTATAGTAGTTCTTGTTACATGATCAAGCTTAAATTATTAACGATCAATAATTTAGATGTTTTATTTTTATAGACTATAGTGAAAAATAACTTGTTGAATAATTTATCAAGATTTAATGTTGACTTTAGTTTTTTTCATTAAAATCAAATAATGCGTTTACGCATAAAATGAAATATTGATAAATATAATTTTAAAATGCATAAATTTGTTAACATTCTTCAATACTCTGAAAAATTAGCACAATTTATGGACCACGAAGAATTTTGAAAGAAATTATTAATTATTATAACATCTGCCGCAAAACTTTAAGCTTAAAACACGAAAGCAAATTATATTTCCTTGCGACACAAATTAAGTAAAGTTATAACTCAAAAGGTTTATGCTAATGACTTTAAATGCAATGCAGACTTACTCAGAGAGTTTATGCTAATGACTTTGCTAAACATCTAATAAAAAGTCAAGCTCCTATTTTTTGAAGTCAGCTTAAGGTTGGTTACGCAAGGTAATGAAGCAATTATTTTTAATACGCTTCTTAAAATACTTAATTAACTAATTTTTTCCACTTACTGTAATGTAAAAAAAGTAAGTTTAGATTAATTAAGATATTAATTTTTCGTGCTCGTTAATTTGGACGTTTATATTTTATTAAATATAAAGGGAGCTATTAATCTCGCACATTTAAATCATCCTCACTATAGCTCCTAAAATGTCCGGGTTTCTTTAAGAGTTTTTTTGGGAACCTGCTGTCCTAAACGTGATAACAGATTCGAATCTAGGATTAAATAGGCATATTTGCGCGAGTCCTCCCATCCTTCGTTTAAATCTCTTCCTGGCAAATACTACTTGGAGATGCAGCCTGTAGTCATTTGGAAGAAAATAATGTGCTTTAATAAACTATAATTAATAAATCTCTGCTGCTAAATTATGAAACTGTACCCATGGCAAGCATTCGTATGCAAGTTTTATTAAAACTCCCAGTTTCTTCATGAATTCTAAGTAATGAAATTGATACAATATTTTTCAAACACTTGACAAAGTTATAAAGCCATATTACCTGAGCAGTAGCCACAAATTTCTATGTTTTAGGGATAATTAACAGCTTAAATTGTTGTTTCTACGCACATAAATATTAAATTAAAACTTGACTTAATACATTAAAATAAAACTTTAAAATATATTAAATCATAAGATAGACCTTGGAGGCTAAATGAATACCGGCTTACAACCTTATACACAGGGTATAAGGTATTTCTCCCGCCTTCTTCGCATGCCTTCGTGGTGTAGTGGTCTGCATGGTCGACGCGTAACCGAGAGGTCCGTGGTTCGATTCCCGGCGAAGGCGTTGCTCATTTTTCATGTCTCCTGCTTCGTAATAACCCAATGTCTCTACACTGGCGCCCGAACTAAAAAGGTAATGGATGATGATTCTCCACCACCGCGATTTGGCGATTAAGTCCCCAAAACCCCAGGCGCCCTTTAAAAGGGAGAGTATATAAGGTATTTCTCCCCCTTCATCGCATGCCTTCGTGGTGTAGTAGTCTGCATGCTCGACTCGTAACCGAGAGGTCCTTGGTTCGATTCCCGGCGAAGGCGTTGCTCATTTTTCCCCCCTTCTGCATAAAAAAAAATACTTAATGTCTCTACAAGGGATTCTTTATCTGAAATACCTACAGAGTGGTTTATAAGAATGTGGCAATTTTCAGGTTAAAACCAATGCCATGAAAATAAAACAGAAATATTTATCGATTTCTCAAAGCAATCCACTGGCATTTAAAACTAAACTAACCTTCGATGGTTTGAATTTTCGCAAGTGGTATATATTGTTACGAAAAATTCGGCGGTTGCGCCTGTATGTAAGCTTACCGGCATAGCACTAGGGTTGCCATAAAATAGTGTTTGGTAGGGTTGCCAGATTGGCGACTTTATCGCCCATTTGGCGACCAAATTGGCGATATCCCATGGTCCAATCGGGAAGCTTCTAGAATAACTTCCTGTCGAGATATTTCTCGAAACGTGTCGAACTTAAAGAAAAGCTATATAAACCCTTGCGTTTCTGAGAGCAGTTAGTTGCGAAGTTGCGAAGAGAGTGTGAAGTATTGTGAAGTACTGTGAGTGTTGTGATTATTGTGAGAATAGCTGCTAAGCTACGCGAGAGTTTTGTGAACGGAAAGCAATCGAGATAGTGCTTTGCCATGAAGCTATCTTTACAGTATAGCTTGACAGTGTATTGGTGATTGTTCCACGGTGTTTATTATAAGTTTAGTGTTGCCGTGAAGCTACCTTTACAGTTACAGCCTGAAGCTGTGTTGCTGATTGTTTCAGCGTATTTATTGTAGATTTTCGACGCTTTTAAAGGTAATTTTGGAACTGTGCTGTAAATAGTGATTCCTGTAAATAAATTGTGCTTTTTATTGTTCTGCATCGTGTTTTCATCGGATACTCTCAAATCTACGAACCCGTAAAAACGCAACAACTGGTGTCAGAAGTGGGATTTGAGAGTGAATGCCAGTCACCCGTCTACAGAAGAAGACAATGGCGGAGGAAATGAAAGCTTTAATGGACATGTTAGCAGCTCTGAAAGCCGGACAAGAAAAGATGGACGCCAGACAAGAGGAGATGAAACAAGACATGAAAGCCAGACAAGAAAAGATGGACGCCAGACAAGAAGAGATGAAACAAGAAATAAAAGCCGGACAAGAAAAGCTTCAAGAGCAACTGCGACAGATGGAAATGGAGCAAAACAAGGTTAGAAGCGACATCATGGAGCTTAGAGAGGAAACCAAAACCAAATTACAAGATATGAAAGAGGAACTGAAGGAGGAAGCTGCAACTAAAATAGCCGATATGGAAGAAAGATTCGAAGAAAAATTTAGGAAGTTTCGGGAAGAGGTAGACATGTTGAAAGAAAAACGAACTGAGCCGAAGAGAGAAATTGAAGATTTTAAGATTCTCCCAGGTTCTCCTCATACGGCAATCAAACCCAGTACGTACGACGGAAAATCGTCGTGGAATGTGTACAAGACCCAGTTCGCCATCGTGGCTGACACTAACAGATGGGATTCCCAGATGAAGGCATCACAGCTAGCTGCATCACTCCGAGGCGATGCTGCAGATATCCTAGGAGTTCTGCCACAAGACCAGATTTCCAGTTTTGATGCCCTCTCGAACGCACTAGAACTCAGATTCGGAGAAAAATGCGTAAAGGACTGTAGCCGTCTCCAACTCAAAACCCGCCAACAGAAAACGACTGAAAGCCTCCAAGAACTAGCAACTGATATTGAAAGGCTGGCGCACCATGCATATCCGGACTGTCCACCCGATGTCCGTGAAAATCTGGCCCTTATGCATTTCGTCGATGCAGTCAAGGATCAGGAAATTCAGAAGGCTCTCAGGTTGGCAGATTTCAAAGACCTGAAATCTGCATTAATCTATGCGATGAAGTTTGAGTTGGCTCAGCAGGCAACTCGAAAAGATCGTCATCCGATCAGAGCGGCTAAAGTAGAAAATGAAAATTTTGATGTCAGAAAATTTAAACAAGAAATGTTAAAAGAGATTCGGGAAGCGTTAAATAAGCCAAATAACAGAAACACCGACAAGAAAGCAATGAAGTGCTGGAATTGCGGACTCGAAGGACATCTGCGCAAGAACTGTCACGTGAGCCAAGACCGGGAGGCAGCTCCAAGGAAACTAAAATGCGGCAATCTCACGGGGCGGAGGTTGCCAGGCAGAGATGTAGCCTCTCTGAAAGTTCTTCAGATCTCGTCAATGAGCGGCGGAGATAACGGATTGTTCGTCGAAGGATACGTGAATAAACACCCTTGTAAGATGATCATCGATACGGGAGCCAACGTAACCATCGTCAGAACAGACGTAGCGCGGGAACTAAACGAGACTTTGCGCTGGACTCCGCCCTGTGTGACTCTACAGACAGTGACAGGTGACAAGATCCCCATTGAAGGTAAAATTAACATCACCATTACCTTCGGAAATGAGACTTACCAGCACTTGGCATTCGTCGCTGACATCGCGGACGAATTAATACTTGGACTAGACTTTTTGCGGAAATATGACTTTACACTGGACTTCAAACGCAACGAAATGCACTCTGCGAGGGAGGATATACCCGTGTTTGAAGTGAAGAGTGATATTCCTTCAGCTCACCAAGTAATAGCGAAAACGGACGTCACGATCCCTCCGATGACAGAATTACTAATATCCGGCTGCATAGAAAACAGAAATAGCTTCAAGTTTGGAATAATTGAATATCCCGAAAATAGCTCGAGAAATGTATTAGTCGCCTCTACATTAGTGGACCTCTCCAAAAATTTCGTCCCCGTGAGAGTGGCGAATGTTAGCCATAGTCCGAGAACAATCCAGAAGGGTAAAGTGCTAGCAACCTGCACGCCGGTTACGTGCGTTTACAAGGCCCCACCTGCAATGCCCACTGAGTCAACAGCGAAATTAATTGATGAACTGCTGCAGAGAACAAACTTAACCGCCGAACAGAAATGTGCAGCAGAGAAAACAATTAGTGAATTTGAAGATCTATTTTCTCGAACATCCAGAGATGTTGGCCGCACGAAATTGACACAACATCGAATTGACACGGGTGATCACTCACCGATCAAGCAACATCCCAGACGCCTACCATTCGCAAAGCAGGAAGAGGTTGGAAATCTTCTAAAGGAGATGCAAGAAAGTGACATCATCGAGCCATCCACAAGTCCATGGGCATCTCCTATAGTTCTCGTCCGGAAGAAAGACGGCTCGACAAGATTTTGTGTCGACTACCGGAAGCTAAATAATATCACTAAGAAAGACAGCTACCCTCTTCCGAGGATTGACGACACACTAGACACGCTATCAGGACACAAATGGTTCTCCACTCTGGACCTTAAGAGCGGATACTGGCAAGTGGAAATTCACCCGGACGATAGAGAGAAAACTGCGTTCACTACTGGCCAAGGACTGTGGCAGTTTAAAGTTATGCCGTTTGGACTCTGTAACGCCCCTGCAACATTTGAACGCTTGATGGAAACAGTGCTTCGTGGCCTATCTTACGAGTCCTGTCTGGTTTACCTTGACGACATCATTATAGTGGGCCGTACGTTCGAGGAACATCTAGAAAACATCAGGAAGGTGTTCCAAAAATTGAAAGATGCCAACCTCAAACTAAGTCCTTCTAAATGCAAGCTGTTCCGCAGCGAAGTCACCTATCTGGGTCACATCATCTCCGCCGAAGGTGTCCGTACGGATCCAGAGAAAGTTTTGGCAGTCAAGGACTGGGAACGCCCTGTGGATGTTCATCAACTTCGGAGCTTCCTGGGACTCTGCACTTATTACAGAAGATTTGTAAAGGGGTTCTCCAACATCGCAAGACCTCTGCATAGATTAACGGAAAATAAACAGAAATTCGTGTGGACTGAGGAATGCGAAAAATCTTTTAATGAGCTGAAGACGGCATTAACATCCACGCCTGTGCTCGCATATCCCCAGATCGACAAACAATTCATACTTGATACGGATGCAAGCAACGAAAGTGTTGGAGCTGTCCTTTCCCAGATGATTGACGGTGAACAGCGAGTGATAGCCTATAGGAGTAAGTGCATGTCAAAACCGGAAAGGAATTATTGCGTCACTCGAAAAGAATTGCTCGCTATCGTAAAAGCCATAGAGCATTTCCATCATTACCTCTATGGCAGAAAATTCTTGCTCCGCACCGATCATGCTTCCCTAACTTGGCTATTGAATTTCAAAAATCCTGAAGGACAGATAGCCAGATGGATTCAAAGACTCCAGGAATATGACTTTGAAATAAAACATCGTAAAGGCTCCTCCCATG
>KK113802.1:122295-150025 GCA_000611955.2 Stegodyphus mimosarum
TTTTAAAGGTAATTTTGGAACTGTGCTGTAAATAGTGATTCTTGTAAATAAATTGGGCTTTTTACTGTTCTGCATCGTGTTTTCATCGGATACTCTCAAATCTACGAACCTGTAAAAGGCAACAATATATATATATTGTCTTAGCTTTCTTTATTTTGGAGATAACAGAAAATTTCGTATTATAATAAAAAATATTCAAATTAATATTTCCATAAAATGGAAAATGCTTCTCTTAACTGAAGAATAATTTAATATTTTAAGGAGAATAAGAAGGAATAATAAGATGCTTTTAATATTTTTAACAAATCAAATTCATGTTCTCTAAATGGTTCAGGTGCTGCAAATTCAGTTTCAATTACATATCGTCTTCGTGGTTCATGGCTTGCTTTAAGCAATGACAACCAATTCAGAAATCTCTATCGTTACTGTTCTACATGAACAATTAAGAGCCATTACATTATGAACACCCTGTTAAGAATATGTAGGACCACATTTAGCCTTCAAAAGTGCCAGCAAATGCATCGCATTACCTCCACAAGGTGTTGATACGTAGTTTGAGGTGTCTGGTACCAAGCACTCCCGCAATTCCACATACTGCAAGGGGGTAGCGTGGCATTAGGAATTTCGTTTTTCAGGTGGGACCACCGGTGCTGTACTGGATTAACATCAGCGGAATTTGGAAGTCAAGACATAAAAGTCAATGGAATGTTTTTCGAATCACTCCCGGACGTTTCGACCTTAATAACATAGTGCATTATCCTGTTCATAACCACCATTCCTCGCCGGAAATACTGTTGTCATGAATGGTCTGCAACGATGTTCACGTAGAGCACAGAAGACAAGGATTGTTCTAGGGATATTACGGGTCTCAATATCGCTCAATGAAAACGATTACCCACACCATTAAACCACCACCACCGGCTTGCTCTGTCCAACTGTGCATGCGTTTCGTTTGGAAATCGGCATATTAGAACATTCCCGTCGATGTGATGGACCACAAAACGTGATTCGTCGGACCATTCAACTTCTTTCCAATGTCCATCTCCAATGTTTCCTCGCCCACTGCAGAGCAGCCGGCGATGACGTGCCGTCAGTGCAGGGACATGCTTCGGCCTCCGACTACGTAGGCCCATACACAGCAATGTACGCTGCACAGTGTGTTGAGAAACACTGTTTGGGTCGCCACAGATGTAGCTGGTGGTGATTACGGCTGTTGTAGACTTTTGGTCACGACGATCAATGCGTAAAATCTCCGCTCTCCTCTGAAATCAATGCGCCGTCGACGACACATTGCTGGCCGGCGACTAGTCGTTTCAGCATCCATACACCATTTTCGATACGTGCTCACAACAACTGCACGTGAACAGCCCATTAACGGCGACGTTTCAGATATTGATGTTCCCATTTGCCGAGCCATAATAATTTGACCTTTATCGAATCCTGCTAAGTTGTCTGCTTTTCCTATTATGTGGCTAACCGCGCTATGTTTGGAAAGACAATGCATAGCCGCTTTATATATTCCAACACAAGCCGTGCAAGCGCAGTTGTTTTGTTCCTGGGGAGCCCATTTTTGTAGAGATGGAGAGTGGTCATAATGTCATGGCTTTCTGATGTGTTATATATATATATATATACGAGTATATACACACCGAGAGCTTTGTGTAACAGAGAAACAAATAAACATTCTTACTGATAAGTGAATTTTTATTTCTTTGTGTTTTACACAAACCTACAATTTAGCTCCGATCTTCGTGAAAATTGCCACACGTGACCTAAGAAACAAAAGGAAGGTCACTGTCTACACAAGATTTATCGAAAGCCAGCTCTCACACGTTTTATATTCTTATATTTTATGCTAATTTAACGAAATGGTGACTGAAAACTCAGCGATTTAAAAGCTTTGCGTTGCCAGACTGCAAAGCT
Source organism: Stegodyphus mimosarum (assembly GCA_000611955.2). Classification (NCBI taxonomy): domain Eukaryota; kingdom Metazoa; phylum Arthropoda; class Arachnida; order Araneae; family Eresidae; genus Stegodyphus; species Stegodyphus mimosarum. Next base: position 124,219 of record KK113802.1, read on the forward strand.
TATGATATAGATGTTTTAAATTTAATCAGAAACTCGCATATTTAAGAGAAATGTGTTGCCACAGCCAAATTAAAATATTTTGAAGTATGTTATCGTTTAAGAAAGATATAGAAAAATATTTGCAAAATATTTAATTTTCACGCATTAACATACTTCATATTGCATTATAAGCATTTTCTTTGCTTTTTTAAAGTGGATTTTTATAGTAGACACAAAGCTTTAGTTGTGCTGTTAAATCAATTATACTACCAAAACGAAAATCGATTGCTTTATCTACATCTCAAGCATAAAATAAAAAGGCATCGCGAGCTTCAGAAACAGACGGGCAGCAGGAAGCAAAACTGGAAAAATTTGTTATACGCAATGCTCAAGTCTGTTCATATGAAATAAAGGAGCAACAGGAAGCAAGGCTGGGAAAGTTCGAGTATGCACTGTTCGATCCAGACGAACACTGCACGATCATTTAAATAAATCTCGGTGCATTCCATTACGATGCTAATTATGATTACAGTCTTCACCCAAGTATAATCTTTGGAAAGATAGATAAATTATGTATGTATTGCAGAGCCCTAGAATTTAAAAATAAAGCACAATGAAGGTGGGTGTAAACGTGAAATTCCCAGAATTAAATTCAGTTTCCGAACCATTATCTACGTTTATGTAGGTGATACAAACCAACCGAAACACGCAAGATACACATAAAGAAAAACATTCATAACAGAATTAAAATACAAACACTTCTTCTCCTTAAAGTAGCATAGCAATGCATGGCGGGCAACAGTTAGTGCATAATAATTTAGCCAGAATTCTAAAAAAACTTAATAATAAAAAATAAATGTTAAAAGATGATTTCGAAACATTAAAAACATTTAACATTAAAAACGTTTAACATTAAAAATTAATATTGATAACTAAATAATTAAATGTTATACACTGAATTAAACTCAGTTGTAAGTGAGCGCAAACGATAATTCTGAAACTAAAAACATAATACATAATCTTACACACACATTTAGTCAACAGAGTACAAACTACTTCTCAAAACAAAGAACAAATGACGCATTTTATCAATGCTTTATACAGTGTTAATATCAATGTGTAGTTTTAGTTGATTATAATATATAATATTATCTATAACAAACATTATACCTTATTAGTGTGCTATTTCTAGACTTAATTTATGTCTTAACTAGTTTGTCATTTTATCAAAGATAGCAATTATTGAAAAAGACATGTATTATATATAAATTACTGAATTTGTTAAGCTCATATACCGCGTACTGGAATATCATAAAGCAAAAAATAAAGATCTTTACATGAAAAAGTAGAGGAAACTCTCAAACTAGTAACTTACTAGGTCATATGATTGGTGAAAATTACGGTTCTGTAACATGATGCGATAAATGAAGAGCCAAACAACAGACGTTCTTGACGTCAAGATATTCAGTACTAAGAAATACATGCTGAAAATCCCATTCAGTACTTTTTCTAAAAGCATTAAAAAAGAGTAAGTAGTTAGATATTCATCTGCCTAAAGAATGGAAGCCTGATTTTTAACCTTCATATTGAAACGTAGTCATTCAAGAACTAAGATATGCTACCTAAAACGGGTTTTAAATTTAAACCCAGAAACTGCGCTTAGATACGATGCAACGTTAAAACCGCAAAAGGAATTAATTAAGTAATACCAAGCTCAGATTAAACGCATACTGAATCTTTGGAAAGTGAAACCACAATGAATGATTTCGTTCGATTTGCGGAATGATCTCTTCCATAAAATTAATCCTTATGCAACGTGATGTTTAACTGCTTCTGGCGCAATCCTTTATTTGCATTCAAACTGCACATTTTATGGGCTAATGTCATTTTAGCGATAACTATTACTTGCAAATAGTTATATGCACAAGTACAAAGTGCTTCAAGCAAATTGTACTACTAATTATACAGGGTGTTTATAAAATCCCGGACCCATTTTGATGTTTAATAACTCATAAAATAATGAAGATATAAACAAACTTATGGCATTTATTGATGGAATAACTTATATATTTTCCTTTTCAGGTTTGAATATCTTTACTTTTGTAAATATCGTCTGCGCGTGTGGTTAATTTCAGATAATTTCATTTTCCAGTCTAAATATCTGTACTTTTCTAAATATCGTCTGCTTATTAATCGCAGATGGTGCACCACCTCATTGGGGTACCATTGTTCGTAGTTCTTTGGATGACCATTTTACAGGAAGATGGATTGGGCGAGGAGGTCCAATTCCTTGGCCACCCAGATCACCTGATATAACGCCGCTGGACTTTTTCTTTTGGGGATTTGCAAAGGACAACGTTTACAGGAGGAAAGTGTCGAATCCTTTTTTTATTATAGTATTTGAATAGAACATGTGGCAACGATTAGATAATTCTTCAAAATCATATAATTTTGTGCATTCTGAGTTATAAAATGACTGAGATGTAACCTAGATGTTAAGTGAACCCAGCGGCAGATTGTCGTTACGGTAAATAAATATAGTGAATTTTAAAGAGTTCATTTATTCTGTTGTAGTTGATGCGCTATCGACGAAGTAGATTTAATTCAATTCAATAAGTTTAGATAGAAATGCAGGAAACAAAATGCGTCTAATTTAATATTCCGTACAAGAAAGTCATGTGGTGTACACATCAGATTTTTTTCATTCTATTTTAATCCGGTTTAATATATTTAAAATGCCATATATTCCTATTTCAAACAAAAAATAAATATAGAATTATATTCCAAACTTTATGTAGCTTTAAACAAAAGAATATTTGATAACGCTATTCGACATCAATTTATGCAAATACAATTTTGTTTTTCATTAATAAAAAACGTCGTAGATTGATGTTCAATTAGTTCTTCATGAATTTAAACTGAATATTAAATCTAGTTCTAAAGTAAAAGATCTTTCTATGCCCTAAAAATAACATTCCAACGCTCGCATGTTTGAGCTGAATGAGAATATTAGATGCATAAATATTAAAACTTGGAGGAAATTAAATATTAGACATAAAGATAATTTATTTAAAGTCTAGACTGAATATAAAACAATATTAAAATTCAGATTGTCAATATTAAATTGTTAAAGTTGCTTTTTCCGAATTTGCTAATAATAGTAAAATATTCGAATCGTACAAATACAAAAAATTAAATAAGTGATTAAAAAAAGCTCTGAAATGTTTCAGATTTTAATGGTCATTCAGAAAAGTACATTTAGGATTTTTACGCTCACGCGGTGTGAACTGTTAACATTCATTTTTTCATTCTTATTCCAAATGGACGTTAGCCCAGAGGAGCTACTAGTCTCAAAACAGCATTTTGCGTCGAATCACATTAAATGACCGAATTAATGTTCAATTTTTTACCAACAAATAATATCATCCAGCATTATTTTTAAAGAAATTAAATGGTGAAGGATCTACATGAATGTATGTATTTTTCTCACAGAAAAAATAACGGTACCTAGAATCATCTATTTATGAGTAACATAGCTCTCCACAAGAACATGGGCACCTGAAGCCCGAAATTGGAATTTGTTTTATTGTCTATTTCATACTTTGTAACACTTTAACAAATTTTTTATTAAAATACTCAACAATTTTAATGCAAGCAGTGGCAACACTGTAAAGAGTAAAACATTTTTATCTATCAAACATTTATATATTTTTAGCACAATGTGGCGTTAGATCAAATGCTCTTGAAACGCGCGTCTTCATGTGCCGTTTGGGCGTAATATAAAATTTGAAAACTTTCAGATTTTGTTTGTTTGTATTTTTCAGTTTTTTCTCAGTTCATAGCAATGTTCATTTTTTATTATGATGGCTTAGAAAACATTCTGTTTTCTCTTTTATTATTAACATTTTGTTTGTTAACTTAATTAGTTAATATTCTGTTATTCGCATTTAGGTCATGTATAATTCATTTCAACAGCAAAATCGTAAAATGTTTAAAAACAGCATATCTTTAGAATTCCCGATAGAGTGTTATAAGTTAGTATGTATATTTTTGATATGTGCCACGTTATTTTCTTTTAAATTAGCCCCTTCCCAGGTCAGCCACATGAAATAATGATTTCAATGCGTCCACTTCGTGTAACTTAATAAAAACATTGAATATTTCTAATTAGACATCTCCTGATTTTATACATTTTATTTAAATGAATCACATTAAAAATCGCTCTTTCATAAAGCATGAGGTTGTAGAGTAAAATTTAAAGATAAATATCTTACATTAATCCGAATGGTAACAATCTCGAGCCCTGGAGATATAGTGTTTTATTTCGAACACTGTTCCTGCTGCTGGCTATCAAATCGTTACGTTTATAAATATAACATTCATTAAAGTTTCTGAAAATATGAAATAATAAAATTTAAAAAAAAAATCAAAAAGCTTTAGATTTTTATATTTCGCCCAAAGGGACTTTTTTTCTCGGAAGGGGGATTATGAACGGGATTTGAAAGTTCATGCAAATATTCAAAGTCATTCTACGCAAAATACGGTTAAACATTGTAACAACTTCGCGTTGTTACGCTACCAACATAATACCAGTAAGAAATGTAAAGAAACGTTGCGAATAAAATATCCCTGCTTGAAGATGCACGCGATGTTAATGTTAATGGAACGCTTTAACATCTTTGAGCTTGTTAATCAAAAATTCATTAAAGTTTTAGAAAATATGAAATAGATAATAAAACGAATTCCAAATTTGGGCTTCCAGATACCCATATTCGAGTGGAGGACTACGATATTCAAAATTTGATGTCTCTAGGTAGCGTTGTTTTTTCCAGTGGGAGAAACATACATACATTCATGCAGATTCTTTATTGTTGAATTTCTTTAAATATAATGCAGGGTTTTAATATTTAGTGTCAACAACTTGAAAAGTGATTTAGACTTTTATAGTGAACCAACGCAAAATGCCAAATTTAAATTAATAGCTCATCTGGTCTAACTCCCTTTGTGCTACTGATAAAACGAATTCGAAATTCAAAATTTAGACTTTCATGTGCACATGTTCGTGGGGAGGAATATGTTATTCAAAATATTGTGGCTCTAGTTACCGCCGCTTTTTTCCAGTGCGGGAAACATGCATACTTATATGCAGATTCTTCATTATTTAATTTCCTTTATAAGGTATTTCTCCCGTCTTCTTGCATGCCTTCGTGGTGTAGTGATCTGCATGCTCTATGAGTAACCGAAAGGTCCGTGGTTCGATTCCCGGCGAAGACGTTGCTTATTTTTCACCTTTCCTGCTTCGTAATAACCTAATGTCTCTACACCTTAAAAGTAATACAGGGCAATAACATTCGGGGGCAACAATTTGAAAAGTGAATCTGCCATCGAAAGTGAACTGACATTTACAGTGATAAGCAGAGCCGAGGCAAGAAAGGCATTTGCCTCAGATGAATGTCTAGTAGAGGCGCCAAACTGGCTGTGCGAATTCGAAAATTAATTATGTTTTTAAATTTATCGTTTATTATTAGGGGAAATTAGCTTCGGCAAACTTAAATTAATAAAACAATAGGAAGAATTGCAAGAAAACCCAGAAATGAATGCAATGTGTATTTCAGTCTTATTTCTTATTTATCAAAAAAGGATTTTTTTAACATTTTCATTTGAAAGTTATAAATAATTGGCTATGTTATTTTTCTGAATTTATAAAGCTACGATTTAAAAAATACTTTAAGAATTATGATATTTTGATTTAATACAGTTACTTTTGTCTAATACAAATAAAGCTATTTCGATATATATATATATATGGGCAAATATTTAACTTTTTGCCTTAAGTGAAAAAATAACTTGGCACGGCTCTAGTGATACTTCGAAATATTCTATTTCGATACCAGTAGTCGCTTTTGGGCTAATTACTGCTTTATAAATAATTTAGCTAAAATGACTTAATGTTTCTGATAAACACACAACAAGCAAAATCTTTCTTTCATATTTAAATTCTAAATAATTCTTACTTAGTGTATGTTAATTTGAAAATTTTAAAATCATATTATGGAACGTTCCTCTGAAATGCTTGGCAATAGATGGAAAAAATTAATATATTCTCTTATCTCGACATATTATAAAACTAAGCCTGCTAGATTTATTATTTCTTGTTAAACGAAAGCGACCTATGTAGATAAATGGATAAAAGGATTTATTTAGAATAAATTCAAGACTTGGTATCCTTACTATGATCATACAATACATTTTGGTGGATAATACATTTTTTCCTAATTTATTTTAAACCAATTTTTAGTTTCTTGTACGACGTAAAGTAATTAATGTAATAGCGAAAGATTTTCGATATGATACTTCAACGGAAATATAAATTTTGATCGTTTCCGAATCCATTTGGACGATTTTTTTTGAGTGACATCTGTACGTACGCATAGAGTACGAAGCTCCGTTTTCCAAAATGGATTCTAAAATGCAATTAAAGTGCATTCAAAAGGGTTTCTTCCGTAATGTCTGTAGGTTATGTATCTCGCATAACTCAAAAATGATTAACCGTAGAAAGTTGAAATTTTGTATATGGGATTGGTCTAGTTCTGTACCTTCCGTTTTTATTGCAATCGATAGCGTATATATATATATATATATATATATATATGCAAACACCAGTATATATATTGTTCCAGTTTGTGTATTTAGTTTGTTATTTTTAGTAGAATTGTAATTAAAATGTTTCATTTCCCCGCGCAATGCTGCGCCCGACGAGTTTTAAGAGAAAGTTGCGGCATAAAAGTAAAAATACAGGAGCAACGCTCATTTAACATTTAATAAATAGATACCTCGTAATTGTACTCTTTTGCTACCCAGAAAAATAGAGAAAAAGAAAATTACCAGAATGTTCTCGTGCTTGATTTAGAAGCTTATAAAAGGCGGATTAAAACAGTTGTTTATGAGTTGTTTACTTAGTGATGTTATTGATTGTAGCGAATTCGCTGTGAGATTGGATTAACTTTATCTGTTTTGAATTGAATTCTGTTTAAAGGTTAAGATATTTTGATATTGTACGAATATCTCCGAAGAAATTTCAGCATTTTTTTTTTTATTTCTTGGGATAAGAATAAATTTTATTAACTTTTTATCGACTTGTGCATTCAATCCATTACGAACCCGTACGCACGCAACAATATGCAAACACCTACCCTTATATATATATATAAGTGTATCGACAGTGTAATATATATAAAAACACCTTACAAGGCTTAAAATTCCTTATCCGGCTTTTATTTTCGAAGTCGTTGATTGTATTCATAAAATTCCAATAAAAGAAGTCTTTTAAATGGTGAAAATATTCATCTTTTGGCAATGTCAAATTATAAAAAATAAATTTTCGACAAATAAAGAAATCTAAATTTTAATACAGTCTTCCGTTTTCCATATTTACATTGGTGTTGCACTGGCTATGAAAAAAATAAAATAATAAGAAGCTTTACTCCCTTATGGCAAAAATTGAACGAATATTTAATTGCAAAATTTGTAATTTTTGAAGTCGCTTTTAACTCGTTTTCGTGAACTGGTTACTCGGCTTAGAGTAACTCGGGGAAATAAGTTTAAATGAAAAATCAGCGAAAACTGTATAATTTTAAGAATGTCATACAAGGTATTCATGTGGTGTCTACATCAGATTTTTAGATTTAAGTCGATCTGCGAACATTAAAAGTTTTAAGTCAAATGTCTATGATTAAGATACAATAACACGCTGAACAATTATTAATTTAGAAGTCAAATAACAAAAATCAGCGTTATATTTTCAAATTTTCACCGGACTAGTTTCGATGGTTTTACCGCACCACCATCCTCAGCTGCAAAAGCGCAAATGAACAAGATGAGATATAATGATTAGATCAAATAAGAAGGCCTGGATAGGCGACAAGCTACTGGCGTCATCTGTTGACGAAACCAGAACTAAAACATAATTTCTTTAAAGGTTGAAGGCAAAGATGGATTGGAATTAGGGTCGTTAATTAGAACAGAAAGATTTTTTTTAATGTGAAATTCCTTTAGAAAATCCAGGTCACCAGCGGACGATGTTTTTTGTCTATGATTGATCTGAGAGGAAGTCTATGATTGACATAGACTTTAATTAAAAGATATAAACAAATACCATTTAGTTTATCATTGATTAGGAAATTCTTCCATTCAGTTCCTATACTCAATACTTTCCACATGGTAAAACTGCATATTACGGGCCAGTTTGGCGCATTTTCGAAAAGTCGCCAAATTGGTTATTTTTGTGCGTTTTAGAAAATCACTAACTCATCATATAGCCATATTAGATGGTTGCGAATTTGAATGAATCCTGTAAACATGCAAAATATTGATCATGTAAACTTGGAAAAATATCTAAAGCAGAAGTTCAAGAAAAACAATGATGAAGTATTTGAAAGTTAATAACTGTGCATTTTATGGTATCAACAATATTAAAGTTTTTCATAAAAATACCATTATTAAGACGGTAGCAAAATAGAGTAAAACGTTTTAGCACGAAATTTAAAAATTGTATTAAGCAGTAAATGAGCAATAAATGAGCGGAAAGCATTGATTCATGTTTAACCTAAAACTTTAAAAAAAAATGCAGAAGGGAAAAAAAAAGATAAAATTCAAAATTTCGATCTACTGAAACATGAGCAATAGTATAGTAAAAAAAACAAAAAGTGATTAAACAATTTAAACTACGTAATTTATATTTTTACAATAAATTTTTATTTATAATAAATAGTAGAAACTCGCATTTGTTTACATCGACACTAAAATGTAACAATATAATAGAGATGAAATTCAAAATGGCGCCCTCATTCAACACCGACTCTACGGCTCATTTCAACAATGTGCTTAACCACATATAATAGACACACACCCTCCATTCACACAAATCTTCGCAATCAAACCATAATTCATGGACCGTTCTATCACACATCTTTCGCCCTTATCTTGCAACCGAATCAAATAAGTAAAATCCACACGTTCAACTCTTTCGACGTCAGCCATTTTGTCACACAATTTACTAGAAGTACAGTGAAATGACGAAAATTCAAAAAGCCTGCTTAAATGCTATAAACTGTAACCTTAAATCCTAGCAATTTTCATAACCCCAAGAAGTTACCAGATTTGGCGCGATTTCGCTTCATATGACGACTGGCCCATCATCTGCAGTCTAGCCTTTCCACATTAATTTGCGCAGTACTTCTTTCATTCGATTACCATATTTATTCGATTATCAGAGAAGAAACTTTTTTTTTGTATTGAGTAAGGCTAAGAGCTAAATCTGCCTGGAATTGTTAACCTACAGCCATGACTAGTGACATTCCGAGGTACGAAAAGCGAATCATAAATAATGAGTGATACTGGAATGTCCTTTTAAAACTTCATAGCTAAATAATTTGAATTTTAACTTTGACATTCATTATTTAGTTTAGTCGGGTTTTAATTTAATTCTTAATATTTAGCCAAACAAATGAAAAACTGACAATCATTTTATAAAATTCTTCATTTTTATAAGAACACTAGCGAAAGTACCCGATGCCAGTTAAGTTAGAGTGAGCGTAGTGAGACAGAAAATTAAGGTGGCTGATGTTAGAATAATAACTGTATTATATATTTACATATAAATACATCACTGTCCTCCAAAGTACTTCCTGCCGTCTGACAACGTTCATAAAAGTTCTGGAAACTTTTGAAAAGTCCTCCTTCTGATTGTGTTAAGTTCTTTGGTAACAGCAGCTTGAATGTCTGAGATGCTTGAAAGTCGGCATCCCTTTAGAGCCAATCTGAGTCTTGGAAAGAGAAAAACGTCTGCTGGCGCAAGATCAGGGGAATAAGGAGGCTGAAATAACTCCGTAACCTTTTACTGCGCGAGGAACCGTTAACACACGCTGCAGTATGAGGGCGCACATTGTCATGCAACAAAAACCACTTGCCTGATGCAGTGAGATGGGACCGTACACGACGAATGCGAGCCAGGAGGTGCTTCATAACATAGGAATAAAATTCACCATTAACTGCTTGACCTTCCGGTATCTATTCTTTATGCATAAATCCTTGTACGTCGTAAAAGGTAATCAGGATTGTCTTAACCTTTAGAGTTTTCGAAACGAAACTTTCTCGATTTCGGCGATGAGGGACCGCGCCACTCCAGGCTTTGGCGTTTCGTTTGTGAATCATAAGCGAAACACCACATTTCATCTCCTGTGACGATTGACTGTAAAAACGTGCCATCTTTATCTGCTTCATTGATGAAGTTACCACGAGAGTTCAATCGCTTCTGTTTTTGTTCATCGCTTAAGTAATGAGGGACAAACATCGCACAAAGTTTCCGTTTACCCAAATCCTCCGTCAATATTGTTCGGACGATTTCACGAGGAAGATTCAATTCGTTCGCCATTATTCGGATGGACAAATGGCGATCTTGCACTTCTAACTTCCTAACTCTTTCAACATTTGCCTTCGTTCTGCTCGTCAACGGTCTTCCAGTGCGATGCTCATCCTCCACGCTTTCACGACTTTACCATTCACTTTTCACATCACACATTTCACTTTTGAACCATTCATACGACATAAAGTTTCTTTACCCATTTTAAAGCAGAATTTCAGATTTGTTTTCTGCTCCATTACGCAATGCACTAACACCTTTCACGTTTAAGCGACTGCAAGAACAAACACGAAACAAGAAACTTTGTAAATGACCTGAACTTCAAAGTTGCATACCGAAGATCGCAATGCCCATGTAGTCAGGTCGTCGGGCTGTTCTCATTTTCGAAAGGAGAGGTGAGTCTTACTTCTCGGTCTCATCGTGCATCTAACAGCAAAGAGAACGACGGCGCTGTAATTATTCTCTAATAACAGTGCAGAAAATAAAATTCATTGTCATACATTTTTCAGTCTGGATATGGAACCCACATAGAAAATTTAGAACATTATAACATCAGAAAACTAAATTAATCGTTCTCATTATATCAGCAACAATGGAACGCAGTTTTTAATGACTTTCGTCTTTCTAATCAAATGATCGTAAAAGCTCAAATCCCATCCAATATTTCACCTGTATTCAGTTTTAGTCGATTAAATGTGGGAAGAAATTGATCATAACTGATCATAACCAATAACGCGAACAAACAAACAAACACACAAACAGACATTCTTCTTTGTAGATTTTGTAAAACTTACAAATTTTTGATTAACAAACCCTACCATTTGAAAGCGAGCAGTAGCGACACTTTCCGAAGTAAGCATTTTTATATCCAACGCGCGAGACTGTTGCCACTCGAAAAAATGAGTGCGAAAATTAGTGTTTTCAGAGTTTTTAATTAATATCTAGGGAGATTAAAGTCGCACGAAGATGGGAACAGTCGAAATGGCTTCCCACGAATTTTTGTAATCGGAAATAATGCATTTAATGTTTGGAAGTCCTTTCTTTACTTCATTGTAAAACTTAGATATTTTTTATTAACAAACTCTACAATTTGAAAGAGAGCAGTAGTAACACTTCTCGAATAAAGCACATTTTTATCTCCAGCATGCGAGACTGTTGCCACTCAAAAAAATGAAGACGAAAATTAAGCGTTTTCAGAGTTTTTCTTCCAGGACACCAGAAAAAAATTATAGAAAGTTTGGTCACTATAGCTATAGAAGTGACTGAGTTAATCGCGAACGAACACACAAACTCACACATATTCTTCTTTATATATGTAGATTGTCTCTGTTAGAAGGACTGTCCTAACTGCAGCTTTAAATGTTTTTATTTCGATGAATAAAATTTAAAATCAAATTAGCTTTATAAGTAATTCTGCATATGCAATCCTTTACTTCATATTAATTTGCCGTAATCGTTATAAACGTAAGAAATTAAAAACTAAAAGCATGCTACTGTATGCCTATCAAATTTTAAAGATTAACATTATTACTTGTGCCAAATTTATTCTGATTAACAAGATGGTATAGTATTTATTTCCAATATATTTAGCAATATGTGCTTTTACTTAAATTAACACAATTTTAAGCTACACTGAATCTGGAAATGAAATTAATTACTCGACGTTTATTGAAACGTACTAAAGTTGTCTTTTATAAATTTAAAAGTTTTATGGCTGTCTTTTACCCTTTTTGTTGTCACATTAAAAGTATTAGACAAGTATTATTCATATTCAAGGGCTCTATATTGTATGATTGTCTAACAATGATCAAGTAGATAAAGCAACTGAAAAGTCTTAGTTTACCAGTTTTTTTTCCTAAAGATAGAATGAACTTGCTGCATGGGGGATTTTCAACTACGTGTAATATGAATAAAAGCTAATTTCCTTTATAAGGCACTCAACAAACTCATCTTTTCCAAAGCAGGCAGTTCCGAATGGTCTGAGAGAATATACGTTAACGTATAATGTTCTTCTTTCTGTTACACCCACGACATATGAAGTAAATTTGAGTTTTAAACATTCAGAATTTGAATGGGATTAACTGTCGGGTGGACGAACAATTTTTCATTTGATTTAGTTTCCCTGATTTGCTACATCTGTAAAGCAAGTCTGAAAAACTTTCCGTGGTTACAGGTTAAAACATTGCCAAAGAAAACGTCGCAGAGAAAACAACGTAATGGGGGAAATGTCGTCTTAAAACATTTCGGGAGAAAATAACACAGTTCTGAAACATGAGGTGGAAAACAAAAAAGTACAAAAACTTCGAAAATATAAAACACCATCTTACAAAATATTCGGGTAAAAGACAAAGCACCTACGCGTGATCAGCTCAGATATGCGTTTTCTGATTGAAAAAAAATTGATCAAATGTTCCGCAATGATTTCTGAGCTTCAGAGGAAATACGTAGTATTTTGACATCCTCACCTTATAATTTTGCATTGATTGATAAAGTTCTATCGAAAAATCAAGAAGGATACTTAGGTACCCAGAATCTGAAAATTAGTAAAATTTAAGTTTACAAATAATAGAATTATGAAAACTTATCTGTCTTCCTCTTTCTAAATTTTTCATGAACATCTTAATTAAAACCTCTGACAGCGCTACAATGGCAATAAAAAGTTTATTTAGGAATTGGTTGTTGTGGGTTGCGGGACATATTAATTTTTTATTGCTGTGGCTTGTTGCGAGATATTAATTAAAATTATAAAAACACTAATTTGGCAACAAAAATTATTTATGAATTGGTTGTTTCGTGAGATATTAATTTTTCTTTATTCCCGATAGTTGCAAGATATTAATTAAAAACTGTGAAACGCTAATTTGGCAACAAAATATTTATTTACGAATAGGTTGTTTGCTTGAAAAGCCCACGCATATGGCTGGCTTGCCCGCTATTATACTGTTAAGTCTTTGTAAAAGGTTGCGGGATATATTATATTTATTGATTACTGCGGGCTGTTGCGAGATATTAAAAATGCTGAAAACGCTAATTTGGCAACAAAACAAATTATTTACGAGTTTGTTGTTTGCTTGAAAACAAGCGGGCTTGCCTGGTATTATACTATTATGTCTTTATAAAAGATCTTAACTCAATAATGACTTTTAATATTTAGCAACATAAGTTTAAAATACCATAAGTTAAAATTCTATTAACTGCTATACACGACATTGTGTAATTTCTCCCGGATCTTTGTATGCTTACGTTTCCTTTTTGCTTTTTTAATAAAACTTCATTGGTTAACACAAAGGGATGAAATATATGAACAAGTATGAACTTTTTGAGCTCACATATCATTACGCAAAATTCATTTATGATTTTTATAGTTAGAAAACGCAAATCTGCGATGATGTGTTTAGTTTTTACCCTGATATTTTGTACGATGATGTTTTAAAACTGAGAAGTTTTTGCACCTGTTTATTTTTTTAACGTTTTCGATGATAACGTCATTCGTGACTCTGTATCTTTGAAATTTCTTCTGGAGGAAAAGAAAGAAAATCGTGATTTAAAAGCAGTTTAATAAATATTAAAGGTTTATTAATTTGATAAAGATATTCATGCAGTTTCTAGCCAAAATGATTTTATATTTCTTTGAATAATTTTACTGTAATATACATTTAGTTTAAAATTTTATTCAATCATAAATACACGTATTTTAATTAATTTGATAACTTCTTACATCTCAGCACGGGAATAAAGCAGAAAATTCTTTACGTTAAAAGTACTTCTGAAAAGTAGTAGTCACGTTTTTGGCGTATGAAAAAAAGTTCCTGAATGTAGGTCCTTTTATTGATTTTTGTGAGTGTAGATCTTTCTTTGAATAATATTCCCTCAAAATTATTAAATTTACAAAGATATAGGCTGAAACATCAACATTACAAACGCTTTTTGTTGATTTTTGGGAATAGAGAGGTTTCTTTGAAAAATATTCTTTACGAAAGTTGTTAAATTTATAGAAATGTAAGCAGAAACACCAACTTCATGCAATACTACCAACATTATGCATTTGTCTGGAAAGAGTAGGTAAAAAGCACTCGCCTTACACCAAGGAAATCCTTCTGCACCCTTGAAAAAACAGGTATAACTTTCAGCAAGTATGAAAGACCGCTTGGGTTCTCTAAGGAATTCTTGTAAGAAAATGTAGCTTGAATTACCGTATAGGCAGGAAAGAATTTCTAAGCGATAACAGAACCAGAAATTTTATAAGCAACTATGAAAAGAAACAAATGACAGAATAATTTCAAGCAATGTGGGCAAAGTAATGTTAGAACAGAATGCTGCTTTTGAATATGAAAGTTAACACACTTATAGACATATTGATGACATTGTTATTTTAATTTCAGTAACAATTTTAATCTCATCGAAAACAGCAACATATACCCAAATTGTCTAAAACTAAATAAGGCCAATAAAAACCAAATAGAAATAGTTTATCTTGATATAAGTATTCATAATCATACAGAAATTAAACTTTTTGATAAAAGAAAAATTTTAATTTTTCTACTAATAAACTTCGAAATGGAACTCCAACATATCCAAAAAATGCTATTACAAATACTATTACTAACCAAATTAGCAGAATTAAAAATAAATTGCACTGAAATAGAAACGCAAAAAGAAGAAATTCTAATTCTGATCAAAATTTTAAAAGATAATGAAATTCCTTCAAAATTCATAAATAGTTTTTTAAAGAAATCTGGATTAATCTACACCCTCTAATACCTTTTAAAAGTATGTATTTTTTATCTGAAAGCTCCAAAAGATGAGGATAAAAAAGAATGTTTTAAAAAAATTATAGAATTTTTTTAATTACTATTCTATTGCTAACCACGGCCTATATATATATTCAAAGTCCTCATGATAAGCCCATGACGTGAAGAGGTTAGGTTAGGTTAGGTTATTCAATTATGGCAAAGCACACGAGGGCTATCTGCCTAAAGGAAGGGATGCCTTCGTGGAGGACTTTCTAAGGGAAACTGGCTCATATAGACGTTACACACGTTACACGAAAACGCCCATGCAGCCAGCCCGTTCGCAAGATTCGAACCTCGGACCGAACTACCAGTGTTCAGCGCCTTTACCGCTTGGCCGCTGGTGGGCCATGACGTGAAGAGATTTATTTTTCTAACAAAGGTTCCTTTGCTTTCTTTTCTAACTTTTTTCTGTTATTTTAAATAAAATTTAAAAAAAACTAAAATGAAACATTATGGACTTTTCTCTCATTCCTACAATACAATTATTAAAAACTATTTGACCATTTTTATGCACATTTTTGAGTCTACTATTTTTAAAGAATAATTGATTTTAAAATTTAATTTACGTTTTTCAATGAATGATGTTCTTTTTCACAGTTTTGTTTTAAAAAAATAAAATTTATTCTACCATAAGAAACGCTTTACATTTATGGAACATTTCACAAAAAAACTTGTACAGTATCACAGTCTTCCCAGTATCACAGAGCACAACAGCAGTTACACTTCAAACATCTAAGCATAATAAAGAGAGCGAAATGTAAAGCTCGCCTAAAAGGCGAAACAGTCATTAGTATCAATGCTCATAATTCAGCAATGGACTAACAACTGAGAGCAGATGTTTTCTCCGGTCTTGTAAAGTTTCACCCGGCAGCCGAGAAATCTGTAGTATTTACTATTTCTTGAATTTACTGGAAGGTATATACGGTTAAAGTTACACCTATGTGCCGGATACGATTGCACTTACACACATGTATTAATTGCATTTATTAATTCACAATACCAATTACAGGTTATACAGGGATCAGACTAAATGTCACGAAATGGTTGCCGATTTTGGTCAACAATTGACGATTTCTAGCCAAATTTAGTCGTTGAAAAAACAAAATTAAAAAATTAAAAAACAAAAATTAGTCACCAAAACCATCATCAGCTTGACTATATCTCACCAATTTAGCGAAATGGCCGTTTACCTCAGTTTTAAAGAGACTTGCCCCTGTATTCTTATTTTCCAAGCAAAGCTCAGTCTCTTTCAAGCATTTCATTTTACATTATTACAAAAAAAAAAACACAGCCTCACATATAACTTCACTAAATTTTTTTACACATATGCAAAATTTGTAACAGCATTACATAATTTAATTTAAGACGTTATATATAAGAATTTTCAGTATTTTTTTATAACAAGGAGAACCTTAACGTGATTAGTTTTCCTTTGTTTTTTTTTCACACGGTGTTCCAAAATGATCACACGACAAAATATCTTCTGAATGGCTAATCGCAAGCACACAATTTCACGTCAGTGTGTAAATGAAACAATATAAGATTTCAGATTTTATCTCTTCTTTTCAAGTGATCCTTTCAGAAAAATATTTCGAAAATTACAGTTTTATGGGCTCTGTGTTACAAGTTTGAATAAGAAAAATATATTTCTTGCGCAAGCAAACGAAACTAAGCGGAAAGCTAAGAATCCTTCTATATGTGATTCATATTATACATGACGCTAATTAAAATCTTTGTGGGGAACATTTGAAAATATTAATGCAAAAGTATACACCAGTAAATTTTTAAATGCAAATTTTAGAAAGACTTATGCAAACACTTTAATAAATATGAAATTAATATCAGAAAAGGAAGTTTAGTTTTAAATTTCCATCATTTAAAATAAAAAACTCAATCCCAAGTATAATACTATTTTCTCAAGGATTCCGCAGTCGATGTGTTGGGGGATGTTTTTTTTTCCAATAGGGAATTTGATTTAATTTAGAGTTATGAAAAACTTCGAGACAAATATTGCATATTACAGAATTTTCATCTTTTAAATGATATTTGAAGGCATTTTAACAGTCTGGGAATCTTAAGTGAAAAACGCACTTCTCTGAACATATATTCATCAGAAGTGCCCTTGTTATTATTCTTAAGGATCTGTATTATTAATTTCTTTAAATGAAACCATGGGTCTATGATCGGGATGGGTTGAAAAACATTTAATCTTGCAATCGCTTTTAAATATCCTTTAAATGAATGATTTAAGAAAATTTGTTTACCGATTAATATTGAAAATCGCTGATGTCTGTCAAGTTCTACTAATTCCGATCTCTTAAAAGAACATTATATTTAATCATGCCCTGTGAGTTTTCGTGCCCTGCTTTAGATACATTTTAATCTTCACACATATTAGTTGCTAAAAATATAAAAATTATTCCTATTCATTGGAGAAATTTAAATATCCGAGGGCGACATATTGTCTTTAAACATTACATAGATGAAATTAGCAAAAACATAATTAGCCAAAGCGATCTCATAAGATATTGCACATTTCATCATTTGATTGTCAGAGACCGAATTCTTTTCTGAAAGAGGTTAGGAGGTTGGGATGTAGGGATAATCTTAACTGCATGCTGGTCTTCTATGCCGTAAATTTTTTTTGCCTTTGAATAATTCAAGAAGGCAGACCGGTCGCTGAAATGTTGTCATGAAGAATGCTTTTATATTTCAAACCGTTAAGGGGAATGTTTTTTGCAAAGGTATGAAATGGTTTGTCGTCACGATATAATGTCTGCCGACAAATTCTCATTGCATGAGAAAAACCTGAAAATATTATATAATTAAAATAAGAAATTAAAATAATAAACCTTTGAATTTATTCTACTTTCAAAATATCGCACTTAAAAGGACTTTATATTGAAGGATACAATTTTGCGCTTTACGAAGAAAAATATTCCTATTCCATAATTCAAATACGTTGGGAAATACATGCTATTAAAATTTCTAAGTGCAAAATGAGCAACATAATTAATCAGAAAGGGAAAAAACTTCTGCCATTACTTCTATCTGAAAAGAAGTTCTCTAACGGTTACCTGAAAAGGTCCGTACGCTTTCTAATGCTTCTTAAAGTTAAATCATCGGTAATATGAGAAAATCTGCTGAAGCTATTCTTCGAATTTAAATTAGTTTCGGAAAGCATTTAAATAGGTTTTCATAAAGTAAAAGCTCTTGACAGACTGATAACCTTCTTAAGAAGTGCCACTATATATGTGAAAGGTATGAAAGATAACTGTTTGCCTTTGACACTATTTATATTGCAACTTTTTCAGAACGTATTCGTTTCAATATTAATTAATCAGAGCGTATTTAAGCGCTAGGAATTTAGTGTGAAAGGATCTTCATATAAATTAAGAATTTCGTATCTAGATGACAGAGATATTGCAAACGCCAAAAAAATTAAAACAGCAACAAAAGCACTTTTATTTGTCTGTGTGTGTAAAACTGTAAGAAAAGCCTTGTTTTGCATGAAAATTTGGGAGTTATGAAAACAGAATTGCATATAACGTTATGAAAAAAAACAGCTGCAGATTACAAGTTAATCAAAAATTTCGATTTCACATATTTCTCAGTTCGGCGGTGAATTCAGATTTTTTCAAAATATTCTTTCTTCATTGTTTTATTACTCATACGTAGAATCCCGTTTAAAAGAAGAAAATATGTTTTTTTATCATTCTTCCAGTCAGATATTCAAAATATCCTTTAGCCCTTCATTTTATCTTCAGATATCTTTCTTTATATTTTAGAAATTTCTATAATAATTTAAAAATCGATTCTATCTGGGAAATGAAGTTCAAGTAATACAAGAACGAGTTCGGTTTGTATGATAATGTGCTTCAACTCATATGCTTCTAGCAGATGCTGCAACTTGTTTTCGAGATAAAATATTGTATTTCATCTACATGGCCGATAAAATACCATGATGAAAAATTGTGCATTGCTTCCCGCAAGCGAATGGCAAAGAACAAATCGCTCTCTTTTGAATAAAACGCAAGGTATGCTATCACTGTTTCTACCTACTCTCAAAACATTTTTTTCCTATATGGTCTATTTCTTATAAATGGATGAGATACATTATCGCATAGTTTTATAAACAGTTCTTAATTCCAATAGTGCAAATAATTTGCAAGTATATTCTTTAGTCTCTTTTACACCTAGTTTATTCTTCTCTGTAATAAATATAACACTATCATTAAACTCCTTTCTTTATCCCTTTTAATGATCCAGGTAATAAACACAGTTCCATACATAAAAGAGATTTTCAATAAAAACAGTATTATTTATTTATTTATCATCACTGAATAGGCTTCTGACCTAAGGTGTATACCAAACAGAGTACTGCCTGCTCAGCGACAGATCATGTACAATTCATCAGCCGCCACCATCAGGGTAGGGCTTACAGGTCTAACGATACTTTTTTTTACCAAATATAGAGGAGCAGTGCTACATAAACAATGAACAATTTGCATTCATCTGCTACAGTTATAAGCAGGCAATTAACATAATAAAAAAGTTGCTGATTAAATTTTACAAGTACTTAATATAATAAAATAATAAAATAAAAATAAATACAAAAGTAAAATAAATGAAGAAGGGGGAAAAGTAAAAATAAAAATGAAATCAAAAATAAAAGAAATTATGAAAGAAATAATATAAAAAAAAAAATGAATGAATAATATATATAAATAATAAATGTAAATATAAATAATAAATAAACAAATGAATATATAAAAAATAAAAAAAGGTTTATGCAGCTATAACTTAGCTAGTTGCTGAGTATGAAAATCGTTCATTACAGAATTGCAATATTTTAGTCAGTTTAGTAAATTACCTTTTAACAGATGTAAAACACAGAAACAATAACAGGAACAACGAAGAAGGACAACAAGACAACAGGAAAAGGCATAATGATGCGCAGTTCCTTGCTGGCCACAAGTGTCCAGTTCTGTAAAACCAAATCGATGAAGGTATGTTACGAAAGATCCATCTCCTGAAAGAAAGGTTGTCAATGAAGAGGAAAATGTAAGGATCTTGGTAGACAAGTCGTGACAAAAGCGAAAAGTTCGTCCTCCCGTTGTTGCGATATCCCATATGGATTGCCATCGATTTATTGAGTGCTTGTAAGTAATCCTTTTTAAAGAAAGGAACTTGGCAAGGGCAAGGCATGTTCCGGCCAGTTCTTGATTACTTGGGAAGTTCATCAGCAAGCTCATTACCAACTATGTCTGTGCTGGAACCCAGTGTAACCGTGGAAGAAATTCTGACGTTAAGTTGAGTAATTATTTTGGAATTTCTATGCTTATCGGATTTCTGGACCTTATGCAACCAATTGCCTCCAAACTAGATAGAGAGTCTCTGCATATATGCGCTTGTGTATTGAATCTGTAGGAGAGTTTAATAGTTTTCTTTATTGCCATCAAGTTTGCGTGAAATATTGAGTTATGATTACTTTATCTTCTTTTCCAAGTGTTTCAGGACATCATTTAACATAACAAACAGACCACATCCTGTGCCTGCCCCAGTACGCGAACCGTATGAGTAAATGGCGATTCCGCGAATTGATAACTGAGATGATCTGGAGCAAATGTAAGAATCGAGCTCGTTATAGGAGGTGTTTCAAAGACATTCTGAATTTTTTGCTTGTGGTCCAAAGTTGAAAAGTGAACGTTCCGTAGAGTGATATGTTCGTTCAGTGTAATATACAGGAATGTAATGCTTCTCGCTCCGCAGTTAGGTCGAGAGAAGGCATACCAGTTAGTGCCTGCAGGGCTGCTGTCGAGTTGTGCGGTACCCTGTACTAATTTGTAGAAGTGACATTCTTTGTATGGAGAGAAGTTGACGGCTTTCATGTTATGTTAAAGACATCGTCCAGATACCAGCACAATGCAAAATGATTCTTTCTGTGACTGTCTGATACAAAATCTTTAGTAAGGAAGAAGAGAGACCGCAGTTTTTAGCCGTGGTCTTCATCATGTTATTATTCAAAATTCCAATTCGATTCTTTATTCGTTTCAGGTGGGGCATCCAAGAAAGTTTGAAGTCAATTGTGAGGCCTAGATACCTGACTTGTTGAACTATCTTAATAGAATTGGAATACAATTTAATTGTGGGCTTCCGTTTAAGAAGGGCTACAGCTCCTATTGTCATAACTTGAGTCTTAGAGATTGAAATAGTAATTTCGTGATCTCTAGCCCAGTTGCTGAACTTATGAACGCAATGTTGTGCTGTTGACTCTAGTTTTAATTTCCCTTTACAATAAGAATAAATTTATCTGCATATACTATGATAGAAGAATTAGATGTACTTTTGAACTCTTGTCGTACTAAATTTGTGACTACTGTGCATAAGACAGGAACTAAACATGAGCCCTGAGGGCATCCTCGATGCAATTCTTGTGTAACAATTCCAGAATCTAATGTAACTCGACCGGAGCGGTCTCGGAGATAGCTTTTTATGAGATTTCCGAGATCGCCGGTACACTTCATAGTGACCAAGGCTTCAGTGATGTTCAGCCACCACAGATAGTCAAATGCATCTTGAATATCTATGCTGATAATCAGAGTGTAGATTCGTTTCACAAGAAATGAATTTACACTGTTTCTCTGTTGGCGCGAATAACTGAAAGAAGGCTCTTTCAGTTATTGAAATATACAGAAATATACAAAAATTGCCTGTTCTGTATAATTGTCTCTAAGAAAACCAAATTTTGAAGGATCCAGAATTTTTGAAGATATTTTGAGGAAGTGTATCTTTTATGGAATCTGCCATTTCATGAATTCGTCGACTTACAGTATCATTTGATAACGGAATATTATTAAGTTCATTAGCCGCTTTTTCGTTGAATACTGTTAAAACTATATCTTTAGCTATTGTTAATATAAGGTTTTTCTCCAATAATGTGAGCCTGTCCAGTCTTAGCAATGCTTAGGCTTACCAGGTAACTAGCTTCCAAAGCTTTTTCACTTGAAGTAACAAAACCTTTCATTACTTGTCTACTGCTTTTGAACTCCAATAATTTCCTCTTCAATATTCTTCAGATTTATCCTTTAAATTGGCATGCTTAGATTCCAAATGTCTTTTAAGAAGCGATGGTTTTATATTTTGATTGAATAATATTTCTCCGCAAGCAACACATTGAGGTTGAGAGCCCATTTTATCTCCATTCCAGGTAAATCCAAATGATAAACAACTTTCATCGTATTTTCTAGAACAATTTTTCTTTTGTTTTCAGTAGTCTTAGTGCTAGTAGATTGTATGGATTAATTATCTGTGAATCTTCACTTTTGCGCTTAGTCAAACCTAGCCCTTTTTCCATTTTGAAAATCTAGGTTTGTTTAATTGTTTTTTCACAAATATTTAAATGCACAATATATTACGAGTTCTTCAAAAACAGACGACGATATTCTCAAATCATGTATGCAAATGTAAAGGAATACAAAGCAACAAGAAGACAAAATACCTGCTGTTGTAGACAGCAGACAGACTCAAAAAAAATTATTTTCATTTTAAACGGAGCAATATGAGCTCGGAAAGTGCTGACATGCTAATAAATCGATAAACTCTAAGAAAACTAATGAGATATTGTTATCTTTTTCATGGGAACTTATTTTTATTTCCTATTAAATACAGCATCCATTTCTATCACTGCTTTTAAAAACGCCATTAATGGCAAATTTGGTTATGTTTACGGCTAAGGGAATATTAGTGAAACGTATAACATGGAAAAACCTGGAAAATTGCCGTACAGGCATATCTTTTGCCTCTTGCTTATGCTTGTAAGTGGCTATTGACTTTGAACAACGCTCAGATCGCAAAAATTTATGAGTGTTATAGAAAAAACTCAATCAGGATGTTGGGGTTTTAATTTTAAATTTAATAGTTAAAAATACTTTGCATCTTTGCGTACCATCTATTTTTCTCTTGCTTACTACCAATGGTACGCGTACCACCGGTTGAGAACCCTTGATCTAGAGAAACGTGGTTTCTCCCCAAGAATTTATTCTTCTTTATCGATTACGTTCATTTGCAACTAAAATGCAAATGTTATATTTCATTTTCAGTGATAACATCACGCAAGTATTCTGGTCTACCTCTAAAGCTTAAAAGAAGGATCGACGCACAAAGCTTTCCACACATCTCTTTCTCTAATAACAGGGTAGAGCCTGTAACTTAATCTGTCACTAGTTATTATAACACTTCCGTTAGACATGTCGATATGTCCTATGATATATCACGCGATTACGAATTTCACCGACTGTGTTACGTTTAAAAATTTGTTAAGTATTTATATTTTTAACTCCTGATTGATTTAACGTTCCCTCTTTGGTGCCGGAGAAAAGAAAAGAAAAAAAAACTCTCATAAAATATCTAAATCTACAGACTAAAAACTGATAAAACAAATCACAAAAATTAGCAATATTTGTAAAATAAATGATGCCATTTCAAATCTCAAACACTTTTAAGTCATTACTGAAAGAGATAATGATCTCCCGAGTGTTTTGGTATAATAAAAATCTTATTTATCAAAATAAAATGCAAAATGTGAAAATGCATTTCAATATCAACTTCATTAAATGCTATCTCTCGCTAAAATAAAACTATGTCAACTGTCTTTCTTAAAAACATATAAATCTCAGTATAATAATTTCTAAACTCCACACACAAACTCTTTTCATATTAATGTAAACATAGAACACCTCAAAACGCCAGGAAAGGATAAATCACACAAATGAGAATTAAATCACCAGTTCATTTAAAAATAATCTGAGCGTATAGTTTGAAAAAAATGAAATTTAGTTTCCCAACTGCACCTCCTTAAAACATTACTACTCATGTTCGAAATGGAAAACTTCCCATGTTTTTCGTAAGGATCACATGGATGACCTTCAGCAGACCACCATATAAAAGAACCCAAACAAAACATACAATATTAAATCATTAAAAACAGTTATTAAATTTTATAGAATGTCATAAATTTAGGTTAGCTGCCAGACTTCACCTACAAAACACTATCTAAAATTTGCTCACAATTTTACATTTGACATTCTAAATCATGACCAATATTCTATCCAAATTATTAATAATGTTCACCACCAGAATTATGTAGTTGTCACTGAATCAAACTTATTTAGTTTCTGAAATTTCGCATTTAAAATGTTTTATCAAATCCTACCGAATTCATAATAAGACACTTTGAAATTATTATACTCTTTGAAATAGTTACTCATGAATTAAAACTCATATCTAAAGCTAAATTTGAGGAACATGTAAATTTTCTTCGCCAGTAATACCGCAATAATTCATCTTCTCATATTTTAGTGATTCATTAAATTACTAGATTACATCTAGATTTGATTAGAAACTCAATCTCACGCAATGACGGACTCTGACGTCATCATTTCCATAATGACCTTTTTCTAAGAGCATAGTATCAGTGGTTTCTTGTTCAATCATATCACAAGTCCAAAATTACATTACACAACTTTTCATAGCTCTATTTTATCATATAGAAAGATTACAAAGATTCTAAGGAACCATTTGACTGTTTGTATAAATCTGTGCTATGTGTATAAATCTGTGTCGCACTTATCTGTATGTATCTCGTTGTATCTGGCAAAGATATGTTTTGATAACTATGTGTGGATGTGGTATATTTCTTGTACAAAAAATTGTTTATGCGGATTGTATTTTCGAAACCATTAGTCGTAGATATACACTTCTGGTTATAAAATGTTACAATTGACACAAATATTCCTGTCTTTGCATTTTTTATGTTTAAAAATCAATTTCGTGAAAATTACGAAATCTACATTTTCTTTAGAATTCTTTGAAATACATAGTCATACTTTGTGTAACTATAGGGAGTTGAATTTATGCTTATTATAAAAATTAAAACTGTAAGCCTTTGGCCTCCGCACTGTGAAAATTGTTTATGTTTATGTTTTTAAAATTTTATATTTTTACATCTTTATTAACGATGCTCAATGCAGCCGGAAGTGTCGTGCAGGCTCACAGCCGTTTCATAGTAAATATTTGGCCCGGCATTATCTAGTGGATCGGAACTTACTTATTGCCCCTATGTCTGACGATTAGCAACTATAGTTCGACCGCCTCATCCGCGACCATGAGCGCAAACACGCATGCGCCATTCGGACCGAATTATTCTCAAAATAGGGTGGAAGAATGGAGACTTTCTTTCCCTCCAGCATATCTCTTTCCGGAGTAGAGAAGGCGTTCACATCGCAGCTACTAATAACGCCCCTTTTGGACGAGTCTATGTGTTTTGGCAGAATGCCAGCCAGGGTTGCGTTTGAAACGGTCGAACTATACTTTATATTTCTGGAGCACATTTTGACACTTCTTCTGGATAAAGAACAACTTCCTGCGCCGATGCGACATTGATACTCAAGTTGATGGCAGTTTGAGCTCATTACAGCTGTTACATTAGTAACGCTATATTTAACTAACAGTAAATCAGGCGTGTCGGTCTGGTGCATTGGCTTTCTCAATCGCCGTACTTAACGCTCCCTACCTTGATTGCATCTTCTTGAGAGATATAAAGACGCTGATGAAC